>JAMQGT020011579.1:0-306965 GCA_024447675.2 Pterophyllum scalare | reverse complement strand
ATTATATTGTAGCAACAAATTTAGTTATTCTCTCATGTAATAACTTAATTAGTAAAATGTATTGCATGCCTGTACAGAAACAAGAAGGCATCCTGCAGACTGCTCTCCTGACCAAGGAGCTGACGAGCACCACAGAGTAAGAGCTGATCCTCAATAGTTATTCTTTTTTCTTTTCAACACCATACAATAAAGTATTAATAAAATCTAATGTAGTATAAGTAATAGCAGGCAAGACAACTCGGCACACATAATTACATCATTTTTTTGTTTGTTTTTCAGAATGATGATGGGGAGATTTGGTAAGTTTCTGAACACATTTGTTTATGTTATAAAATACTGCAACTTGGATTTATTTATTTTTTTATTATATTTTTTAAAGAAACAGCTCTTCATCTTTTATCTTTCAAATTATTTTTGTAATATTCATCTCAGTAGAGGCTTAGCCCGGTGGCAAACAGGTGGAAGTAGCTAGCCTGGCTCCATTCTTACCTAATGGGAAAGGTTAAAGGATCATTTGTGACTTACTGCATGAGAGTCATAAACAAGGGAACAAATGGCCGTGAATGTCAATTCAGAAATGCATACAGCGCTGTGCAAAAGTCTTAGGCAACAGCTCTCCAGGCTTTCTGAAGGGCTTTCAAACTGGTTTTTTTTGGACATTGGCTGATTTTTCATTGATTTTCAATCCAGTCTGTGTACCTGACCATTTTCAGAGGAATTTTTCTTTTGGTCAAGCCATTTAATCATTAAAACATAAAAATGGCACCTAAGTCTGGAGATGAACCTGTGTTGTGTTTACACATAACAATTTGGCAAAGAAGTGATTATAAATTGTATCTTAGGGCATTTTGTAATTAGCAGCCTGGCACAAAAACACATCATTTGTTCCCATTTCTTTGGTTGAATATGAGAAACACAGTTTGACAGGCCTAAAACAGTATTTTTTCAACAACAAGGTGATTCCCAAAATATTTGCTGAAAATTGGCATATCTCGGCATGGTGTGAATGTGCCCTTAAGAATATTGAGAAAACTGGGCAAGTGGGGGACAAAAAAATAAATAGCATGCCTAAAAAACACTATCTATGACAGTACCTGAAAGTTGTGTCCTTTAGAAACAAGAAAAAGTCCAGTAAAGACCTGACACAGCTTGTCAAAATTGATGGAATTATGAATTTCAGAAAGGTAAATCATAATTTGATCCACCGTGAAATACCATCTTTAAAGCATCTAATTGCCAAGAGCTTCATTTTTCATCATGACAGTATTCCCAAACACACTGCTAATGCACTAAAAGCACACCTGGATAGAACAACACACAATGGAACACTATCAGTCATAGATTTGCCTCCCCAGAGCCCAGACCTCAACATTATTGAAGCCATGTGGGATCATCTCGACAGAGAACTGAACAACATACAGCCAACATCCAAAGTCGAGCTTTGAATGTCCTTCAAGAAGCCTGGAGAACTGTTCCTGAAGACTACTTAAAGAAATGACAAGAAAGTCGAGTCAGAGAGTTCAGGCTGTGCTGAGAGTAAAGGTGGTCACACCAAATATTGACTTTTAAACTTGTTAGAATTGTATTTATTTTTTTGGCTGATATATGGTATTTTCGTGTATGCTTGCAGATGCTTCAATGCATTACATATTTCCCATTTTCCTAGCAAAAAATAAAGAAATGAGGGGTGTATCAAGACTTTTGCACAGCACTGTATGTAGAAGATAAGATACAATAAGATAAACTCTAAAATTTTGGGTTAGGATTATGGTTTTGGGCTAAGGGCTTGGGTCTTCACTGAAGATGACTTAGATTAATCACAGTAAAATAGCTCAAAATAAATACAGCATGACATTAATAAGTCCATCCATCCATCCTCTTGTCCTGTTCAGGATCACGGGGGTGGGGGGGCTGGGGGCTGGGGCCTATCATAGCTGACACAGGGCGAGAGGCAGGCTATACCCTGTACAGGTCGCCAGCCTGTTGCAGGGCCAACACACATATGGGCAATTTAGAGTGACCAATTAATCTAACCCTAGTAAGTGCACGTCTTTGGACTGTGGGAGGAAACCCACACAGACACGGGGAGAACATGCAAACTCCACACAGAGAGGCCCAGGCCATCCAAGGTGGATTCGAACCCAGACCTTCTAGATGTCATTTTAGGTGTGAGGTAGCAGTGCTAACCACCATGCCGTGCTGCCCTTAATAAGTCATTAAGATAAAATTGGCACAAAAGAAAACTCAATTAATAGAAAAAATTTAAATAAGACATGCAAAAGTCCTTTTGACACCCCAAGCTCCTGATCTAAGCCAGTCAGCTACCGTCTGTGCACACAGAAATGGGAGATGACAGCAGCAACAATCGTCAATCTTGGTTGACAGTTCCTAAAATATCAAACTGTTTAAGAATTTTTAACTGTGATTGATTTTTTTTTCTTCACAACAGAGAGAGATGCTTTTGACACTTTGTTGGATCACGCACCGGACAAGCTTAACGTGGTAAAAACGGTAAAAAAAAGAAAGAAAAAGATACCCTTTCTTTCCACATTAATGAATGATGTCTAGAAATTCCACGTCTTTACAGTTATGTTGTAATAATTCATAATGTTTTGCATATGTTTCCAGTCACTCATCACCTTTGTGAACAAACACTTGAACAAGTTGAACCTGGAAGTTACTGAGCTGGAATCTCAGGTAAGTGATTTCTACAGAGTCTGTAGGCTCTTATTATCAAAAGTCATAGGACAATCTAGTAAGTTATTAATATTTTCGTCAGCTATTTGCACCTTGTGTAACAGGGACTCATCTTGAAAATTTCTATCCATTTGCATGCATGGTCCAAATTGTGATTGAATCCAATACTTTTTTCAAGCAGAAGAGGATGTGATTTATTCATGCATTTTATCAAGCATGTGTTTATTTACGTATGCAATAGATGCATATATGGTATCTGTGTATGTGTGTGTTTCCAGTTTGCTGATGGAGTTTACCTAATTTTACTGATGGGGCTGCTGGAAGACTACTTCGTCCCACTGTACAACTTCTTCCTCACCCCTGAGAGTTTTGAGCAGAAGGTGATTTTACCTTAAAAAGTTAAAACAGGTTTTTAAAAAAAAAAAATTTGAAGGAGGCTTTTAAATGCCCATTTTATTGCCCCCTCAGGTCCACAATGTGGCATTTGCCTTTGAGCTAATGCAGGAAGGGGGCCTGAAGAAACCCAAAGCCAGACCGGAAGGTATTTGTTACTATATTACACAATCACATGATTTAAAAATCATGATCAACAACGGCATTGTTGATGCACTACAGCAGCAGTAATTTTAAAGGTTGTCCAGTAGGTGGAAACCCTGTCTTACAAACTAAAACTGGATGGCTGCTTCTGTGCTAGTTCAGCTCTAAGTTGCACTTCACAGTCATAATGATTTGTTTTTTCTATTAATTTAGTTGGACCCACTTCTGCAGTCCTTGCAACTGTTACAGAGGAATTTCCCTTCAGTGATTATTCAAGTTGTTGTTTCTCCTGTTATTAATCAGTGAAGAAATTAATGAATTCTTGTTGTTTGGTCAGGCATGTAACTATACCCAGCCTGCATAAGCTTGTGAGAGACCACAAATTCACAAATGCGGTGTATGCGCTTATCTGCCACTTCATTAGGTACACCTGTTCAACTCCTTGTTAACACACAAAGCCAATCACATGGCAGCAACTCAATGTATTTAGGCATGTAGACATGATTAAGCTGACCTGCTGAAGTTCAAACTGAGCATCAGAATGGGGAAGAAAGGTGATTCAAGTGAGTTTGAACATGGCATGGTTATTGGTGCCGGACAGGCTGGTCTGAGTATTTCAGAAACAGCTGATCTACTGGGATTTTCCTACACCACCATCTTGAGGGTTTTATCCAGTGAGTGACAGTTCTCTGGCCAAACATACCTTGTTGATGTCAGAGGTCAAAGGAGATTTCACAGACTGCTTTGAGGTGATAGGAAGGCAACAGTAACTCAAATATGCATTTATTACAACCAAGGTAGTTTCTCTGAACGCACAATACATCGAACCTTCAACAGCTACAGCAGCAGAAGACCACACCAGGTCAGGTGAAAACAGGAAACTACAACTCACACAGGGTCACCAAAATTGGGCCACAGAAGACTGGAAAAATGTTGCCTGGTCTGATGAGTCTCCATTTTTACTGTGAAATTCGGAGGGTAGGGTCAGAATTTGATGTAAACAACCAACAAAGCATCTATCCTACTGTTTATCAAAGGTTTGGTCTGCTTGTGGTGGTGTAATGGTGTAGGAGATATTTTCTTGTCACACTTTATGACCCTTAGTACCAGCTGAGCATTATCTAAATGCCAAAGCCTAACTGAGAATTGTTGCTGATCATGTCCATCTCTTTATGACCAAAGTATACCCATCTACTGATGGCTGCTTCCAGCAGGGTAAAACACCATGTTACAAAGCTCGTATCATCTCAGACTGGTGTCTTGAACGTGACAGTGAGTTCACTGCACTCAAATGGCCTCCACAGTCACCAGATCTCAGTCCTATAAAACACCTTTGGGCTGTGGTGGAACAGCAGATTCATATGATGGATGTGCAGCCAACAAAGCTGCAGCAACTGTGTGATGCTATCATGTTAACATGGATCAAAATCTCTGAGGAATGTTTCCAACACCTTGTTGAATCTATGCCACAAAACATTAAGGCAGTTCTGAAAGCAAGAGGGGGCCCGGCCCAGTACTGGCAAGGTGTACCTAATGAAGTGGCCAGTGAGTGTATATATTCAAAGACACAAACATAAAACCATTAAGCAGTATTTAGATTTGCTTGAATAGACAAGATTCTATACAATCACCTCATATCTACATTTAGAGGCATAAATGTCTTTATAACACATTTTATTCAAGCATTTATTGCAATGTTTTTACTCATCTGTGAGTTCATTGTAAACAATAGAAGGAGCCCTAAACAGGAAAAGGCAGATGGTAAGTTTCTCAAGGCAGGCTAGTTTAACAGGTAATTAAATGATATTTAAAAAATACTGTTGTCTGGCTGGACTCACTTAAAATAGACCTTGTTATGATGATAAATTCAAATAATCAAATAACCCCTTACATAGAAACCGGTGGTACTTGCAGAGAGAACAGAAAGTCCTTTTGTACCTTTGAATCGCTGAGTAAGATGTACAAATTTTGGGGAGTTATTTTAAGCACCATTTAGTTTCCAAAATTACAAATAACCTTTTGAGGCAAATGGTCTAACAGCAATAATAGAACTGGCTCCTTTTCATGTTAAATATGATTTTATGGTAGCAAAGGCATTTATTTTGATCTTCAGCGTTCCAGTTTTCCTCTTAAGATAATTCTTGAACATGCCAAAGTTCTATATTTTTCTTCCTCAAACCAGTTCAAGGAACTCAAACTATAATAATCTCTGCTTTTCTTTTCTAGATGTTGTCAACCTGAACCTAAAGTCCACCCTGAGAGTCCTCTACAACCTATTCACCAACTACAAAACCTCTGCGTGAACTTTCCCAGTTTTTAACGCCCAATATTACTCTGAACACTGCCCTGTGCCTGCACTGATACTATTCATTACAGTCTGGACACTGTAGGAGACCAACTGGGACTGAAAGTCATCATTATGTGGGACTTAAAAAGCCCCAGGGGGTCTAGCCAGAAAAAGCCTCTGAATGTTACTATTTAATCTTCCCCAAATGTCAGTATTTATTTTTTCCTTCCTCGAATGTTAACTGCAACCCAGGAAGCTCTGCAACCTTTAGCCCTGCATTTGAATACATAGTCAGCATGTGAAAATGTTAAAAATCGAAGATGTTTGTGTGTTAAGCTGAATTAATATACTGATTGAAAGTAAAAAGTGCTGTAATAAATTATCAAGTGTCTCAATACGCTTTCTATAAATATTAAAGTAATCATTAGATAATTTGGGAAATAAGCTATTCTCATGCAAAGAATTAGATGACAATATTGGCCACTGTCACACTTGAAAGAGCCAGAAGAATTACATATTTCCTGTTAAACCTGCACAAAAACAATGTTTTAGAAGGTTGTGCTATCTTTGCTCTTTCTCTTTTAAGGCTACCCCCCCTCCCCCACAAACAGAAAAAAAAGAAGACAAAATATGAGAGAGAGAACATGTATGATACCTAAAAATCACAAGAATTTATAGATAATGCCTTTAAATAATTGTTATTTAGTGAGGGGATAATTTATTATCTGTCTGTATATTAAGTCTGTATATTACAGAAAATTCAACTTGAAAAGCTCAAATTGTTTGAATCCGTCAGGGCCTTTCTGTGTGGAGTTTGCATCTCTCTCTTTATTGTCTGCATCGGTTCACTCCAGGCTTCCTCTCACAGTCCAAAGACATGCATGGGGTTAGGTTAATTGGCGATTCTAAATTGGGCATAGGTGTGAATGTGAGTGTGAACGGTTGTCTGTCTCTATGTGTTAGCCCTGGAACAGACTGTCGACCTATCCAGGGTGTACCCTGCCTCTCCCCTTCAAGACAACTGGAATAGACTCCTGCATTTTGCAATCCTGACTGCGATTAAGAAAATAGATGGATGGATAAATAGATTTAAAGGCCACAGAAGGACACTGATGACAAGAGATGGATGTAGCCATTTTGATGTCACCAGCTGGTTTGTGGCCTGGTGTTTTAAAGCCTTGAATTTGGCATTCCAATTGTTTTCATCTTGGCCTTTTGGAGCACGAAGTGGCCGTGTTTGGACATGAAGCTGAAGCTGGTGACAAAAGAGGATTGGATCTGACTGAAAATGAAAACTCCCTTTGGAAAACCTCGACTTTGGCATGTTGGTCATCAATATCTTGGTTATTTGAAACCAGTGGTGGAGCTGCCTGAGAACCAGGAGACACTGAATGCTCTTACACTTACCAGTTACAAGTAAGTGACACTGTAACTCAGTTTTAACCAAGAAATGAATAAATTTGGCTTTTCTTTTGGATGGAGACGTATTGTGGTGCTTCCAGTGTTTGAGTTAGTTGAAAACCTTTTAAAATTCCAAGAATTGAGCCACAGCCTTTCAGTCAGGTTGAGGTTTGGACTTTGGGTCATTGCAGCACCTTGATTCTTTTCTTTTTCAGGCATTCTGCTATAGATTTGCTGCTGTGCTTGGGATCATTTTCCTGTTGCATGACCCATTTTCTGCCAAGCTTTAGCTGTCAGACAGATGGCCTCATATTTGACTTCAGAATACTTTAATATACAGAGGAGTTCATGGTTGACTCAATGACTGCAAGGTGCCCAGGTCTTGTGAATGCAAAACAAACCCACATCATCACCTCTCCACCAATATGCTTGGCAGTGGGTATGAGGTGTTGTGCTGATGTGCTGTGTTTGGTTTTCACCAAATGTGGTGATGTGATTACAGCCAAACATCTCTTGGTCTCTTTGGACTTGTCTCTCCAAAGGACATTGTACCAGAAGTCTTGTGGTTTGTTCAGATGCAACTTTGCAAATCTAAGCTGTGCTGTTGGGATTTTCCTTTTTTTTGGGGGGGGGGGGTGTAGCGGGAAGAGGCTTTCTCCTGGCAAACCTTCCAAACAAGCCATACTTGTTCAGTCTTTTTCTAATTGTCCTGTCATGTACTTTAACATTTAACATGCTAACCAAGGCCTGTAGAGTCTGAGATGTAGCTCTGGGGTTTTTTGCTGTTTCTCTGACCTTGGGGTAAATTTGCTGGCAGCTGTTTTGAATGTTTTTCACTTGTGAATAATCTTTCTCACTGTTCAATGGTTGATTTCACATTGTTTGGCAATGACCTTATAACCCTTCTGAGATTGATGAACACTGTCATTAGCTTCTCAGAGAGCATTGCTGATGTCTTTCCTCCTGTGGCATTGTTTTAACACACACCTGAATGACCTGCAAACTGTCAAAGCTTTTGCTTTTATAGAGGTTCTCACACTTTCTGTTGTTGATTAATCAAGTGCATCTGAATTCCTATGGAAACAGTAAGGTTGTACTTAGTTTTTCCACACAGTGCTTTCACATTTTGTCTTAGTTTTTATTACATAGATGATGATAAGGTATAGTATGTCATGTTGTTGTTTATCTGAGGCTCTAACTAAATAAATGTAAGACCTACTAAAGACCAGATGATTTTTTAAAATGATGTCCTGATACTTAAAAACTTAAAATTAAAGAGGGTGTGCTTTCTTTTTACCATGACTATACAATTACAGTATAAAATCTATAAATTTAAAAAAAATATATTGTATATTATTCCTATACTATACTCCTTAATAGCTGAAGGAATCTCATTTTCTCTGAACTATGCATAGTACACCATATTTCAAACTATATTTAAAAGCTCATGCTGTTGCTTTCTGCCTTAAGTGCAGTGCATCCCAGGGGAGTCCCAGTCAGAGTATCTTTATATTGACCAGCCTTTCAGACAGCTCTCCAAGGAGACCTGAACCTATTACTGCTCTCCTGAAGCAGAGCTGGCCCTGCGGTACCACCTCAAGACCTGCTAAGATGCACAGTGCACGACTGCTCATGCATTTTAGAGCCGGTCTGAATTATTGAGAGAATGGATAAGTCAACCTAAACTGAGTTAACACTGCATGGTTCACCAGTGTGTGTGTGTGTGTGTGTGTGTGTGTGTGTGTGTGTGTGTGTTTTCTGTTTTAGCTTGGCTATCAAAAAAATAAATATCTCGAATCAAGCAGAATGAGAATTTTATTTTATACATTGCTTGTGAGATAGGCTAAATTTGCTTTGGCTTTTGAGTGAGATTGCCTTTTGAACAGACAATTCCCTCAATTTGGGTTTAGCTAAAGGAATTATAGGTTTATTTTAGGCCTTTATTTTCTTGTCTCATTCCTTTGTTGCTATGGTAACCTTCCACATCCCCTAAATTGCCCCTCGTCTGACTGATGGGTGGTCCCTTTTCTTTTCTTCAACAAGGCCGGTGCACAGACAGAGGTCGTTGTTTTGTTGTCTATCTTTCCCTTTTTTAAAAATGTGTTTGTTGTGTAATGGAGAAGGCTGGAGACCAGATGACGGCAAATTGATCCGGGCGGTCACAGATGGAGATGTGTGAGTTGAGCCTGAGTGGTGCAGGCCTCTGAGTGTCACGCTTCTCTCGGCCCTCCTGAAGTGTAGTTTTCAAAACAATACACTTATACCCAAGAGTCTTCTCTGTTCTTGTTCGCTCAACACGTACTTATTATTAAAGTCTTATCCAGGGTTCGTGACACAGAGCATAAACGCCCCTATCAGAAAACGCTCTGCTGCGAGGCCAATATCAAAAAGAGGAAGTGCTATTTTCTCTGCCACATCCTCTCATGCGCTTATCTTCCTTTTCAATCCTGTGACATGTTATTTTCTTTTAAGCCAACGGTTTGAAATTGAGTACAGCCAGACCTTTTGCATTGATAGAAATCACAAGCGTCTCTATTCAGATTGAGTGCGGCCCTCTACTTCTGATATATCGCTGTTTTGACAGTTTGTGGAGTTGACATCAGCTAAGGAACTCAATTCAGCAGGAGTCGCACAATTCTGTTGAGTCGCTCCCAGAGTGCTGAAGGTAAGCTTATTCAAAAAGAATTTTTGTTTATGACCTTGTTTGAAAGTTACTGTCAACCTCAGGAAAAGGAAGCCACACACACTTTAAACACCCAGAGAACGAGAAGTTGCTCGCCGAGGCGTTTCTCTTCCACAGATCCAGGAAACAACAGTTTGACGAGCTCCAGGTCACGTCTGTTTTGTCAGAATGTGTTGCTTTATGTGTTTGCTGTGCTTTGTCTCAGACCCCATGATTCAAAATGTTCACAGAAATAAGTACAGGCCTGCAAACTCTGCAGGGACCTGCAGTTCCTGATCTGATGAGTGTGCCATTGAAAAAACAAAAAGACGAGAGAGAATTAAATGGCTTCCTGACACGTTTCTGACCAGATCAGATTCTGTTTCTCTGTGTTTTTAGAAACACCTTCATTCAGAGTAAATCACCTGCATTAGCAGTGCACTGTGGTTGAGCTGAGCATAAGGCTGTTTTTTCACTGCTGGTCAGTATGTCAGTCTCAAGTACCAGCTGAAAATTGAGCAATATGGCCACGGACACTTACTGAGCCACTGATGAGGGAGATTTCCTGCCAAACATATGGATGGAGAAAGTGTTTCTTCATTCTGGTGCACTTTACAACCCACTGTTCCCCCCAGAAAGTTGGAACAAGCTGCGTTCTTTGTGAAGGAAAACAGAATGCAACAATTTGCACGTCATTTGAACCTTTGGGTACAAAGACAATATATCAAATGTTGAAACTGCAAAGTGTTATAGTTTGAATTTGAAGCCAGCAACATGTTTCAGTGTATTAGAAATTCCTGTAGTTTGTTCCAATTTTACATAAATTTGTTGACAGGCCAGTTGAAGTGAATATATCACTTTGAAAAGGCAGTAATGGAGGCGGACATCTTCGAATACCAGAAAGAAGAAGACACTGTGGATCTTGAGTCTTTTCAGGGTAATGTGTGCATTTACTAATCTTAGTCATCACTGAGTCATGTGTCACATGTAAAAGATCATGCCAGTGACTTCATATTGAACATCATGTCTCCCTTGTGGATTTTTATCAAACTTTTGCCAATTTTATATAATGAGGATAATGCAGTGTAGATGTGCGAAGTCTATCTGTAATCATTTAAACCTGCAGGACATGAGCTTTAGAACATTTGGGGCAGTGATGTTGTTGTTGTTAACTTGAAAGGCGACAGTTGCTCATTTACACATTTAGCAGACATAGAGGAAATGAATTTAGGTCCAGTATTCACTTTCATGTGGAATCTGGTGTGCTCTGGTCTCTGCCACCTCCTGGGGTGAATATCTGGCTCTTAATTTGTTGAATCCTCCACTATGTTATCCAAGTAGTATCAGACTTTTTCTGTACCATATGATGGGTTTATAAAACACTGACTGCAACAAGAAAGCAGCTCAGTTGAGTGCTCAAATTGGCCATAATTCAAAACTATATGCATAGCAAGGCGTTCCATGCAGCGGAGTTAGAGTGGGCTTGTCATTCTAAGCACTGCAATACATTTTACATAATTCTTTGATCTATAGTCCACATAAAATTATGATTCTAGCAGCTTAATTATATTACCAAGTCAAAAGTTCTGTCGAAATAGATTAATATGAATATAAATATAAAATCTATAAATGAAATATTCAAAGTAAAGCGCGTTATCAAATACAATTTGGATGATGTAAAAGACCAGCGCAGTTTGTTTTCATATTCATAACAGGGGAGAAGAGGAAACTCATTCAGCCAACATCTTTACAAGACCCCACACTTATAAAGCTAAAGGAGGTAAGAAATGAATTCCTGCCTTCCACATGTCTGATTCTCTTCCTTCGATTTCACATTTACCGTAACATCAAAGCCTGGACAACCACAGATCTAAGATTACCTTTGTATCTTTAGTGGGCTACATACAGGAATATGGTGTGAGGATCAGTGAAATTTTGATGAGCATAATTATAGAAGATGATGGGAGACAGATCAGAGGAGCCGACAGTCTGCTGGATCGGGATTTTTAAACATATTGCCATAAAGATGGCAGCTCTAATGTTTCATACAAATGGAAATTTTAAAGAATTCTGACGTCTTATAGTATATGTAGACTTAAGAGGAAAACAAGTGAGTAGTTAAGAGTAGTACATTGAATCTGCCATTATTTTTTTTTTATCTGCTTCAGGGTCATTTTATCTCTGAAAACTGATTAACACAGTTTAAAAAAACAAAAACAAAAAGGTCTTATGCTGTTTTTCTTCATCTGCCACACTGGCAAAAGAAAAATGTATGCAAGATGATGAAAGTGGATAATTTCTTTGACTGTGTGATGAATTATGTCTTGTAGACATTGGTTGACTGGATCAATAATACTTTGAAACCGGAACACATAGTAGTTCAGAGTCTGGAGGAGGATCTGTATGATGGACTGGTACTTCATCACCTGCTGTGTGAGATAATGAATATTTGATATTTCATTAGTCATACTTCTATTAGATAATTATTTAACTCAGAAGATGAAAAAACAAAGAGATTTTTAAGTTAAAAAGCTGGAAGTTGTTATATTAAAAAATATGGTTCCCGTCAGTTGGACTCTACCCTGTCACATAATTGTTTCTCGATTTCTTCAGCCAAGTTTGCCGATGTGCATTTGACTGTGGAAGAGATAGCGCTGACCAGCACAGCTCAGATCCATAAGCTGGAAATTATCATGGAGGAGCTGGAAAAGAGACTGGGCACGCAGGATAGCAGTCAGATAAAATGGAACGTCAAACGTGAGTCGTGCTGCCGACTGGGCTTCGCAAACAAAGCAACAATTCAACAAATGTTCGCTTCTGGCAGTCTCTCATTTAAACAGGATTTGATGCTATCACAAGGGTACCGTGTAAGCTTAGACCAACTGTGCAGGATTTTAGTGGAGATAAAAATTTCCTGACATCATAGGGTTTTGTTTTAATCACATATCAGTTTTTTTTTAGAAGAGTGGTGGGTTATGAATGCAGAGAGAGGCCATGACATTTTATAGACTACTTAACACCTAGCTCACTTTAAAAATATTCTTTCTTGGAGCGTGGGGCTGACACAACATATCCTGGTAGGGCAGAGGTCAATTTCTTGACTACACTTATTTCTTTCATTCCTTTCTTTTGCATATTTTCAGGGGAAATTCAAATAGAATATAGTAAAACATATAGAAAAAGACTGGATGCCAAGCAAAAATTATATATGATTTGGTGGCAAATCTGTTCACTGTTGTCATCAGTGTGCAGTTTCATTGTAGAGTAAACAATACTGAATCAAAAATGTTTGCAAACACAATTACATACTCAGTATTTTAAAACTAAACGTGACAGCATAAAAATCCATAAAATGACCATGTCTTGTTTTGTAGTACAACCCCATTTCCAAAACAGTTGGCATGTGGTGTGAAATGTGAATAAAAAAAAAAGGTAATGATTACCAAATTTAATAAACCCATATTTTTATTCACAACAGAACACTGAAAACAGAAAATGTACCTTTTTAAGAAAAAAAATGAGGTTATTTTGAATTTGATGGCAGCAACACATCTCCAAAAAGTTGGGACAGAGCAATGTTTACCACTGCGTGGCATCCTTGCTTCTTTTAACAATATTCTGAAAAAGTCTGGGAATTGAGGAAACAGTTGGTGGTCTTTTGGAAGAATAGTATTTTCCCATTCTTGTTTGATATAGGATTCTAGCTGCTCAGCAGTCCATGTTTTCAATTTGGGGAAAGATCTGGACTCTAGGAAGGCCAGTTCAGCACCTGGACTCTTGTAATACTAAGCCATGTTGTTGTCATAGGATTTAGCGGTGTAGTATTGTCTTGCTGAAATATGCAAGGCCTATGAAATATGAAAGACACACCCTCTGGATGGGAGCATATGTTGCTATAAAACCTGTATGTGCCTTTCAACACTGATGGCGCCTTGTTTGGTGTCCATGTTTTCCAAAAAGAATTTAAAATTTTGATTCAACTGATCACAAAACAGTTTCCACTGTGCCTCGGTCTGTTTTAAATTAGCTTTGACCCGGAGAAGACGGCAGTGTTTCTGAATCATGCTCACATATGGTTTCTTCTTTTGCATGATAGAGCTTTAACCTGCATTTGTGGATGCCACAGTGAACTGTGATCACAGTGATTTCTGGAAGTTGTGCCCATTTTTAACGCAGTACTGCCTGAGGGCCTGAAGATCACAGGCATCCAATATTTTTTCAGCCTTGTCCCTTGCACACAGAGATTTCTCCAGATTCTCTGAATCTTATGATGATATAATATACTGTAGATGATGAGCTATTCAAAGTCTTTGCAGTTTTACAATGAGGAACATTATTCTGAAACTACTCCACAGTTTCCTGCAGATTGGTGAACTGCTGCCCATCTTTACTTCTGAGAAACTCTGGTTCCCTAAGTAGGTATTTTAATACCCAGTCGTGTCACTGGGCTGTTGCCAGTTAACCTAATTAGTTTCAAAATGTTCGACTTGCTCTTTTAGTACCACTTACTTCTCCAGCCTTTTTTTGACATGTCCCAACTTTTTTGAGACATGTTGCTGCCATTAAAATCAAAATCAGCTCATATTTCCCATAAAATAGTCAAATGTGTCAGTTTAAACATCTGATATGTTTTCTGTGTTCTATTGTGAATAAAATATATGTTTATGCAATTTGCAACTCATTGCATTCTGTTTTTATCTTAAATTAGGGATGTTAAATGCATTATTCATGAATGAATGCAGTCAACCCTCTGATATCATATCACAGGTCATACCACGTGATGTATGACCAGTTGAAAGCTTTTGATCTAAAGCAACTGGACTAATTTAATGCAGCTTTAATATTTATGTAAGAAATTTAACAACAATAAGGTTGACCTAAAATGGTGATACTGTCTAACAGGGTCATCATGAAGTTGTTCTTGATGGCAGGGTCTTCATATTCTCACACTAATTAACTGTGGAGAGGTGTTTTAATTACTGAGTGAGAACATAAATAGAGATATAGAAAAGCTATTGTTTGACATGGTATTCAAGTGCCAGTTTCTTATTTATCAGAGACACTCATGCCCTTCCTTTGTATGCATACTTGGTAGCAGAGAGTTTTGTCACATAATTTGATTTGTGTGTGCATGCGCGCGCGCGCGCGTGTGTGTGTGTGTGTGTGCGCGTGTGTTTCTCTTCTGCTGTTTACCTGCCAGTCATCCACAACAAAGACCTTCTGGCCACTCTTCATCTGCTGGTTGCTATGGTGAGATGTTTCCAGCCTGAACTGGATTTGCCACCTAATGTGAAGATTGAAGTTGTAGTCGTAGAAGTAAGTTATTCCTGTAAGGCTTTAGCACTTTTTTTTCTTTGCTCCAGAGTGGTTTCAGACACATTTTGTGTGATTGTTGCTCATTGTGGTTGGTTGTACACCCAGGTCAGCAAAAGTGGAATCAAATCAGATGCGCAAGTGGAAATCCTTACAGCGGAAAGGTGAGGTGATTTCTGCCTTGCTTGATTCTGTGAATGTGAAGAAAAAGTCACCTCATATATATATATATATATATATATATATATATATATACTCTTTTTTGCCTTTTCAGCAGCGACACAGACTCCCTCAGCAGTACTGAAAGTGAGTGAGAGTGGTCAGAGGTTGAGCTGATGTGACATCTTGAATGTCATCCAAAAAGAATTACAGCCTACTAACACATTTTTTTTGGCTGTCTGGTCACCCAGGGGAAGATCCCATCGAGCAACTGCTGAAGCTTGAAGCTCACAAGGTCAACACAGTGAAAAAGGTATAACAAGGACACCAAAAGAAGTAACGGAGATTTTTAAAAAAGTGTTGACTCTCTCATCTCCAGGGAGAGAGGAAATCTAGTGGTGTTAACACAAATGATAAATGTCATCCTGTGTGTTTGTTGCCTTAACCTGAATCTACAATACATGGCAGATGAATGTAGAGCTGGCTAGTGTAGGATAGGATTCTTGATCCAATGTGCAGGTAAAGCTCAGTAATCAATGATGTACTCATGGGAGTACATGATTATTTTCTTTATTTATCAATATACATGAATATTTTCCACAGGCTGTGTGTCAAAGATGGAAGTAGCCACATGATGTCATTTATGGGTTAGCAAAATCCTGTTGTGAACACTTGATTTTGGCATTTTGGCTTTTTCGGAGGCAGAGGTTCAAATTTTGGCTACGATGGCTATGTTTGTCTGCATAACTGAAAGCCTTAAACCAGGCTCAGGGATGGCAGCCCCTCCCTGAACTTGGTTCTGCCGAAGGTTTCTTCCTTCCCACTGTTGTCAAGTGCTTGCTCATATGGGCTTGTCTGCTTGTTGTGGTTTTCTTTCTTATATTGTAGGGTCTTTAGTATACAATATAAAGTGCCCCTTGAGGTGACTGTTGTTGTAATTTGGTGCTATATAAATAAAAGAATTGAATTGAATTGAATTGAATTGGTGGTTAGGAATCTGATTTTTTAATCATTCCAACTAATGTATCACATTTTGATGAAGATACCTTAAAATGTATTGTATGATTGTATGGTCTCATAATTTCTCTATTTTAGGCCATCTTACATTTTGTCAACCAGCACACGGCAACTCTGGGTCTGCAGGTGACAGATATGGACAAACAGGTATACAGCAACAGTTGAAACTGTTACAGGCTTCCTTGTAATAAATCCAGACTCAGTGATTACTTCCCTTATCACTCTCAACGTTCCAGTCTGTGTGTTTGCTGTCCAGTTTGCTGATGGTGTGATTCTGCTGCTGCTGATCGGACAGTTGGAAGGTTTCTTCATCCCACTCTTTGACTTCAACCTGACCCCTGTCAGTGACTCTGAGATGGTAAAGTATAGATTCACATATATGGTTTCATGCCATATTAAAAGCTTCACTTTGTTTAAAGCTATCTAAACAATTTCGTTTAAATTTATTTCATTGTTGGTATTCTGTAAGCATTCACACAAATTGCTTTTTCCAGCCCACAAGTGTACTTTTTCACATGTAATTTGAAGTAATCTAATCAAATTCCCAGAAGATCACATGAATACAGTACTAAACCAGGGCCTATTAAAAGATATAATATGATCAAATTAATATTTTACATTTCCCATCGTAAAAGTGGATGCATAATCACTACTGTGCCATGGGTCTTAACTTGAAGCAATAGAATGAGTCTATGAAAAAGTGATGACTCTTTTTTCATAGATATGAGTTAATGAATAACTTATTGAACAAAGACATTGTGACACCAAAAATCTTCTTTTTTAAAATAAAAAAAATGTAATATGAATATTAATAATGTTTGACATATTTTTCCAATTCTTGACCATTTTAAGGTAAAATATAATGTATATATAAACAGCTGTATGTTGTATGAAAAATACATAGCCACCTCAAAAACAGGGCAGCTCCCTGTGCCTGCCTGCCTGGGTTTTCTCCAGTTTCCTCCCATGTATGTTTAAAGACACACATGTTGGGTAATTTGGTGATTCTAAATTAGCTGTAGTAGATTTGAATGATTGTCTGCATCTCTGTGCTAGTCCTGTGATGGACTAGTGACATCTCCAGCTTTGCATAATACTCCAGGGTGCATCATGCGTTTAACAGATGTTAGCTGGGCTAAGCTCCAGCCCTCCCATGGTGCTAGTTGGAAAAGCATTTATGAAACTAGATGGATGATTTCAAAAGTAATTAGTAGATAAAGCTATGAGATAAAAGTGCTGGAGTACAAAATACAAACAATATATATAAATGTAGTTGAAGAGAATATACAAGTAATTAAATTAAGTTAACCTCAAAACTGTAATTATCTCAGTTGGAGAAAAGTCTTACCAGAAATGCAGTTGAAAAGTGGTGACTTTTGTTTTGTTTTGTTGTAACTTTTAGCTTCATAATGTGACCCTGGCCTTGGACCTGCTGAAGGATACAGGCTTTCAGCTCTCCAGTGTTGACCCACAAGGTGAGACAAATCCACTTTATTTTTTGTTGCATAAAACACACTCTGACTTGTTTATGGCTATTTTACTCAAATTAAAATGCCAGGGACAGACAATGAAAGGAAGAAACAAAACCAAACTAAAAAACCCCAAAAGGCCTGTAGATAAAATGACTGTAACCAAAAAAATAAAACCCACTGGAGCTCTAAGACACCAATGTCAAACTAATTCACTGATGACAGCCCTTTATCAGGAGCATTCATCTGCATGACAGGAAAATGCAAAAATCTGTTTGTCGGGCGAGGAGGGGGATTGCTCCAGTAGTGTGAATTAATCTGCTCTACACCCTGGAGTGAGGGTTTGAGAGTGTTTTGGAAAGGAAGGTGGAATAGACTTGTGCCTTGATGAGTATCACTGTAGATGATTGGACACAGAGATTGAGCCTTACTCTTCGGGCTATAGCCACGTTTGTGTGTGTTTGTCTGAAGGAAGATATGTTATCTGTCTTACTGAAGACTGCTGCTGTATATCAGATATAAAGCAGATTCTGGTAATATTTTACATGAAAAAGAACCAGCTAAAGTGGCTCTGCTGGGAATAAATCTGACCAGGATGTCTCCTGGGCCTAATAAGCGAAGTGTTTCTGGCATATGGAAGAAGGCCCCAGATCAGAGCCAGGACAAGCTGAAGGGATTATATCTCTCAGCTAGCTTGGGAACACTGAACACCAAAGGAGCTGGAGGAGGTGGCCCAGGAGAGGGAGGTCTGGGCTTCTACTGCTTAGACTGCTGACCTCCGTGATCTGGACCATGATAAGTGGCAGAAAATGGATGGATGGATGGATGGATGGACAGCTTTAGTGAATTTTACAATTTGTAATCAACTGATGATCTTCATACAGTATTTGTAGACATTTTTGTCTCTATCAGACAGTTGAGGCATCGTTTATGGCATCGGTTCACATTTCACTTTTTTAAAATAGATTAAGGTTAAATCCTTTTTCATGTGTATAGCATGTTTGCAGGCTGTTTTTAAAGGTTCGGGTTTGTTGCTTTAAGCCCCATCCACATAAAAATGATCTGCCAGTTCCCCATTGCACTTACAGCTTACTGCTGGTTGGTCTTGTTATGTAGGTAACCCTCTTGGCTGTTTCCCCACCCAAAACAGATGTAAGTCAACAACATCCTTCGCATTGCTATTGTTTTTTTGTTTTTTTTTTAACCTGCAAGATGTCTACTCTCATTGATTCATGTGATTGCTAGCCAACACACGGATACACATTAGGTTCAAATTCCAGGAAAACTTACTGCTGTAGCATTGATTTTGGTTTACTTTGGTGTTTAAATCATGTCTCTATGGTGGTTTCATGTGTACCTACTGTCATGCTGTAGGTAATGCCCTTATAACTGTGTTTGGGTAATTGGTCTTGGTCATGCAGACAGCATCACTCGATATGGAGTAGAGTGAAATAGAGTGAGTGACTGGGGTGGGTTACTGACTCCTCTGAGTGTGTGAATCAATCAGTGGCAAATGGATCAACTCCACTTCCCTGCAGATCCACTATTGACAAGGAAAACTTCTCTCTGAACTTGGATGTGGCTCTCACAATCACTAAAGCTTTCCCAGCCTCAGAGCCTGTAATTGTAAAATAAATCCTCAACACGATAACTGTTAATGTAAGGACTAGCACAATTAATCTGTGCCAGGAGCGAGTGGGTAATTTAATTCATTTTTAGTGTCTTTTTAATTAACAACATAATTGCAGTGACTGAATGAGGAATCCCAGCTCTCAGGGCCTAAAATGAGAGCATGTTGCATGCATTAATTAGGTTAGCCAATGGTGAAGTCGATCTTTATGTCACATTCATTCAGTTAGTGCATCTCACAACAGAGAGTAATTTTGTAGGGATCTTATCTTACCAAGGACGTATCGATTAACTTTACCATCTAATGTTTTTTTTGTCCTCTTGATCTATGACCTGCTGAAATGGGTTGTGCAAATAGCTATTAGCTAATGCTGGTAAAAGCATCCTCATATTCTCACTGCCTCAGTGGCTTAGAGACACTAAATGTGGATTATGTCTCCTCTGAATATTGTGACAGATATAGTCTCTCAGGACATCACTGCAACCTTGAAGGTCCTCTACGCCCTGTTCAACAAGCACAAAGGGAAATGAGAGAGGACATCGTGAGAAGAGGAGTGGCACAACTGCAAATACAGAAACGGCTGAGTGGAGTGTTTAGCCGATTACTGCAAGGTGATTTGGCATTTTTGGAGAAATCTGGCTGATGCTGTTATCCAGGCCGAATTAAAGGATTATACTGGTTTTATATGAAGTTGCTGCCATCATTTCTTCCAATTAAAAGTGCCAGTGAAACGGTAGTCGGAGCTTGTTTATCTTCTGTAATGTGACGTATAGGCTGTGGTTAATATATGTGCATGGCTATATCTGCAAGAGAGTTTTGGTAAAAGTTATTCAAATATGTGATTGGATGACTCAAAGGCAAATGCTCCACAAGGATTGTGGATAATTTTACTTTAAGTTAATTAACAGGATTACAGCCTGAAAAAAATCATTGTGTCTTCAAGGGGGAAAAAAGCTATTGGACAGAGCTATGTGTTTTAGGTCAATAAAGCTTAAAGGACAGTACCAAAAACTTGAGGATGAAATATTGAGTTGGGTTGGGGGGGGGGCAGTGATTGCAGGAAAATGGCTGTAGCATTGGTGTATCAGAAGACTGGGAGAGAGAGCTGCTAAGATGTAACCATTTACACCTGACTAAGCCGATGCAATACAAACAAAATAAGATCCAAAACTGTAATGACATGATATAAAACTCAAAAGTTGCCAACAAGTTTTAAATAAACCCCAAGGTTGCCCATATTTGCCCCAAATCTCCTTTCTCCCTTAGCTACCAGCTGCCTTGTTTCCACTGTTTTCCTGTGCAAACATGTATTAAAACAAAGTGTGCCAACTCAAAATAAGAGTTTAGATTATTTGACTAATCTGTTGGATTCTTGCTTGTGTTTTTTTTTCTTGCTGTTGGTTCTTAGAGCTCTGAAAGTACCTGACTGGTTACAGTGTCTTTATAGCTTACAGCCTTGACTGTTATATCTTGACCCAGACCCAGTTTATAGTAATGTAGAATTACTACCATTTTTAAAAAGACAAAACATCAAAAACTTCACCCTTATGTGTTTACATGTCTGCACATCACATTTAAACATCACATATCAACTTACTGACAGCGCAATGATCAATATATTGACTGCATGGATATATTTGCTTAGATATTTCATGTATTATTTCACATTTTTGAGTGTATCCTTAGTGTAGCCTGGCCATGGTTGCTCACTGAAAATTCAGTGCTCTTCATCCGTCTCTTTCTCTTCTTCTTTCACTACGCTGCCTTTTCAGACCAACAGTGTTAGAAAATGACACTTTTCATTCTTGCTACACCACACCCCCGTCTTTGGCTGTCATTTCTGGATAAACAATGTGGATTTCTTACTCTGCTTCTTTATGTGCTGCCAGTCTGTGACCTCTCCCCCTCCCCTTATCCACCGAATCGTTCCCAACTCAGTGTCAAGAGGGAGCAGAATGCACGCAGACAAAAGATGTGGTTATTGCAAAGCACGTCTTTTTTGTTTGTTTTGTTTTGCAAATTATGTGTTGAATTAGAGTCAGCTAAAACTGTGAAAATGCACTTGATTATCTCCTGTTTACAAAGAAGCAGAATTTTTTATTTTCAATTGCATGAAATTTATTCAAACCACTGGTGGTTTTCTCGTAGAAAGCTTGATATATAATGGACCCCGAGTGCAAATAACGCCTACTTACCCCTCCCACTTTAGTTAGGTGTTTTGGATTTACTTTGTCTAAATTTCAGTATATGTGTCTTTGTTTGCCTGTGACACTAAACAGCATTAACAACCATTCTTGCACTTCTCATTCTCTATAGTGTCCCCGCAGATCTGTTTGTTGACATTTGGGGTGCTAGTTTATTTGTTTTCAGCACAGCAATGGAAAATACCCTTAATTCACATTTCATTTCCACTGACATTTGAAAAAGCTCGCATAAAATTTGCTTGGCAGTCAGACGGAAATATACAAGCTGCTGGATAAGCTAGAGGTGCCAGGGACAGCGATAGAAAGAGACACTGAGGTGTGAGTTGCTGCTGTTCATCATTTAGTGGCCATTATAATGGACCGTTTATGTATTATAAATCCAAATTGCTTATCTTTTCTATTCAAATCTAGAGCCTCTGAACTCCTCGTCCTGAGTCACTGTAAATGTGAATTTGTTTTGTTAAAAAATAGACTGCATATTTATTTATGGAAGCAAAAAACTTAGTAGTGCTTCCCAATTTTATATAAACTTACTTTATAAACGTACTTTGATAGAAAAATGTTCCATACTGCCTTGACAACTCATATATTATAAACATGCATTCTACTGTAAAGTGGTACTCAACATGGCTTACACCAATAATAAGCTCTTCATCCTCATCCAACCTGCACCACCTCCCCATCACCCTCTGCCTGTAATTCATAATATGTTAGTCTGAATGTTTATTAGGATATATGCTCACATTCACCAGATGATGAATATGTTGTTGCCAGTGGAGGAATTTGAAGTTCAGGGATGATCAAATCAGGCACAGATACAGTAAGTTTGAGCATTACATGAGTAAAAATTACAAAGGCAAAATGTCTGGTTAGGACGTTGAAGCAAATTTTCTGACTGAAAGTTGGTGAATGGGCTGTTTCTGCTAACGTAAATGCTCCTCCTAAGAGGCTAACTGGATGGATGCATGTAACTATGATTAAGTAAATAATATGTACTATCAATGTCGTTTCTACGTATTCCGGTTTACGTACTATTAAGAGTTAATGCTTTTGTGATTCCAGCGTAGTATTATTAGGTAAGTAGGTAACAATATGGTACTCACCAGTTCCTAGAATATTACATGCACTGTAATATTATTGTAGTAGGAATTTGCTTGGGGTTGCATGCCATTCCTCTTATTAACAAAATTACCAAAATTACCAATTGTCAACCTGCCATCCTCATGTGTGTGTTAGTTGATAGTGTCGGCGTTCGGTGGGCTTCTTCTGTGAGGAAAATCATGAATCGGCTCCGGGATGTATGGGGAAGAAGACAATACTATGGCAAGCATAGGATTAAATGTTATGATTTCAGAAATTCAGAACATTTTTTACAATTAGGATGGTACCCAAACCGTGGCAGGTTCCTGCTGTGTCAGTGTTAAAACCTTACAGCCTTCATAACTGCAAAGAAAAGGGGGAAAAAGAAAAAAAATCATTTGATTGCATTGTATTGCACTATAAAGAAAAGTGCCTACTGGCATAACATTGTTATTTCAGTGCATTGCTGTACTGCATAAATGATTGACAAGTTCCTCATTATTTGAAGGTGTGTATCCATTCTTCTTAAGCTTGCTAGCACAAACTAAATAATTATATCCTAGTATTGGTGATTTTTTTTTTTTTAGATCTTCCTATAACCCCTTTACCTTATGTTTCTAGTGTTGTGTGTCCTCCTCTTGTGTTTGCATTCTCTTTCCTCTTTTCTGTCCCCCTCTTCTCTCTCCTCCCTTGGTAATTTTGTCTCTTTCTGAGGTGCTTCGGGTAGCATAATTGATGATTTTAACCAAGCAGCTTTCCAGACCCTTGCTTCTTTGTGTTCTCCCCCCCTTTTTTGTAGTGTGTTTTTTTCACTGCTTTGTTAGTTTAATTTTCTTGCCTCATTAGTTTAAGGAAGGAAGTTTTGTCCTATACAGGATATTGCATGTCTAGCCCAGACTCCCTTCCTTGTTGTTCCTCTTTGTCAGTGTCCAGCTTTTCATTTATTTATTTTTTAATTTCTGTTTGACTGAAAGAACTCGTGCTGATAAGCTGAAACTCTGGTGTCGTGTCCTCTTTGTAAGATGCGGTCACCGAGATAAGTTGAGTCTTTGTTTTTCTTGGTTGTGGCTATAGCACAAGAAGAAGTAAAAACCATCTTCACTAAACTGAAGTATTGTTTCCTAATATGGACAAAATAAGTAGTAGAGTAGTTATTACAAAACTACTCAGTTCTCTCTTAATCTGAAATGCCCGGTTCTTACTTTTTTGTTCCCCATTCTTTTTTCTTTTTTTTTACCAGTAGGAACTGGTAAGTATTTTTAATTCTTATGTGAGTCATGCAGTAGCTGTGTATTAAAGATGTCTTACAATGCACTGTGTTATTTTAATATCATGCTGGTGGACGCCCATATGAAATGTGGTCCACTAATGAGATCAATATATATGCAAGTAATTCATGTAAGCCAAAAACTCAGGCGTTACGTTGCTCGGAATATTTCATTTCCCACATTTTTTTTTTTTTAAACTCTTGGATTAGTGTGTCACTGACAGAATGTCCGTAATATGGTCATTTAAGGCAAATAGCTCTGGCTGAAAGCACAGCAGTCCCAGATATCTGCATTTTGCAAAGGACATCCAATCGGAAAAATGTTGGCTTAAAGAGAGAGGTGCTTGTTTCAGACAGAGGATAAACTGAAGGGCTGCACCACAGTACAAATGAAGATCATTTTAAACTGTGAATCATGCAAAAAATAATCTTGTAGAGTCCAAGAATAAAGGTATGTATTTGAAAATGAGCAGAATAGGTCGTCTTTAAAATGTTAAGTAATAATGTTTAAAAATAATAAGGCAATAAGTCACAAGACTATATGAGTTTGTTTGGACTTTTTGGTTTCTTTGGCAGTCCATTGTGCTGATTGCTGTGACACACAACAATCTGAGTGAAAGTCGAAAGGATTAAAGTCTTTTAGCCACTGTATGCATATCAATGAAAGGTCACAGCTTAGTCTGACACCAGTTTCTAATCCATCCGAAAAAACAAGGATAAATTCTAGGATAAACGTTAAGGGGATTAAACCCGCTCTGATCTAACAACAAGCCCTTCTTCCTCTATTAGATCAGCACACCGCTAGTGTTGCCTCCATAAAAAGACAGGTCCTGTATAATGGGAAATAGAAATACATAATTTATACCTACTGAATTAGGCAAGGGGTGAGAATATTGTAGAAATCATTTAATACTATTTTTTAAGCTACTGAGCTATATTACTGCCTGGAGTCACCACAGTGGAGGATTTCTAATAAACTGATCGTGAAGAAAGCAAATGCCGCCTCCATGCCTTGAAACCCAAGAGACAAATAGTTGTTGCAGTCCAACCAAAATGTTGACAGGAAACATGAGTAATATCTGCCTCCCTTGTCATATTGAACAGATGCATCTCTCCCTGCATGAATAGGGGAACAGAGCCAACAAAACAGGATCAGTTTTTCAGAAAAAAAATAGGCTGGTTGTTATTCTGCTGTTGTTACATATATTTATGTATGTTTATATTGGCTAAGAAAGAGGTGACAGTTTTCTGGAGAGGTGTGTGCACAGCTCAAAAATAAAGAGATTTGATGCTCCCAAGATTTCAACCCTGTTGATATGGCAATATGCTACTTTTTTTTTTATGACAGAAATAAACAGTTATGCAAGGACTGAGCATTTTCTGCTTGAAACTGCTGTTTGTTACAAGGAGTTTGTCATAAATTAAAACATACAAATTAAGACAGCCACTGTGCCCTCATCTCAATACACTGCAGAAAAACAAGCATAGAAACAGGCCGTCACAGTGATATCCATCCATCCATCCATCCATCCATTCATCCATCCTAGCTGACTTTGAGATAGATGTGGGGGTACACCCTGGACAGGTCCTCACAGGGTTAACACACAGAGACAGACAAACACGTTCTCTCACATGCACACCTGTAGATGTTTTAGAAATTACAATTACATTGCTTGCCTTTGGACCTCAAATCACAACAATGGTTAAGAGAGACCCTTTTCATAATGTTGGCCTTTCTGCCCGAAAGGCCTTTTGGAAATTTGTCCCTGCCAGGGTCTAAATAGCATTGCTGGCTACTGACGCCTGGGTGCTAAGAGCATCAGTGTTAACAGAAAGAGAGATAGCAATAAAATGTTTATTTCCTGACCTTTTTTGGTTTTGACCTCTTTAGGCTGCTGAAAATATTTAATTTAGTGCTAGTATTTATGAGCACAAACAAACTTTGATCCCGGCAGAGCACGTACAGGATGTAGTCACTGTGATAACAGTCATAATTAAAAGTCTGTTGTCCCAGATTTCACACAGGGATAGACAAAAACAGGCTTTTCATTTGTAGCCAACAGCTGTCAGTTTGAGTGTCTGATTTTATCAGCTGCAGCTGGGTTGCTTAATACCCTAATATTATCTGCATGAGTTGCTTAAAAATGCTTAATGTTGCTTAAAATTTCTGGGTGAATTTATTTGAAATTAATTGTTTAAAAAGTAATCTTCAACATGCATTTGATGAACTATTAAGTAGAGTGGTCAAATATACTGTGTAAGCATTCAGAGTCTAATGGTTCACACATAAAAGCATTTTTCATAAAGAGATGCATCATAAGGATGGGTCAGAAGGTGCAATTAAGTCAAGTATTTAAGAATTCTTTATTTAGATTTGAAAATAGCAAAAGTTGGAACACGTTTAAACACTTTAGAACTCAATCAAGCAAAAAATTGTCCAACATAAATCCAGGTTCGGTGCCAGTGAGAGGGGAAAAAAGAACCTTTTGACTGTCAGCTATTATTTCCAGAGTAATTTCAAGTGTTGAGGAGCTGGAGGAGCTCACCCAAGGGTCTGAGACGGGAAAGACGTCTAAGGTCACCTCTTCTATTGTTTTGGTTGAATTGATGAGAGCCTAAGTTACAGGACTCTGCTGAGGACCAGCGAAAAATGTCTGCTACATCCTGCTATTTCAGTTTCCCTGCTCATGCTGAGGCTTCAACCCCATTAAAGGATAACAAGCACTACATGTGTGTCACCACACTCAAGAATCTTTAAGGAGGATTATATTTTAAAGGCAATCATTGTAGAGCTGGAGGCAGCAGAGGACGTGTGTGTGAAAATTACAGGAGGAAATTACTGTTCGGGAGTTTCAATAGATGCAAGATCCCCTGTGGTTTTGTAAGTGCATTTTTTTAAAAAAAGTAATGCAATCATCCACTTACTGAAAAAAGGTGTTAGTTTATGATCAGGTTTTATGCATTTTATAAAATGTTTTTAAAAAGTTATTACCAATGCAAAGTCTTGTCCCTGTTTCTTACCTTCAAATATTTCATATAATTCATGGCATTTTCCTCACAGTGGGTTGCGCCATTAAAATTGGTGCCACTTGAATTTTTCTAAAGAATAAAAAAAAAAAAAAAAAAAAAGCAGAGCACATTATTTCCTCCCGAGAGTGATCTTCTTGTTTTGCTGAAAATAAATTGGACTGAATATCCACACTTCCTATTTGGTGCTATGACCACGGCAGATACTGTATAATGAAAACTGATTTAAATAAAGTTTTGTTTACCTTCATTTTTTATGCTAGAAAACCACTAAGTCTCTTGGGGTAAACTTGTCCTCTGAATCTGACCTGTCCTCATTATTTATAGTGAGCTGGGGCTTTAGTAGCTAATACCAAACACGGATATCTTTTCAAGTGGGAGGTCACTGAAGGACAGAGAGATACGCAAGACATCATAGAAAATCTCCTGGGGAAGAAAACTAGTAGTGAAAATCAAACCCTTACTACTTTTAAATTCTTCTTTTTTGTGTATCAAATGTGCATATTTAAGCAAGCTTTACAAAGTAATACAGCAACTATCATTATACTGAACATGTTAGATAAGATGTAATTTCTTCACAGATTTGTCCTTAGCTGAACTCTCAGTCAGCAGGCACACTATTCTATATGGCAACAGTCTTGGTGAGATTAAGGCTCAACCACCTTCAAGTAGGACTATTGAGCGCCTATTGCAACTTAATAGCAGGAGAGCTGTACTGGAAACAGACATCGATTTGCAAAATACACTGATGCAACACATGAGCTGCTGCAGCATCATCTTCTGTGATATTTTCTAGCAGTTTAAGTAGACAATTTTACTGGCTACATCCAGTTTCTTTTGTGACATGGCACCTTATGCTGCTTGAAGCAGCCATCAGAACATGGGCACACTGTGTTTATAATGGGATGGATGTGGTCAGCAACAATACTGGGTCTGGTGTTTAAGCAATGGTCAGTTGGTACTAGGGGGCCCAAATTTCGCCAAGAAAATATCCCCACATCATTACACCACCAGCAGTCATTGATAAAAGTATCCAAATTCTGGCCACGCCATCTGAATTTCACAGGAGAAATTTAGTCTCATCAGACCAGGCAACATTGTTTCAATCAACTATTGTCCAATTTTGGTGAGCCTGTGTGAATTGAAGCCTCAGCTTCCTGTTCTTACCTGACAGAAGAGGACTTGGTGGGGTCTTCTGCTGCTGTAGCCCACAGCTGCTTCAAGTTTCAATGTGTTGTGTGTTCAGAGATGTTCTTCTGCATACCTGGCTGTAATGAGTGGTTATTTGAGTTACTGTTGCTATCCTCTTGAATCATTCTGGCCAGTCTCCTCTGAAATCTGGTATCAGCAAGGTATTTTCATCCAGAGAACTGCCGCTCACTGGATATTTTCTGTTTTTGGACCATTCTCTGTAAACCCTAGGGATAGTTGTGTGGGAAAATCCCAATAGATCAGCAGTTTCTGAAATAGTCAGATCAGCCATGCCACGCTTAAAGTCGCTTAAATTGCTTAAATAAACCCATTTTAAAGCCCCACCCACTTTTATTAACCTTTCGAACTTTCACCTTTGCCTTTTCCTTAACTTGTGGTGTCCCTTTGACAAACTAGTCGGGCAACAGTTTAGTTACTTAACATTTTAAGGACCAATATGAAAAATAAAAACTTGGTTTGGTGCTCAAGGCAACCAACTGATACCTGTTCTTTCCAATGTCATTGCCCACTTTTTTAACTGCTATTTCTCACAATTTCTTCCCACTTTGCCAAAAATAAATAAATAAATAAATAAAATTGTTGCTTTACTTAACAAAGGTAAGTTGTTATGGGATAGCTGTTTGTGCTTACATAAATTGTGAATCCATGTGTTGGCTCAGTTTAGTTTCTGGGATTGTCAATAAACTGTGAGACTGACTCTTTTATTTTTCTGTCAGATCCCTTTGATGTATTTTTGGTGACTACTGGCTCTCTGCTTTTTGGTTTCTTTTATCTTTATTGCTGCTCCACCATCTGTAGTACCACATGATATTAATTGTAAATCAAGTTCTTGAAGTGGCTGACTGTGACAGTATTTTTTTTTTGTTATGGTTGATGTTTTGCTGATGCACTTTAATTCATACTGTTAATTTTTATAGTGCTGAAATTCCCCTTGAGTCTTGCTTGCTTGTTGGCTCATTGGCAATGATTCATTGCGGTAGGTTTGTTGTTGAAAATGATGCCTTATTGGCTTTTGGGGTGTAAAAATGACTGTGTACAGACTATTTGCATAATCGTTTCACTGTAAAATTGGCTTCCCAGAGATCTGGGTAAGGTTTCTATCTCACATTGTCAGGTTTTCTTTTTACACTGAATTTTTCAGCTGAGACTTACAAGTGTTTTAACCTGAACCCGTGACAGCTTGCTTTATTGTCTTTTATGGCAACATATCAGTGCATCTTTACTGCAGAGCATCGATTTCACAGTATCATTGCTCCTACTGTCAATATGGACTGCTACTGCAAAAAAAAATAAAAATAATAGTATTATACTGCTTCACTACACGGGTGAAGTGTCTTACATTGCGGCTGCAGATCTTGTGGGTGCTGGTGTTTAGATAAAGCCATGTCAGTTTAGGTAGGATTAAGTTTATTACTGTCACTTCTGATTTCATAGCTACGTTGATATTGGCGTATGCATTCCTAGAGTGGTAATCCAAATAGATGTATATTCATTAACAAAATGAACATGTTCAATGCAGGATTACTGTCTGAGTTCTTATTTAATGACTCCAAACACCATCTTCTAAACTAAAACATAGAAAAATAACATTAAAAACTGCAGGCTGTCAAAATGAAAAAAACAAAAGAATTAGTCTCATGACTCCATCACACACTTCAATCTCAAACAAAATTTTGGACCATTACTCTAACAAAACAGTTTTGGTTAATTAATGCTTCTGGGGTGTCTTGATTAAATGGTCCTATAAGTCATAACTATAGGTCACAATATAAATATAGGTTAAGGACCGTGGATATATCCCAGATGCATTTCTGTGACATTTCGTCTCCAGCTAGGGGTTGACCTGTGCTTCACAGAGCTTCAAATCACAGTGGGAGCATTTCAAAAGTGGAACATGTAGCTTGCACTGGGTCTTTTATTTTGAAATTTGACCATATTCTCTGTGTCTGTGTACGGTACCTCATTAACTCCAAACATATTGTAACATTGTTTTTTTGCTCGACAGACCATTTGAACCTTCCTAAGCAGCATTTCTATCAAGAACACAATCTTTTCTACATCACATTCAAGTTCAAAGAAGTTTCATATCGAACAACATACACAGCCATACCAATATACTGTATCTGTGATAGGACAGTATTGCCTGACTGACATCTACTATGACTGTCAATTTTTAAAAAATATATATTTAGTATTTTTATATTTTATTTTATTAGTTGACTAAAAAATGACTAGATATTCAATGAAGGGAGAAAATAATTGGTTTCATTCATTTAATTGACTTAATTATATATATTATATGATTCTGTCACTGTATTCTCTGTATTCAGTTTGAGTCCAGCTTATACTTCATTCAGTCCTGTATGATCCTTCTTTGCAATAGTTAGGTGTGGTTTCCCACTGCAGTACAACATGAGCACTCGTGAATGGTAATATTAATATCTGCTACAGATGGATCTTAGCGTGGGTCAGCACCACAGAAGATCCGGCCTGAGTAGACGGGGCACTGGAGGGTTGAGATCTAATGGAGTTTTAATAGATAAACGTTGGCAGGATGTATCTGAGGTTCCCCAGTAACAGCAGGATGTGGAACTCCAGACAATGGATTTTAAATGGTGATGGATGGTAGCAATTGGTTTAATATGTGCAGATGGGAAGGGCATTGGTTACTGGCATACAGGAAGGCAGAGGATATAGATGGATTGAGTGGAGAAAAGATGACAGTATGAAACTGCCTGATGAGCTGAATGTGACAGCATGACTGGCAGAGGTGCATGACGGTTGGTACAGAAGTACAAGTCATGCCTTATTAGGAGAGCTCAAAGGGACCTCGACAATGTGATAACAAACTTCCTGGTTGCCAGGGTCTTTGTGAAAGGCGAGGAGCAGCAGGTATCTGATTTAACGCAAGGTGCTGAGCTCTGACATTGTCTGTCACTGCATGTCTTTTGCCTTAGTTTTTCACCATCAGTTTGTTGCTTTAATGATGTTTCCCTGTCGACCAAGTGTGGATGTGGCTCTGGCAGCTTGAAAAGGTCACTGCCTTAAGGCTGGATGCATCATGTCATGGGGTATTGACTGACTGGAAAAAAAAAAAAAAGCAAAATAGTTCATTCTAAGGGTTATGAAACCCAATAGTTAAGAAAAGGCAGCAAAACGGTTATCAGTCAAGTAAAAAAAAGACCACCTGAATAGAACTTAAAATAACAATTAAAAATTTTAAATGTCCTTTAAGAAAGAGCATTTAAAAAAAAATTTCTTTACCCCAATCAGTCAATGAAATATATCAGTGGAGTGTGTGCTACAGCCCTCCCCAGACTCTATCAGTCCATTAGCTTATGTAGGTCTAAATGATTAACTAGTGCATATCTAAGACCTCTTCTCTTTTATGAGGATTTTCTTTCATTTTAATTTCAGTGTGCGCTAACCAGGAGATAGAGCTAATCATAATTAACTATCCAGCCAGCTTGAATAAAATATGCCAACAACAGTTGTCAGAGCAGCTGGCAGAATGCAGCGTTGCCAAATAATCGAAATGTGGTGAGGAAAAGTTGAAAATTGATAAATTATTAAATGTGTTTATCAGGAGTCCAAAAGATAAGAAAATTCAAACAAATTAGCTTCTGATTAACAGGAGGTTAAAATAAATTAAAAGAAATAACCCTCCACAGTATTTCTCATGACATATTCAGGCAAATTTTACACTTCTCTGATAATGTGTTACTACTCTGCTTCAGTTTTATAGCAGAGTTTGGTTTTACGGAAGTGCTTCTCAAAACTTTGTGTGGAGTGACCTGCTGAGCTAAAAAAAATAAAATAAAAGTTGGGTATACCCCACAATTTGTTTCAAACCAATAAGAAGAATAAGAATGAAAAGGCTATATTTTTAGTAGGTAAAGGTCAGCATAGTATCAGCTGCTATCAGCATTGGTATAAATAATGTGAAAACATGGATAGATCAAAACTTGTATCAGCGGTTCAGGCTGGTGGTAGTGTAATGGTGTAGGTGACATTTTCTTGCCACACTTTGGGATTGTTAGTAACAAGTGAGCATCATTTTAATTTATACCCATCTTCTGATGGCTGCTTCCAGCAGGTTAGCGTGCCATGCCACAAAGCTCAACTCATCTCAAACTGGTTTCTTAAACATGACATTGAGTTTACTGGACTCAGGTGGCCTCTAAGTCTCCAGATTTCAATCAAACAGGGCAACTTTGGGATATGGTGGAATGGGAGATTCACATGATGGATGCACAGCTGGCAGATCATATCAGTATGAATGAATATGAGGGATGTTTCCAGCACTTTGTTGAATCTTTGCTGCTAAGAATTCAGGCCACTCTGGAGGCAAAAGGAAGGCCAACCAGTTACTACTATAGCATTTTCATTCAGCTTAATTTCACTCCATATTTTACTGTCTGACCCACCACTGGTGCCCACTGTACAGTTTGAGAACCACTGCTTCTGAGATTATTAACAATAAAGCTTTTTTTTTTTTCCTCAAAGAGCACTTGACACAAAGGCATTTAAACACGCTGGAAAAGATAAAACTTTATTTCTCCCTGTCGTGACAATACAAAGTCAACAAGTGCAATAACAATCAAACTGAAAACTGTACTGCTCATTCTATCTAGTAGTAAATACATAGACAGAACGTGGTGCACATTATCATCATCACCACCACACCCAAAAAAAAGTGAGGTATCAACCACTACAAAGCTTCTTTGTACAGGTGGGTATTCAACTGTAAGGCAACTGTTACCATGACAACCTGGACAGATTGAAACAGCTGTGTGCTTCCTTCTTCCCATCCTTTGTTTTTTAACTGTAAATATTATTTCATATATATATATATATATATATATATATATATATTTTTTTTTTTCTTTGACATGGGAAGAGGGTTGAGCTGATACGATTTACAGTACCACATCACATCAGGCCAGAGTCAAGACTGTTTTCAACAAAACAGAAAACATCACAAAACTGAGTTGTAACATTAAAAAAAAAAAAGAAAACAGAAAACAGAGGAAAGATTCCTCATATATCATTTGAGGGAATCCATTTTCGACCCTGCTACTGCTTGTCAGAGGCTAAATGAAGCTTTTTAAATTCCCTGGGTGTGACTACTGTATTACATTATTGGTGATAAGAACAAATGTCCCGTTCCTCATTACAGGTCAAAACACAGCATGGAGCCCTGAAAGCGACAAGTCTCTTACGTATCTGATATTTCACATTTTTCCAGCATTGGGGACTAATTAAAAATCTCTCCTGCCCTGTTTCCTACTGCTGTTCACACTCTGGGAATAGGGAGGCAGCTCGAGAGAGAGAGCAGCAAGAGAGTGCGATTCTGAACTGCTGCTGATCTCCGGGCCAATTATTTCACTTGGACTCATCCTGCTTCTCTGCTCCTGAAAGTGACGGCACAAGTCTGCTGGGACGCACACACGCAATTAAACTTTAGCTATTGAAATGGGGATTAACTTGCTCTAACAACTCAACAAATTTGAATATTATTGCTGATAACTGAGGATGACGCTAGCAGGCCCCCACTTATAGCACTTGACCACAGTTCTGTCAGGTTCCACTTAGACTTCATGAAACAGAGAGATGGAAAATGAAGGCAAGACACAAGTCTAATTTCTGTTGCGTCAGACAGCCAGCTCTGAACGATTAACAGTAGGTCCTGTTAGCTTTGAGCGCACATGCAAAATGCTGCTTGTACAGACTCAGCAGCTGATGCAAGATTGGGACAGAAGCCCCCCTCTTCACACACTGTCACTCATCTAAAAACTGGCACCAGCACCTGCTTTGCTTGCTTTTCCCCAAAACCCAATCAGTTCAATTATTGAATTATTAGTTTCATCTTCCAAATGTGAGATTTGCTGCTTTTCTTTGTCCATTGTGATAGTTAAATATTGATAATAAATTCAATTTTTTCGCTTTTCTGAAACACAGGCCAAGCAATTCATTCATCTGTTGATAAAGTAATAGGCAGATTCATCAATAATTAAATAAAATCTTTAGTCGCAGCCATCTCTTAAGGAGTTTAATAATTGCTTTGCTTTTTTGTCAATCCCAAATTCCACATATTGGTTTTGGCTGAGGGTTAAATAAAACAAAAAATTTAAATAAATACGTTATCGGTGACCGTTTGAAATGATAACTGACAGTTCTCACTAGGAAATACGTTGAATTGGAGTAAAAATAAATGTGCAAGAGTTTCCTTTAGTCAGAGATACTCAGTCTTTTTTCTTTTAGAGGTGAGTTCATTATCTAGAAATATTATATCTCCATTTCACTGACATCACCTTCTTATCAAATGCAAACGGAGCCAAAATTTCTGTGATACACCTCAGTGATTATCCATTGCTCATTGAACTGGCTCTGACTGAATTTTACATATCATGTCATCCTTCGGTTAGGCTACTGTACATTATTGCTGGCAGTGAAGGGGGTTTAACTGATATTTCTTTTGGAAACATTTTCTATTATGGCTAGTTACTTATCGTTACCTGTTACCAATGTGGGATATGGAGCACTTCATATAAAGAAAGTAATGGATATTATTTTGCATCATATTGCTAATGAAGCTGATCTCAGGCAGCCCTAGTAATGAGGAAGGTCAAATAGGTCAGCGGATGATGTTATAGAAAACTGTGACACACTCATAATTTTATAAGTGAGGGTTTCTGTTAGGTCTGTAGGCTCACTGCCAAGGGATAAGGATATGTTTAAATTAGAATAAAGACTGTGGCTGTTGTGAAGGCATCCCTGATCCTCATTAATGTTTGTGTGAAGAGAGAAAACCCTCATGTTAGAGCTTCGGCAGTTTAACTTTATGGCGTTACGTCCCTTTCGGAAACTGTTTAAAGAAATTGTTTTGCAGAAAGGAGACCAAAAACATTTTTACACAAGGTATCTGTTTTTCAGCGTGGCTGCAGAGGCATTTAGTCTGGTTTCAGCAGGTAACAAAAACATTCTACTCTAAGTGAGATGCTCAGCATCAACCTAAGCCGTTACATATTCAGATTGTTAGCCACTCATGTATTTCTCTGACTAGTTCACATAAATAAATCACCAAATAGATAACCCACAACTGTGCCTAACTGCTACTGAACACAAAGTGACACAGCAGTTTAATAAAGATTTTATGTCTAGAAAGAAGCTTTTTTCTTTTTTTCTTTTTTCTTTTCTTTTCTTATTTTTTTTTTAACAGGCAAGCTTTCTCACTTGCGAGTACAGTTTATCCAGTTCAGCTTGGATTTGTTCGGGGTACTCCAGGCCTTGGCAGACACTTTAGGGGGTCGGTTAAACCCTATAAGAGATAAATGCCTCCATCTCTCCTCTGCTGTAGCAGCAGCAGCAATACATTCCTCTGTGTGGCTTTGCAGGCTTTCCTCGGCTGTTTCACCTGCTTCTGTTAGTCCATGGGTATTTTGTGCTCATTAGAAAGGGGCAGTAGTCACTTCTAGCTACTACGGTATGGCTAGCCCACCAGTGGTGCTGTGTTTGCGGTCCAGAGAGGGGTGACTGGGGAACATCTCCTCTGTACCATGTAAGGAAACCAGGTGTTGCTACTCTTCAGTTTATCCACCCGCAGCATCATTCTATCCAGAAGGAAAAAAGAAAAAACAGACATGAAGCATTAAGGTTCATTCTTAAGCTTCTAACATAAATGAATAACTAACAGGCATTTTTTATTATGGCATACAGCTTCATATTTTTTCTGAAGCTCATAACCACATCTTAATGATGATTCAATTAGTTGTGATGAGTGAAACTCTGTATAGAATTTCTGTCACGCGATAAAGTTTGGTTACATTCTTTATTTGAAAAAATGCATACCAGCTACTGTAACGTCACCCACTGCTAAGTGAGGTTCAGTCTCTAACCCTCACATGGTCTTTTGAAACGTCACATGATAAGGAGATCTGGCTGAGAAACCGAGGCACACCGCACACTCATATGGTAGCAACTTGTCTGATACAAGGTTCGACTGCAAAAGCACATCCTCCCTTTTGACTCTAAATTGGAGCATTTAGAAAAAGAATATAATTTTTAGTCAGTATGACTTAAAACTAATGATTGACACTTTGAACTGATAAGAAAAGTGTTGATGTCACAGTTCAGTTAGCCAAAGGCCAATATCCCATAGAGTTCTCCATAACCACACATATTCTGGCAACCAACCCCCTGCTGCTCGTTACAAAAAGAAAAAAAATGCAGGTTTAAGGCAGTTCTAAATTGGGTTCACATTTCAGACTCAAGGTTCAATATCTTGCCCAAGGATACTTTGACACTGCGACCGGAGGAGCCGAGACGCAAACCACCAACCTTCTGATTGTTAGACATTCCACTCTACAGCCTGAGCCACAGCCACCCTAAGTGGGCCACTATAGCAAATTACTATATAGAAGAGTTTAATTTTGCATAATAAATCTGTTGAGATCAACATTCTCCTGAATATAGCATCATTTTAAGTCGACACTGATTCTGGGTTTTATAAGTTAAACATGGTGATATAAAAAGAGCTGGGCATGGTTCTGCATTTTTCTTTAGTATTCATGCGTTGGAAACAAGCCATTACTTCTAAAATATACCTGCCGGACAGAACTCAACAACAGTGTTGTGCTGATTGGCTAATCATCACTAATCACTCTACTGAACCAAGTGTGTTTTAGGTAAGAAGCCTCTGTTTAAAGTCACCAGTCCAGATACAAATCAGTCACCTCAGTGGAGTGGACAGAATCAAAGCTCTGAACCAAAGCAAATCTGCACCTGTTATCACATGACTAAACTTACTTGTTTCATGCTTAGGTCATGTGACAACAATCAAACCCATTCCTTGACATACGACCACCACTGATGAAGGCCGTGAAATGTGATTTAAAACAATAGAAAAACTAGCAAGTGAGGGAGATGGTATTTAGAATACTAAATTGTTGCTTTATCCTCTCCAAAACGCCATCTGATAGCCAAGAGGGTACATGTCTGCATCATCAAATTCCAGAGTAGCCACAAAAGTTGTTTGGGGAAAAAATGGCAGGATCCTGGACAACAAAGACTCAGACTCAACACTCAACACTTAATACTTTTAGCTTCGTGGCAAAAATTGCCTCAGTGTGTGTGCTCTGTGTTTCATGGTCCACACTGATCTTTATATAACAGCATATTGGCTTGAAAATGAGCTCAAGGCCAGAAAACACAAAAACTAATAAAATGGGCCAGCTTTGCTTTTCAAAAGCAGCCAGCTTCACAGGAATATTTTAACAAGTCTGTAATTCTTGTTAAGACTCTAAGCCCACCACAGCTCTATGAATCACATCCACCAACTGAAGTCATTTCTGCTGCCCAAACAATACAATCACACTTTAATGGGAAAATAAAAGTTTCCACTTTCCACACCTTAGTGGTGATTTACCTTCCATCCTTGTAAGGACACAGAAATATTATTTTATCAGCAGAGTGACACAGAGTGCTTTTTTGGTTCTTGAAAGATATTTTCCTACACTTTAGAGAAAATACAAAGTAAATGTGTGAAAACACATCTAATAAAAGATCAGAAATGCAGCACAAAAATAAACATGGAAAGTTGCACCAACCCCACTTGCTTTTGGCAACGCCAGAAGTCATTGCACAACTTTCAAAGAGCTAAACCCGCTCTTCTCCTCTTTCCCTTTAGAACAGAACTGTCTCTGCGTCTGGCTGTCTTTGTAGCATCTATGATGTTAATTAACTCACACCACATGGAGTGCGTTGCTTTAATTGGACAATGTCTTGGCATGCCGCTCTGTGGACAGACAGGCCAGGAATAATTTCATAATGTACAATTGCATTATTACCTCAGAAAAATGAGCCAGTGAGTTCAAAGATGGATGTGAATATGCAGGAGACAGAGGTAGGCTTTGATCACACTGACAGAGGAAAAAAACATAAGAAAATGTGAAATTTTGTTTCAGCCTTCTGAGACTAGCTGAGCGTCCTCTGCAGGCAGCACAGCAGGTGTTCAGGTGCAGGTGTTGGGCATAGCTACCTATGACCAATCTCATGTAACTGACAGACCGCTTGAGTGATGGAGGTGGCATTTACTAGACTGGGCTATAACGCTGAGTCACTGATGACTGACTGTAAGAGGCTGTGTTACGATGGCTGGTGAGTCAAGTATATGTTGAATATGCTGACAGATGCCTCCTCACCTAGACCATTCTACCCATGGCTAAGCTCAGCTGGCCCAGTAAACTACCAGCCTTGAGTGAGTGGGTGGTTGCTGGCGTGCGGTGCTGCTCTAAGTTGGTGCCAAGTGATTCATTTGCCGCCAAGGGAATCTGTGACGTGATCTGCTTGATGTGAAGTGGTGTCATTTGATGTTGCCCAACATCTGATTTCTCTCACTTTTATCTATAACTTCTTGCTGATGCTGAGCATTTATTAACCAAAGTTGAGTTGTGTATTTTTAATTTTACCACCAAACATGAGCAAAGCAGCATCTTTTTTTTTATTTAAAAAAAACCAGATTGCACACATATTTTTGTAGGGTAAGTCTTACTCAGTAGTGACTAAAGGCAAACAAAATGTAATTAATATATGCAGTAAAAAGCCAGACTGAATGACAGGAGAAGATCAGATTTGTTCCAGTTATGAGACGGGGAATGTCAAAGCGGGCGCTCTACACAAGGAATGTAAAATGAGTGATGATGTAGAAGATTCTCACAGCCAGTTCCTTTAAATCTGCCTTCCTGTGTCATGATGCTGCTCCTCAGTACCACTAATTGCAAAGAGGTGGACAAGTAGGCAAAGGGGGACGTGCAGATACTGGGAACCCAGCCAAACCTTTAATGTCCTAATAGCCATGGATGGACAACCAAGCGGAGCTGTAATGCTGTTAAACTTCCAGGAAGGTTCTAGTGCTTTTAAAGGGCTGCATGAAAGCCCTGCTGCTGTGGCAATGTGATATCTTAATGGGTTCCCAGTAGTTTTTGTGCTACCACATCTTGGTCATATGAGCTCAATTGCTACTTCATCTATATCACCCAGGATGTATTCATGCGAATGGATTTTAAAGGGGATACTTTAAACTTTGTTATCTTTCTGAGAGCTAAACGGAAAAATCATTACCACTGCTTGATATCACATCTGTATGGTAAATATAAATCTGCACCATCATAGCTCAACCAAGCATAAAGGAAGGAAATGGTGTCATAATCACTTTTGTTTAATTCAATAAAGTGGCAATAAAGTTGTTGATGCTTCCTTTTCCAGTAGAAATGTATCTGTGCTGCAACAACATTTCAGATATTTATTACTTTTAGCTATTTTTGCTCAGCTTTAAACAGCTCCACGTGATGTTCTGCTAATAAAGCTAAGATAATTTAAGCTCTGTCCTTTGTAATTATAGCTGATATATTTGATTACTGTGACAATTACTCTATAAAGATTAACCAGTTGACCCATTTAGGAATCTTTTTTGTGTGTTTCTTTTCACCTATACACAAATGATTTTTTCCCAAAATCCTGATTTCATTTTTAGCTCATCCAGTTGAAGGACCAGTGCCACGGGGAGCCATCTGTCTTCCATCCATCTGTCAACAATATACAAGAATCACTCCTCCTACAGTATCAGTCAGGATTTAATCAAACTTATGCACAATGAGTCCACAATCTAGTCCACAATCTTTCAGCTACAGAAGGACCTCCTTGGGAATCCTTTGTTTTGATGACTCAGGTCATCTGCAGGGATAAGGCACACCCAGGCCACTAGATAGATATAAGATATATAATTGTGCAGAGCAAACAACTTTCGTACAAACATTTTTCATGCTTTTATCAAGCTATTGGTCAAACCTCAATTGTCCAGCCTATTCAACACTAGGATATGCATTGTGCCTAGACCTTTAGCCCATGGTGTGTATTAATACAGAAAAAAATTGTCTTTCTAATAGTGGCTGTCAAAACTCTGTTGCTTCCTCTCCGTGAATGTTACCCTGTGAGAAAACACCCATCTGCTGGGAAAGAAACAGTGTGCCCTCCTTATAAAGTCAAGATAATCTATAATGCCTGGCTTATACATCATTTGGTGAATAAAAAAGACAGTTAAGTTTCCTTTATTTATTCAAACTAAAGTGAATACGTGAATACGAGATTTTAATAAAGGGCATCCACAGAGGAAAGGTAATAACAGTTTCTCAGGCCGCCCACACTGAACCCCGAGCAGATCTGAAGCAGCACATACCAGCCTGCTTACGTGCAACGTGGTAAGCAGGATTCCCACACGCTGAGCGCAAAGCTGCACTTTCTCTATGCAATTGGAGACTCGACACTGCCATCAGGACTGCTTCGCTGCATTGGTTACCATTTGTGCTGGATTCCATAGTTCCTGTGTGACTGGGTTGTTTTTAGATGCTGTTGGGCCTGTTGTGGGACTTGACCCCGTCTCTGTTTGTTTACACTTGGCCAACAGATGTCCAACTAAGTGGGCCCAGTTTTCTGAGCCATTACTCTGCATCCTCTCTGAGGATAAAGATCTATACCCCCAGAAATAAAACCCATCTAATGACGCACTGTGTCGGTATCATCAACTGTGATATATGGACAGAATCACCCATTACAGTTTCTTAACATATTTTAGGAAAAAGTATAAGCAGTGTTTCACTGTATGAAACAGCAACAAGGCTATTCTGATCTTGCCCCAGAAACTGCTGGTGACTGAATTTAGCTCCCAGCATCTGTCACTTTATTATTGATGTGAATGATTATGCAAGAACATATTTAGCTCTGGGTAAATTTTGTCCTGTTTATAAAAAATGCGGTTACATTTTTACTCTTTTTATTTAGATAGAGATGTTACAAAAGATGATACCAAAACACTATCAGTCCTAAAGCAGTTCCCATTACTCATCACAATGAATTACCATGAACTTTGCATGCTCTCATTTTCTGAGCCCACTTAGTTAATGAGCAGTTTGCTGCTATTTCAAACACCTTTGTTAAATCGACTTCCTCTGGCTTCTTGCCAGTACAGGTCAACCTCACCAGTCAAGGATTGATGAGTCCTATCATACTGAACTGACTTCATCTCTAATGAGGAGGCTCCACGGATATGTTCAGCCTTAGTTAACCACGTTTATACCGGCAGAGCAGCCCCAGGATCCCTCTGCAGCATCTCAGCTCTTCTATCTATGGCTTCTACAGTCCACAGTGGTTCTTAAAGCCATTTGTCAAAACTCTGCCCACGTTAAATTATCATGACCCGAGAGGGAGACTGAGCCACAATCAGAGACAGATAGGGTGCACAGTGTCTGGAGACACAGAACTGGATGAAAAATTGAGCTGCACAAAAATGTACAGTTGTTCAGGCTGTTGTCTGTGATTGTGTAGCTATATTCTGAAAGTTTAAACAATGTCTAGCAAAAGAAGAAAACTTCCCTGCAGCTACAGTGTGTTATGGGTCACTCCTGGCATCATAAATCAGCTTGTATGTTCTAACAACAGTCACATGCAGCCTAACACACCGTGAGACACCTGTGACTGCTCTCAGCGGTAATAAAAAAGATAAGCTGAACGCTGAGCAGATGGTGTTTTGCCGCAGAAACTCCACAAATGATTTCTAATGCGACTCACAGTCGACTCATTCAAGTTAAATATGAGCCACGGGCCCCAGGCGGGCACCGCAGCTTTCACATTATCCTGTTCTTTTCTATTCATTAATAATGATTGCTCCCTAATGAGTTGGTCAGACTTAAAACCAAGAAACCAAATCTCTAAACCAAATTTCTCCTAAACAAAGGTTTATGTTGAGACAGAGTGCAGCTATTTTGAGCTGAAGGATGCATACAGCTCAGATCTTTGCAGAGAATTATCCATTAGTGGACAGAAGGGTGGCATTCTAAAAGTTCTGTTAAAGTCTGAGCAGCTGTGGCTTTAAGTGAACTAATAGTTAGTAATACCCCTAGTTGGATCTACTCATGACAGTGCTATCTATATCTCTGTGTTTGCACTGTACCCTGAACAAGCAACTCTACTAGGAAATTAGAATCCTGAATATTTGATCTTCCTTGCTGTTGGCTTCGGGAAAGTATGCTAAAAATGCTCTAATTTGTCCCGCTGCACGCACAGTTTCCCTGCCATGCTGCTCTCTACATAACAAAACAATGAGTGCAAAGAAAAACACACAGACAAGCAAACGAGAGATAAAGAAAGTGAGCTAAAAAGCACAGAATGAAAGAAATGTTTTGTAAAGGGATAGCTGATTTGGTTTCTTAGCATCTGAACATTTAATGTTTTTTTGTCAAACAGCATGAGGGTCTCTACTGGAAATGTGCTGATCAGAGCAGAATAAGTTATTTTGTACAATAGATACACAAATATATACACATTGTTATGTAACACATCCTACTGTATGGCATCAAATGAGGGTGTCACTGTTTCTAAATTTCTCTGTGATAGAAATATATCAATTTTAGCAGATGTGAAAAATATTATACACACTATATTGCCAAAAGTATTTGCTTGTCTGCCTTCATACACATATGAACTTGAGTGACATCCCATTCTTAATCCGTAGGGTTTAATATGATGTCAGCCCACCCTCTGTGGCTATAACGGCTTCAACGCTTCTGAAAAGGCTTTCCACAAGGTTTAGGAGTGTTTATGGGAATTTTTGACCATTCTTTCAGAAGCACATTTGTGAGGTCAGACACTGATGTTGGATGAGAAGGCCTGGCTCACAGTCTTTGCTCTAATTTATCCCAAAGGTGTTTCTGTCAGTTTGAGGTCAGGACTCTGTGCAGGCCAGTCAAGTTCTTCCACACCAAACTCACTCATCCATGTCTTTATGGTCCCTGCTTTGTCCACTGGTGTGCAGTCATATTAGAACAGGAAGGGGCCATCCCCAAACTGTTGCCACAAATTTGGGAGCATGAAATTGTCCAAAATGTCTTGGTATGCTGAAGCATTAAGAGTTCCTTTCACTGGAACTAAGGGGCCGAGCCCAACTCCTGACCCCCCCCCCCACACACACACACCATAATCCCCGCTCCACCAAACTTTACACTTTGCACAATGCAGTCAGACAAGTACTGGTCTCCTGGTAACCACCAAACCCAGACTCATCCATCAGATTGCCATAAGAAGAAGTGTGATCTGTCACTCCAGAGAACACATCTCCACTGCTCTAGAGTCCAGTGGCAGTGTGCTTTACACCACTGCATGTGATGCTTTGCATTGCACTTGGTGATGTAAGGCTCTGATGCAGCTGCTCGGCCATGGAAACCCATTCCATGAAGCTCTCTACACACTGTTCTTGAGCTAATCTGAAGACCACATGAAGTTTGGAGGTCTGTAGTGATTCTCTGTGCACTATGTGCCTCAGCATCTGCTGACCCCGCTCTGTGATTTTACATAGAGTTACTGTCGTTCCCAATCACTAACACTTTGTTATAATACCACTAACAACTGACTGTGGAATATTTAGTATTAAGGAAATTTCACAGCTGGACTTGTTGGACAGGTGGTATCCTATCACAGAATAACACTGGAATTCACTGAGCTCCTGAGAGCGACCCATTCTTTCACAAATGTTTGTAGATCAGTCTGCATGCCTAGGTCCTTGGTTTGATACACCTGTGGCCATGGAAGTGATTGGAACACCTGAATTCAATGATTTGGGTGGATGGAGTGAATACTTTTGGGAATATACTGTATATATTTATTTTCTTTTTGAATGGAGATAGATACTTTTAGTAGCCGTAGAAATTTATCTATCTGGTGGGTTTTGTGTTGATGGGTATATAACATTATAACATTATATCATTTTGAAATCATCATCATTGTGCAGAGAACGTTAACATAACATAGGCTTCCACTGGGCTGGTTTGTGGTTGGCTATGGGTGGTCTCAAAGTTATAAATTTTTTTCCAGCAGATAGTTGTCCCAAACGGGGGTTGACAGTTGTCAGTGACCTACCATGCGGTAGATGTGTTGTAGGGAAGGAGCGTGGGGCTGTGGCTCTCCCCTCTGAGGCTGTGTCTGGGCTGGAAGTGGCTGGGGACCATTGGCTGGGCTAGAGCCTGGGCTTCGCTCTCCTCTGGCATGGACCTGTGCCACTGACTCCGAGCCTTCTTCAGCCAGCGTCCCCCCAGACCCCATTTCTCCAGGTAGATCCGGCACAGCTCGTAGTTTATGGCTGAGTAGTAGAGAAAGTCCAGAGCCAGCAGCACCATTACGAAGAAGCCGTAGATCCACACACCAACCAGAGCTGTATAATTACTAAGAGAGAAACTGGGAGAATTAATACTGGGCAATCTGAAAAAGATGATGATAAACACTTTCATATCCTCAGAACTATGATCCAGTTACCCTCATGCTGCACTCAAAACCTGCAACCAATGATAGCGCCTGCCAGGTGTGAATTTTTGCTGGTTATGTGGCAAGACCAAAACTTTCATCAAGTCCTCCCTTGATAAAACTAGTTAAAAAATAAATATATTTAAAAAACTCTCCATCTGTTCCATTTACTGCTTCTTATATACTGCTTCCTAAATTGGACAAAGAATTTCATTAGCACAGGAAACTTTAATACATTTCGTTTTGGCTCCTACATAGTTCTCTAAAAATCAGTGCTCTCATTTTCCACCTCCCATAAATTTTCTTCATGTATTACATGATCCAGCTGGATTTATATGGGGCACATTTGAACTTTGTTTTAGTCCACCCACATCCATAAAGTATAACAAGGTGAATAAGCAGAAAAGGGCTTCAGAAAATAGCTTCCTGAGTGGTTGGGGAAGCAGAATTTGCAAAAAAAAAAAAAAGATAATAAAGCAGAGATTTTAAAGTATCTTTTGGTGCCACGTTGCTGGTTAAATACCCAGGGCATGTAGGGTGGAAATATTACACACGTTTGTGGGTTGAATAAATATTCTGACTCTGAGAGGCAGAGATGACACAGGACATTACTTCAAAATAGAGATTCATTTGAAGTGAAACCGTTCTTTTAGTTTTGCCTTAATATGCAATTAGTGTGACTCCATTGATTAAAGCCCTTAGCAAAAATGACATTCAAGTGGTAATTCAGTAAATCAACTGGATCCACTTCTGTCTGGAAACAACACAGCCTTAGGGAGGTTCGTCTGAATAAATTGCTTTAAAACCAACATCTGAGCTGAGCGAATGAATGTTGCGAGTAGACAAATCTATGACAGTCACCTGCTATAATTTTGTTTATCTGTCATATGTTTTACAATAGAACATAAAAAAAGAGTTATCTTGCTTACTTTTGCAGTTGATCTTGTGAAGCACTTTGGTCAACAATGTTGTTTTTAAATGTGCTCTAGAAATAAAATTGACATTGACATTGACACTGACATATGTTTTATATGTTTGTGTTAGTTTCTTGAACATTTATTCTCAGATGACTCCTCCATACATTTCAGTTCAACATTATTTCAGCTGCTCTGTAATTTATCGAAGGCGGCATAATAGTGAAACGCTCGGAGTCAAAATGCCTTTAGTCTTACCTCAAACTGCAGTAAATCTTAAGCTATAATCCCATTTTCACCGTGAAGTGTAAGAAGAGAGCAAAATTATGGCCAGTTTAACTCGCTCGGCCAGCAGTAAATATCAAGCCTCCGGTCTTATTGGCCACTGAGCGGAGATAAAAGAGAGGCCCAACAGGCCATCTGACACTAAAAATGAAATATCATGACCTGCTGCAGGGCACTGTGTACCATTTGAGACAGAGGCATGCTGGGAGGGCATTAGTACAAAGAGCTGTGGTTTTGTCACCCAAGCCTCCCACTGGGTGCTCCCACATAAGAAGAGGAGGCACATTTTTCTGTGTCCTTCACTCAGTTTAAATCTGCTTATCCTCCATGCAATGAGGATGTCTTTAAGTTTATTTGTCCTCTGTGAAAAATCTGTCATGTCTTGGTATGCGTAGTGTACTGTTAATAATACCGCACTGATACAGCTCTACAATCTTACATAGACTTTTACTGTGATGCAGTCTAGGACACTACAGTATGACTTAACATAATAGCCAGCACTTAACACCTGCCTTTGCAAGCTACTGTATCATGTGGGGGAGTTGTACTCAAAACAAATGGACTGCTTTTAGCAGACGCTTTCCTCTGTGGTGGTTCTGAATACTTCTTCTTCTAGGTGTAGGTCAGTGTCAACAAGCTCTCTGCGCAAGAGGCATAAGTGAGTACGAAACTGTCAAGAAACTCTGGAGACCAAAACAAGCTGTTTTCATATGATCTGAGGTAAATTCATCTGTCACTATAGCAGCGCTCCAAGCTCTCCGAGATTCAGCACAACCAGTTTTTCCCTAATTATTTGTGACAAGGAGGTTAGCTTCTGGTCTTGTTTCTCTGTGTTTTAGCACAACTACTGAACAGGGTTTCGGAAAATAGCTTCTTGAGTTGTGCAAATTTTCATTATAGGCCAAGAAAGAATTGACTAGCATTTAGTGTAAATCTTGGACCAATGCTGAGTCAGTGGAGTAAATGTATTTTTATGTATTCCTGCATTTCATATTTAAGGGGTGCTGAAATCATATGCTGTTTTGTTTTGTTTAAAAATACAGTTAGTCAAAAGTATGTGAGAGTGACATATTTAAAATAATTTTTAAAATCCTCTCAGCCTGGAATTCTGCACATTAAGCTGGACAGAGTTATTACTTTTTTTTTATTGTTGTTGTTTCTGTTTGTTTTTTGTGGTTTTTTTTTGGGGGGGGGGAGGGGTTGCAACTTTTGCCTTAAGATCCAGTGAGGGGCACTCTAAATATTCCCTTTCACTACTATCATATGTCCATATTGGCCAATTGGTAAACTATGCTAATAGCAAGTCAAAGGAACATCGATAATGATAACACACAAGCACCTAAAACAAGGGTCAGAAACAGATTCTGTCACAAATATATGCATGTATAGAACTTCATGTGCTCTGTCCTTGTGTCTTGTGCTGCCCGCTTTTCAACAATATGTCATTGCTCCCAACATCTGACATGGACTGTTAAGCTGGGCAATGTTAAAGTTTTGGGTTTGAGTAACACTGGGTGCCTGGAGATCCTTACTGCAATGTTTTTTTTTTTTAAATATAATTTCTCAAAAACACGTAAATGAAAAAAAAGAGCAGATTTTTGTCAGAGGACATGCAGAGTGTAAAGGGATTATTACTCACTTGTGTGCATAACCATCAGATGTGGTGGTGAGGTTGACCTGCATGACCAGCTGGAACTCGGTCTCGTTGCAGCAGTACTTGAAGGCGGTGTTGTTGTGGTGGCAGCAGAACATATAGGTCTTGTTGTCTGAGAGGCGTGGGCAGTGAAAGCCAAAGTGGTACCGCCCTTTGTGGTCAGAGTAGGGTTCACACACTCGGTAATGAGCTGAGAGGGCTGCAGTGGTGAGAAAGGAAAAACTGAAACTGTAGATGTAGATGTAATATTCAGGAGACACACACAAAAAAGAACTGCAGCTCATGACCTTTGAGGCACAATTTGTGTTTGTCTCCCAGTTCTGAAAATGGCAACAGTTCTCAAGGAAGCACCTTTCAACCTACAACAGCCAAACTGCAAAAACATAATAGTGAATGTTTGTTGCCTCTGAAAATACATGGCTACTTTGAATTTATTTAATAATTATGGCATAGGACAAGGAACACAAAGCACGGTGTTTTTGCAAAAAATAATCAGAGTATATCGTACATTATGCATGCAGGCCCATGTTGGCAAAATTACTGTCATTTTTATCCTTGAAGGAACACAGCAGCCCCCAAAACACAGAGAATATTAATCTGATTAGCTAATCATTCAAACTAGAGGGTGGTATCTTATTTTCTTTATATTGTCACATCATCCTGACATCACAAGAGTTTACATAAGCTGAGCTGGAATTCATGAAATTCCAGGGATCTTGGTAAAGAACCTAATGACACTTGTTGCAGTAGTGGATGCTAACACATCAGTGGGTGAACGAGATAATGTGTAGGTGGTGCCAGACTTGCAGCTTGGTTTCTCGTCTTTAGCCACAATCTTCTTAAGCCACACAGTTTAGTCTCTGTTGGCCTGCTCACTTTTATCATTTTGACTAAACCCAAAATACTCAGCACAGTTACAGTGCAGTACAGTACAGCCTCGGCTGCTTTTTTTGGTTGTAGTCAGAATTATGTTGAAAGGCAGATTTTTTTAGTCATATGTGAAACATGAGACTAAAAAGAATTTTAACTCCAGGAATTCGTATAGGCAAAGTCATCCTGAAAAGTGCAACTATTTGGCAGAGAAAGTCATACAGGTGGAAACAGTCAGTTCATTATGAAGCAGTGGTCCTCTGGCTTATTAGCATTCAGCTGTAATATGCTAACAAGTCCCTGCAGCTTTAGGGGGAAATGAATCTGTGCATCCCTGCTGCCTTGTGGGGAAAAACAATAATGTGTTTTGTTATGGATTCGGGCAACCAGTGAGGATCTGCACATAAAATCACAAGAATCCCAAACCAATAATAAATGACCAATCTACTGGAGAAATTTATAAAGTGGATATCATCGTTAATGACACCCGTTTGGCATCCTCACTGTTTCATACCTAAAACAACCTATGACCTGTCTAAAATGATAAATAAATACTAAGTTCTTCAGATGCCCATGAGCACTGGAAGCCAAAACAGTGAAAAATATACAGCATGAATTGAAGGAGGAATTGTGCAGTTAAATCTTAAACTTCTTTGCGGTCTCTAATGGAGAGATTATGTGGCCTTTTTTTTTTTCTTCAAATGATCTTACAGTAAATCTATTATGCTCATTTCCAGCTCCATAATTTTATTCTTAGACTCTACAAGAGTAGCTTTGCAATGATTCGCAGTTTAACATAATTCTTATAGGTCTATGAGCACCTCAGTTCATCTTTCGAAACAAGGAATTTTTGGCTGCCCCTTGCAAACAACCAGTGTTTAAAGGATTATTTGCGTGTACCCTCAACTCAATTTATTTGCAATTTTGGTCAAGTTTCATGTGAAAGGGTATGATACAAAATAAGGAAAACCACAGTCTATATTGCAGTTTGTGGGGGGGGGGGTGTTACAGATGCACTAATAAGATTTTAATCTTATTAATGGCTCTGTGTGAATCATTTTCTGGTCCTTTAATTCTGTTTCATTTTGGTTGGTTATTCTCAGTCAAAGCATTTAAATGATGCCACTTCATGGGAAGTGTACCTGAGTGATCCTTCTCTTGTGTTTTTCCTTTCATCAGTGAAGCCTAAAAATCTGGCAGTGTTGTCAGTAAAGCACATTTTACTTTGATTTAGTTCAAGGTCCACTTACTGTATGCTGCAGTATGATAGAAGTGTTTCACTCATCTCAGACCAGTTCAGAGCAGTCCGCAGCCTGAGCTTTTGGCTCGCTTGGGTTTACTTGTACATGCGCTGACGTCATTATTTGAAACTTCAGGTATGTTTAACATGAAAATCCACTATTGTAACAGTCCAATCGGTCCTCTGCTTAAATATACTGACAGTTTGATATGCTTTGCATCACTGTGGCACGGTGCGTTTCATTTGCCACTCTTGTAATGCTGTTTGGCTTTGGCTCGACAGTTCTCAGCTGAATCACAAATTAAATGATGTCACTCCACGTTGAAGTGCACTGAGATTAGTTTTATTGGAACTTATTTATCTTTCTCTCATGTATTTCCTTTTATGAGTGGAGCCAGGAAATATGGCTGTGTTGTCAGTTAAAGTGTTTTTGCTGTGATTCAGTTGAAGGTCCACTCATGCTGCAGTGTGATAGAGGTCTTTCACTCATCTCAGGCCAAGGCAGATCAGCATTTGAAAGAGACCTCTTTCAGGTTATAATGAGCTTGCTGGCCATCTTTGCTTCAGCAATGCTAATTTCAGCAGTAGAGGCTGTAAAATGAAACAGTGTTGAAGGGCACAGTAGAAGTGAAAGTCAAGGATGGCTTGCAGTGAAAGAAAGCTCTTCATTTGACCCTTCCATTGACAATGCAAGTTTGTTAATCCATGAAAAAGTTCTACAGTCAGCTCATGTTTTTATGCCCTTTAAAAGAAGAAGGTCAACAGCTGAGGGTTAGTAACCTGGTAGTAAAGAAGCAGAGGCCCTCCACAATTGTAAGTGGAGTATAAAATTCTCTAATGATGTACAGCTGGAATGAGAAGCGTTCAAGGGAAGTGTCTGGCTTCTTAAATGAACAACAGCTGCTTCTGGAAAGGATAGCATTGTAAACAAACCCACCTGCTTAATTTCATTAACACCTTTTGAAATTTAGGATACAGTTAACAGCGTGGCTCTTGAACTACAGTTTGTTTACTACCTGCGGTCTAAAAACTGCTGTGGCTCTCTCTCTCTCTCTCTCTCTCTCTCTCTCTCTCTCTCTCTCTCTCTCTCTCTCTCTCTCTCTCTCTCTCTCTCTCTCTCTCTCTCTCTCTCTCTCTCTCTCTTTCTCTTTCTCTTCTCTTTCTCTCAGTGGTGCAAACGCACCGCATCAAAACATCAGTCAGTGCTCACCCATCACTGTTTATTTGTAACTGCGCTCACATCTGCAGTTTGTCTTTGTTCTGAAACATAAAGGTTGGCATGTTTCATTCGGTGAGCATCTACAAAGAAACAAAATGATTTTCACTCACAAGAAACTCATTCAGTTGGATTTTTTTTGGTAAGCTGTAAATGTAATGTGCACATCCTGTGCTTTGTGCATCTTCTTGGTGTTATTAGCGTTGCCTTTGGTTTGTTTGCTTGTTATTCACTCAGCCTGTCTGTCTCTCTGTTGGCAGTGTTAAACCAAATCTACCAAGCTGTGAAGGTTGGCAGAAAGGTGGAGAACACATGCATATAGATCACTCTTTTTTAAAATTGCAAGACAGGGCATGGGCTCTTCTGCCTCTGCTTGCGTAAACATAACAAACAGCTTTGATGTTCATCATTACTTTAAAAAAATATAAGCACAATAATAATATCAATCTACCTTTTTTTTAAATTAAAAAGTTAATTGCAGCTTGACTATCAGGATCATGTGAGTAAATAATTCTTATGGGTCTAAATCCAAACAATTTTAAGACTAATGTAAATGAAATTCTTAATTGTTTATTATCAATTTACTTTTCTGAGCTGGAATTAGATATCTGAAGTACTTCGCTTTAAAGTGATTCTGCTGTATAGTCTTTAGTGTTAACTACAACACATTTATGTGCTTTTTATATACAAAACCTACATATACATATGTGACATAATGACTTAACATTGTGTCAAATCAGAAATCAGTTGCGGAGATTGCTGAGAGTTGTATTTCATTCTGCATTACTGCCAAAGTCAGGAGAAATTTGGGCATTATTTCTCATTCCTGGCACTCATTTAGTATTCATAGCATTACCGCACACACACAGTTTGCTCTGTAGTTGTAATCATCGATCTGTGGGTTTGATGCATATTCCTGGAAATATGAAGATGGCCATTTTCAAACCAAAGATAGGTGCTGAGTGAGGAGGGCATTAACATGAATAACACTCTCCTCACTCTTTTGATTGTTATGGGTTTTCAACCTGCTGCTTGCTCCTGCCAGCTGTAGTGCAGATTTCTCGCTCTTCATCCTCCTCCTCACCCTGTTTTGTCATTTTCAAACTTGAGTCGGCATATTTCTTTTTCCTTCTGCATAATGTGTGTTTCATATCTAAAAGATATGTGTTGGCTGGGTTCTTCTCTTTGTGGCTTCTGGGGTTATAATGTGCGCTCTTCACAGTTTACACTGCATGGCCTCATTTAGAGAGCACCCTAAGGTTCAGAGCTTTTCCTGCCAAATAAAAGTAAGTTTTTGGCAGTAAATGTTTAAAGCACCCTAATGTTAAATTGTCTGACTCAGCTTCTGGCCATCACATGTAAACATCCATCTTTCTGTCTGTAAAACTTTGATTTTGTTGGCTTGCTCCCTGTATTCAGTTTATAACACTATAGTGGCTCAACCAGCACAAGACTGAGACCTATATTTTGGAGGCATCCAAAGTTTGTTGAAACTGCCCTTAGCGTGAGTAATAGGAGCACCACTACCTGAAACTCTGATATGAATATCTGCAGGCTCAGAAGAAGAAAAAAAAAGAGGGCCAGATAGGCAGACTCAAAAACAGGCTTGGACTAAACTTCACAGACCTGCAGTGGACAACAAGAGGAAGATGACCGTCAGGACATTGAAGGACTGCCGGCTGGAGATAGTCATCTTCTTGTCCTCATGTGGGAAGAAGGGAAGGGAGCAGGAGGGTGGGGGAGAAAGAGGGGGAAGGGCTGTTCTGTTTTAGCTGGACGTGGGCATCCTCTGCTCACTGACAGCTTCTCTCACATGGCTGCTGCTTAGAGTCAGGGCTCCTAATGGGAACAAGACAAGCAGGGGGAGAAAAGATTAAGTTATTTGATTTGGATTTCTGGAAGTTCCACCCAACTGTGTGGACAGCTTGTCTGGCAGTGAGCGCCCATGATGCCTTCCGAAATCTGTCCTGAAGCTTACATAACAGGACCACTTGGGCATTCGATTTAATTGAAACTGGCACTCTGACAACACTGGGGCTAAAAGTTGTTCCATGCTTGCGTTTCCTTGTTTATAAGTCATGGTAAATTATAGTGGCAATCATGAAAATATACTTCCCTGAGCTGAAATTGTTGTCAGTTGTTTAGTTGATTTCAGTAAAATTGACAAAACCACATCTCAAACTAGATGTGCAGTTATGTAATTCTGTGAACTATGCTCTGCAGTGAAGAAAAACTGCACATATCATGCATTAAAAGTACGTTGCTCTAAGAAGAACGCATATTTAATGGATTGCACATAATCTGCTCTTTCAGCACAGTGTAAAGTTTTGATTGCAGAGCTGCTGTAGAGAACTTTGCTTGCAAGTGATGCATTGTAGAGGTTCATGAATTCTTCTTCCACATTATCGCCATTCGACGCGTCGCCACAGCCATCCATCTACTGATGATAAGTAAGATTAATGGGGTGGCAGGACATTTTGCTTAGGCACACTTGTTTCTGTTTTTGGCAAATGTATTACTTTAATAGCCTCAGAGAAATTTGCACATAAATGGTCCCTCTCTGTGCATTAGTTTAAGGTGATGCTACTGGTAATTTATTGTAAATGAACCATTTGCAAATTTAATGCAAAACCACCTTTTGTTTGCTACTAAAATCCCATTTTTTCTGACTTTCAGGTTAATACAAAACCGTACCAGAAGCATTGATCGCTTGAGCTGTGTGTATGTGCAGAGAAACTTAAACATCTTCTCTGCAAGCTGGTTGGAAAATATTACAAGATTTGCTCCTAAATTATTGAGAACCTGACAGAGGTTGACAGTGGAGGAGAAACTAAGCAAAAAGAGCAAAAGCAAGGGTGTAGAGGGCCATCGGTGTTCTTGCTGCAAACAGAATTCAGCATATCAGTGGATCAAAGCCGATCTAATGTTGCATCACCAACCTCTGTCTTTTTTTTTCTTGAGCTGTTTTGGTAACACTCTGCTGTATGGTGTAGATGTATCTCCATTTGGAGGGAGATTGGAAAGTTTTGCTTCTTTCACATGAACACACACAACTGAAAAATGGTGGTGGGGCATTGCCCACCAGGTCACCTTTCCCCAGGTCAGAAATGGCAAGTTTTCTATAGTGAGGAGGAATAAATCAGCAACAAGCTACATTTTTGTTTGTTTAATTTGTTGTTGTTGTTTTTTTTTAATGGTTTTACACAAGTAGCCACATCTACGGACGAGTGAGTTCATTGCTAACTGTGAGGTAATGTTTGTGTGGACTAATGCTCAGTATTCATTCCAGATTTCCATTCTTGTCCTTGAAAGTTGAGCTACATCAATTAATTAACTGTTATTATGTTATTATGTTGTAATTTTCCAAGTAAACAGAATATTTTTCAGGTTTGGTATTCAGATAAAGTGATACATTTAATGGCATCAACATGTGCGTTGGAATATTTTGTGGAAATCTTTCAGCTCCTTTATTTTTAAACCAAACAATAGATTGAGAAAATCATCTAGAGATAAGTCTATCCTGAAAAAATATGTTATCAGTTGATTATTTAAAATGGCATTGCTTGTTTTGCAGCTGGTGGATCGCTGAGGTTGAAATAGGCTGGCTGTGGAGAAAACAGCATTTGGCAATTTTTACACCTTTAACACCTTTTTGCACACTCGGGCAATTGATGCAGAAAGCGGCAAAGCTGTCAGGTCATTTTGTCAGGTCTACAGAGCTGTAAAAGTGGAAAATGCAGGCCTCCGAATTACAGGTCTTTCACAGGCCCAGAGCTTAAGATTTTATCCAAAGCCATTCATGGAAAACCGAAACCTCAAAGTAATCTGAGGGCAGAGAGATTCATCCAAATGGAATACTTTATCCAAATTGCTGTTGACCTAAACAGACTTAAAAAGGGAGGTGATTCCAGTACCGACAGCAGGACAATGGCCTACACCAGTTAACAAGCATCCACTGTTAATAAGAGAAGTCTAGATGTCTTCCCCAGCAGGTCACACCAGTCCCACTCATGGCAAAAAAAAAAAAAAAAAAAATCCTCATGTGATAAAAATCTTATGTCATTAGAGCTGAGAATATGCCTGCTATCTTTTGAGAATTGTGTACATGGATACACCCAAGAGGAGCAGCAATACAATGGCCATCTAACCTGATTAGACTGAATCTAATGTAGACTCTATCCTTAAGAAGACATCCACTCCCGTTCCAGGATGGATAAACAATAACCTTAATAAAATATACAACCATCTTTCTCTAGTTGAGACACGACCTATTGCTGTTTATAAATATGGCATGTAACCATGTGAATGAGTCATGTAGCAATGAAAAACATGTTTTGGAAGAAACTAAAGTCCAAACCCTTCAAATTCCAACCTATCTGGAAAATCCCATTCTCTGTGACTCATAGCATCAATTACAGGTACTGCTCCACCTCCTATTTGTAAAAATCTCTCAGTCCCAATACCAATATACAATGAAGTTAATGTGGACCACATGGACAGAATATGAGCTGCAAGTGGAGCATGGCAAGCTTTTTCTGTCAAAGTCTTTTAAAGCATTTTTTGATCTGAAAAGCTGTTCCCTCTCCAGAAAGCCAGGCAACTGAGGTCCCGGGAGACTTGTTAGACTGGCATTTCATATATTTTTTTTCCAGTCATTTTATTTCTGGTGAAAGCTTTAGTGTACTGTCAGATGACAACATGTGAAGTATAACAAGGGATTCCCATCCTTTCTAATTCCCCACCCCACTCCCCCCACAAATCAACTGTTCTTTTCTACTGCTGTGGTCTTTTATATACATTATCTCCTCGTATCCCTGTATTTTCACATGGAGTCCCGCTGCGCCCTGTGCTGCGCAGGCTATAAAAGGGCAAGGTTCACAACATTACGGTGCAGGGCTTGTTTGCAAAGAAGACATAAATGTTCAAGGGTTTGTGTAATGAGTCTGATGGTAGTGAAGCAGAATATGTACTGTAAATACACAGAAGTGCATGTACACAGGCACACACAGCACTGCACACAGTGTATGGTGCTCCCTGGGACTTAAAATAGAACATACTGTTCAGCCCAGCATGCGACGCAGATGGAGGGTCTAGCTATGTGCTGTTTATGTCTCAAATCAAACTAAAATATACATAAAGACCATGGAAACACCCACTCTCTGAGTAAATGTAAAAGCTGTTGTGAGAGGAAATACTGTATTTCATGAAAAAACATACAGATTTCATTTACTTGTCCGCATGTTCTTCATTATTCGCAGAGGAAAGAAGCAAATATTAATTGACCAATTGCTGCAGTAACCACTGTGAAGCTAGCAGCACACTTTTCATCACAACACAGCAGGAGACCCAAATCTGTCAGAAGTTTGATGAGGAAAAGCGCAGTGGAAGACTTTTGGGCTATTTGGAGATTACACACAGCGATAAGCCGGGCCTGTCTCATGAACATCCTTGTCCAAGTCTTATTTTTGTTCAAACATTAGCTTGTTATGCTTTCTAAAAATCATGATTTTTTTTTTTTGGCCTGCAGTGTCCCTGACCTGAGAAGCTTTCAAGTTTGTAACAGCAAAAGCTCGAGATTACAATCTCTCTCTCTCTCTCTCTCTCCAGCTTAGCTTTATTTTTAGAAGAAACATTTAGCCCCGTCTTTTTGAGTATTCACATAACCTTTTTCTTCCATGGGTGATAGTAGTTGGATATTTATGCGCCCTCTGTGTTTCATTATTAGAGTTTCCTCAGAGCACATAAATGCACTCTCTCTTGCTTTGCTTGCCCTTAATCCATGTTAATGTGTGTTATCAATCACCCTAAAACACATGAGCATCCGGAGTGAAGTACAGTTTAGAGATGAGACTCCCACTTCACACAGGGGAAGAGTGAGCAGTAGCTAAGTGACTGTGGGTTTGCAGATGGGCTTGCATCCAAATACATTCTGTTGCAGCCCTCTGCCGAACTGATGCTCCCTTTGACTATCATCATAATAAATTGGATTTCATTCACATTTGATGACATTAGAGCTTCACTCAGAAGCACTACAGTGCTCCATTAGGATATGATGTCAGGAGATTTAGAGCTGTGATCTGATGATTGTCGCTGGCACAGAGGGCTCAATTGTCTGCAACACAAGCATCAGTGAGTAAGGAGTGGCAGCCTCAGCAAGTGAAAGTGATGGTTGGTGAATATGTAGGACATGTGACAGAACTGTGGATAAAAAAAACTGTCCACAGATCAGATGATACCAATAGTTTGGATTATTTATTGTTGCATTTTTGTGTGCTTTCTTTGAAGGGCAATTAAAAAACAATAATGACAAAAAATAAAAAAGTTTTTAAGTTTTTTTTTTTAAAATTTGTGTACAAATGAGCCACTGTTGTGGGTAAATGCAGTCATATGAAAGAGAAAGTGTACCCTCTTTCTGTTTATAGGTTTTATATATCAGGACATAAAAAAAAAATCTGGTCATTAGCAAGTCTCAAAATTAGCTAAATATGTCCTCAGATGAGTAACAGGGCATTACATATTACACAGTCTCATTATTTATCTAACAACGCCTAAGCATGCTGCAGAAGCAGTGTGTGAAAACTAAGTACACCCTTACAGCTTCTGTGGGAATCAAGAGTCTAAGTAGCAGCCTGGAGCCATTAATCAGATGCACTTGACTGATCATCAGTAAATGTGAGCACGTCTATAAAAACAGTCTGAATGATTCAGGTGTGTGTTAACATGACACCACAATTTTTTGAAGAGCATCGCAAATTCACCCTGAGGTCCAACCATGCAATGCTTAGAGAAACTGAAAACATAAAAATAGAACTCCAAGAGTCACACTCTACAAGCCTCAGCATGTTAAATAATTTATTTTCATGATAGTACAATTAGAGAAAAACTGAACATATATGGCTTGTTTGAGTGCTTGCCAGGAGAAAGCCTCTTCTCTCTAAAAAGAGCAAGCCAGTGCAACTTAGGTTTGCAAAGCAGCATCTGAGCAAACCACAAGGCTTCAAAGTGGAGATTTTTGGCCATAATGCACAGCGCCATGCGAGAAGAAAACAAACAGCATATCAACACAAACACGTTATACCAAATGTCAGCATGGTGGTGGAGGGGTGATGATTTGGGCTTTGGGCTGAGGCCACAGGACCTGGACACCTTGCAGTCATTGAGTCAACAATGAATTCTTCTTTATAGTTAATGTGAGGCCATCTGTCTGACAGCTTAAGCTTGGCCACGACTGTGTCATGCAAAAGGACAATGATCCCAAGCACAGCAGCAAATCTACAGCAGAATGACTGAAAAAGCAAAAAATCAAAGTGTTGCAATGGCCCAGGCATAGTTATTGCTGCTCGAGGCAGCTCCACAAGCTGTCGAATCATTGGGTGTACTTAGTGCTTCCACATTTGGACTTTTTTGTTAAATACATAATGACATGGTGTAATATGTCATGTGTTATTGTTCATCTGAGGTTGTATTTAACAACATTTGAGATTGTCATTTTTTATTATTGTGTTGTGATGTGTAAAATCTCATAATTCAAAGAGGGTGCACTTTTTTCTTTCTTTCTTTCTTTTTTTTTTTTTTTTTACCATGACTGCATCATCTTGCCTGCAGCTAAAATGTCTGATATCTATCCATAGCAATATATTGGTGAATCCTCCGTTATAACACACGCATGTTGCCTGCTTCAGCATATGCAGTTTATCTCCCCAGAATAGTGCTCAATCAGATTGCTACAATTTTTACTGTATGTTTGGGAATATGTTGAAGATAGCATTTCAGCTTGATAGCTGCATGTTTAACAGTACTGAATGATGGATCTAAATACCTAAAGTGAAGCACGACATTTTGTTTTCTGGCCTTGAAAGCAGTGATGAGGGTTCATTTTTTCCCAATGGCTCTGACTTTATGGCAGAACTCAGTCGACCAAGATAAAAGGACAAGTTTCACCATCATATTCTATTTTGGTTATTCTAAATATATCTTTTTATGAATCACAAGAGGTCTCGAAATTCAACATAAAAAAAATTACAGACACACAGCAAGTGTCATATAAGGCTGTGTGGCAGGCAGAGTGTGGAGACAGGAAGCAGGACTCTGAAGACAGGAATGAACTCAAAACAGCAGCTTTAATGCCATTGCTTGCAGGAATACAAGCTAAACATGATTGCAGGGCAGGAGCAGGGGAATTGAAAATTTGAAAACTCAGAGCAGACAAGCACACATCCATGAGGGAGACTCGGAAAATAAATACACACCAGGTAATTAAGGAGATAGGAAGCACCAGGAACACACCTGAAACTCATTGGGGAAACAAAACATTAGATACTATCAAAATAAGAGAGGAAGTAACTAACATTGAGACACAAACATGTGAACTTGTCCAAAGACGGAAAGCTAAAGAACCACAGACACAAGACTGACTCCACACAGGAGAGGCTAAGGATAAAACACAGAGATGGGACGGGAATAGACTGGACAACATCAAACAAGGACCCAATGACTAGAAGGTTTCTCATTCATTGTTCGAGTACATTTTACACCCATAAATCTCTAGAGTTTGTGATCTGACATCTTTTTATTACAAAGTGATCAGAGTAATAAGAGCTTATTTGTGCTGTCTCACTTTGAGCTCTGGGCTGCAGTCCTTGACACAAATTTGACTAATGAACAGAGTTTCTTTGGTTTACATGAGCCATCACCTGAATAAATTTTCCAGGTCAAATATTCTAAATAAAGCCCAAAGACGGCAGCAACATGTTTTTGTCTAAAGCCTGGATGTTGCCTGGGAGACCTTAACGTCACGGAGGACATAAGGAAGAGTGTAGCCTCTTGTAATTACCACCCACAATGTCGTGGACAGGAAATAAATACATAAAATCCTAAAAAAAAACGCTAAGGGAGAAAAACACAGCAGTGTTACCATAAGGCTTGTTGTGGAGAGTTTGGTCGATATGGCAGCATAATAGCCTCAGCCATTGTGCAGTGCTACCTTTGCTGCATGGGTGGTCTGTTTCTGTTTTTGACTTGGTAATGGTTTGTTAGCGTAATGCAAACAGAAGATGAGAGAACAACTGTAATCAAAGTAGCATCTGCTGCAGGCACATAGTGTTTCTACCTGCTGAGAGCTGTCATGTTGACAGAAACTATTCTGCCTTCTGCGTTCACTTTGTCTCACACCCTTAATTTATTATCAATTTGAATTACAAAGCCAGATTGGGAAATAATAGAGTTATTTGTCTGAAAATTCCCTCCTCCCTCCTTGTAGCCAGAATCATAACTCAACTTGCTTTTAAAATTTCATAATACCTTGCAGAAATGGCAGCATCACATCATAGTGTTTGAGCTAATCTACTGTAGAAAGACTTCTGGCTGGTATTTCTGAAGAAGGCAATATCAGCATCCATCTGGAAATAAAACTCCTGCAGCAGCATTACAAACAGATCTGATCATTGCTCAGTCCTTCTCGCTACACTGCACCAGCCACATTTCAAGTCGAGTAAACAACTAATATCACAGTTTTGAAGGTGGTGGAGAAGAGGAATCTGATACTTTTCATTAAGCTTTAATCACATAAAAATATTGAGAAGACTAATTATTATACATTTAAAAACTTGGGAAATTTTGGGAAAAAGTCTCCTCATGACGGAGTGGGAATTTAACAGCGTGATTCTCTCACAAATAATTTTAGCAGGGCAATAAATATATGCATGCAGACAGGGAGAGAGGCCTAATGAGACAGCTACTGGAGTCTAATAAGTTGAATTCATTATACAATCAAGGCCTCAAAGTCAGCTGGGGGATGAGAATTCTTGGAGCCTCATCTGACATAATGCAACAAAGCTCTTGTTTCCATGTGATGTAGAATGAATGAATCCAGCTCACTTGATGCTGCATGTGCCTTTGCAAGAGTCTGAACACTTAAGGTTAAGTATCAATTGATAAAGCCTTTATTACATAATGGGAAAAGCAGCTGTAGGTGCAGTGCTTGGTGTCTGTCTCACTTGAGTTGTATTTAAACTATTGGAATATTAGTTAGTTAGGGGCAGAAAATTAATTAGTTTCGCAATCTGCGATTAACTAAATTATTAACCAACAACTGCCATGGATTGTTTACATTTTTGATTTGCTGCTTTGTTCAGTATCATTAAGAATTCAACTTATTAATGAGGAATCAACAGATTCATCAGTAGTCATAATTACAGTGAGGATCAGTTTCAGACTTTGATTTGAGTTTGCAGCCCCTATAGCTTTGAAAGTCTGAGCTTTATCAAGCGACTCAGAGGACTGGGTGTTGTTGAGTTTGACTGCTAAATGTCACAGAGATACAGTAGCCGTCACCCTTAAATCACTTTCAAGGCCACAGAGCGCCTTCCAGGAATTGTTCTGCAGCAGCTCCCAACTCTTGCCGTTCCATCAAAGTTCTGAGCCGCCTGCAGGCAGCAAAGTCCTCATCTGTCAACACAGCCGCGCTTTGGCACTTGCATTCAGTTTTCTTTGGTAGCGAGCCTGTGACTCATGCAGAATAACTGGACTTGTTTGGCTCTGGGGTTTGGGAGACATCCTGGGGACTTTTTGGTGTCTGTGATGCAGACTGACACGGCAGTATCTTCCAGACAAAAGCCAGCATTGTTTGTTTGGATTTGCTTTAACACCCCACTCCGGGCTCTTTGTGCTTTTCTTGGAAATGTTCCCCATCAACATCTCTCCAACCCTGGATTTAAAATAGCTTCTACTTGCAGACAAATATCCCAGTGGGAATTTCAAAAATGAAGGAGAAAGTCATCACAGACAGTTAAAACATATTAGTTTCATGATCTTTGCTTTTTCTCTTTGGCCTGCATTAACTACACAGACCAGAATGGCAAAGAAGCAATACTAGCCTTAAAGCTGGTACTTCTGTTCTCTGTATGGGATTTATCAACAGGCTTGAAATGGTAAAGACACAAATCCCAGGTATAGTTTACGCACATATTTCCCTGCACATTGTCCTAAGAATTCATAGACTATGTGATTTTTAAATAGACAATTTTAGACTCAGTGCCATTCATTGACCCAGCTACTTTACAAGGTTTGTGTTAAACGTACACTGCCTGAAAATCTCACTAAAAACTTTAAAATCCTCAGTGACATTTACGATGGTGTCAGATCCAAAAGTAGCACACCAAACTTATTGAAGTGGGCAGTTTTACCCTCAGATAACCCCCTATAAGCAAAAGTCTGCCTTAAGAGGTTTAACACCAAACCCCATGCAACTTCACCCCAAAATAGCCAAGACACACTGTAAACACCTGGAGTGCTTGCAAACACCTTGAGGTTGCAAAGGTCACAAAGGGCAGCGGTCATGCACAACCTCATACAGTGTGGCCAAGAATACCTCAGATGAGAAGGGATAATACTCCCCACTGCTTCCCTTCCAAATGCTAATGGTGTTTTGGCAGCCGGTTTATATAGCCTGCTAGAAAAGTCTTAAACCGCAAGAAACCGTTTGTGGACCGTTCCCGTGATCGTTATTAGAAGTGTTGGTTGGCTGGCCATCGTACTGGGATTACACCTCATTAATGAGGCTGTCCTGCTTTTGACCCACAGAGAATGAACTCACCTCAGGTTGCATGTGCTTGGCAGATTTTTGAGAATAATAACTTCCTATTATGTCCTGAAATGCTCCCTAAATGCCGTTTGAGTTCAGCTCGAAGCTCTAATATTATAACTTTGTTCTAAAAAACCCTGACATGTCTATTGAGCTGATTTCTGAGACTGTGCATGGATTTATTATCAAAATGAAGAGTTACCTGCTGGTGTTCACTGATAATATAGCGGATGTGTTCATCACACTTATTTAAAATATTCATCATTATTGAAGAGGAGGATTATAGTGAGGCATTATATAGCATGGTGAATTAAAAATTACTGTCATTTGACCCATAATGACTCATGGCTTATACTTTGGCTTTATATAGTGCATAATATCTGCCAGCATGGTGAGCACACACACACATGTGTGATGCTACAATACAGAAAAATGTTTATACACACAGCTGACACCCAGTTGTGTGGATGTGTGCCATTTTTTAAAGCCCCTGGCTCAGTGGTAGCTGACTTAAGGAACAAAGCCCAATCTCCCACAGACACACACCTCTTGTCCATATTCATGCATTTTCTGCATAGTAACAATGGCAGCATCACTTTTATTCTCTTTTTAACAATGAAGGCCACCACTGGTGAAAAGGCAAACCCAAAGGAAGGCATTGTTTGAAGAGTGAGGATGACCTACTGTTGAGACTGGCACATGAATGCTCTCACTGAGGACCCAGTCTGTAATTTTTGAGTGTGATTGTCCTGCTGCCTTTATAAATATCATGATCTGTTTCCCTGAATGACATTTTTATGCTGGTGATATTGTTTGGGGCTTTTGCTTTATGTGCATTTCAAAAATTAAAGTGTGTGTGTGTGTGTGTGTGTGTGTGTGTGTGTGTGTGTGTGTGTGTGTGTGTGTGTGTGTGTGTGTGCGCGCATACATATTTACACATATATATTTACACTGGCAAGTACAAAATGCCACATCTGATCCAGCAGCTGTGTGCTTGGGCGTTGCCTCAGTCTCCTTACTTGCCACTGACACGCTGATAAATTTATATACCATTACGTCAACGTGCTCATTTTATCTGGTGATAAAAGCTTTTTCTCTTTCTTGCATGGTTGGGCCAAAGTGACAGAGGCTCTTCTGCACCTCCGGCTCTGTTATCAACAGTACGCGTCTGATTTGAGCATTTAACCCTTTGTTCACGCCAAGCACATTGCAGCTGTCAGTCACAGCTGCTCTCTCTTCCTATAACACCTCTGAGGAAAGGAGGTCAGGCAGATGGTTGCATATGGAAGCTGTTAAAGGCAGGAAATTTCAGTGCCCTGTATTTCTGCCATTATTTGAGGGCGATTCCTGTTCTGATTTTGCAGTGAGGAAAATGTAACCTCAAACCTGGTGCTGTCATTAAAACTGCAGGATTCCCACCACAAAAGACATCAAAAGTTGCGTGTCTGCAAAGGAAAAAAATGGCTGAGTTGTTACAAAAACAACTTGCACAAGTTATTTTCATATGCTCCTAAACCGAATTTCTTCACTGTTCTCAAATGGGGCTTTGGTTCCCAGTGTCACACATTTACTGAGCTCTTTTCATGCAGCTCTGTTTTGTTTTATTTCTGTTTGAACTCTCCAAGTATTTCCTTCTCTCTGCTGCTTATTTATGACACAAACTAGTGAGAAAGCAGTTTTTTGTTGTTTTTTTTTTAGTTGTGAAATAACATATGCGTTTATCTGACAGCATAAGCAGGTTCTTTAAGGACACAGAGCCTCTCTTATCTTATACTTAACTCTGCTTGTTCAAAGTTACTACATCTGGCGTGCAGTAATTCAAAATCACCACAACTCAAGTGGAAGTAAATACTCAAGGTTTTGTTCACAACTTAATTATCTGTTTAGTTTTGAGCAGATTTAGCTTTATTTCACTAAACTACAATGCCCCTCAATTGTATTATAAAGCAGATTGCACATTGCACAGAAAGATGTCTTCGTTATTAGTTATGTCATGACATTGATCTGCAGTGTGATATAGTGGAAAGGCTGAACTGGAGGTTAAACTTGAGTCAATGAAGCATCAACACGCTCTATCTGCAGCACGAAAGTGAGCTCTGGTCAGAGGTCAGATGCTGCTGCAGCAAATACTGAGAATTATGAGGTCATGCATAAATGTCAATATATCAATATTAAGATTACCCCTGAGGATGACAGCTGTGGACAGAGGCATTATTTTTTTAATTTTGACCATTCATACACACATCCTGCTAATTCTTATAAATATGATATCTCTTGATTATCTTTGTTCAAAATTGGAATAAATGCTAAAGGTTAAAGGTCAGTGTGACCTGACAGAACATGTTATTTTGTGCTTAACTCAAGAATTCATGATATATATATATATATATATATATATATATATATATATATATATATATTGTGAAGGCTTACAATTATTTATTTGCAGTATTGCTTACAGTAATTCTCACCTTTTTGAGTCTTGGGAAAAGTCCCCTCAACTATAAAGAACTCATAGACTGACAATAATACAATATAAAAATGGAGGATATTCTTTATATAGAGGAATAAATATGCACAGATACTAATTTGAATAATGAGCCTACTCAAGTTGATATTTTCCCAACCTATTTCCCCAAGTATCGGTTTATTCTCCTGTGAAGTATCATTCATCTATGGTTTAACTGTTTCAGCTCGATTAATGCTCAAAGGAGTCTGAATTAATGCGATTTCTTTCTTTCCTTTTGTGTTGACCGGAGATATACACACACAGACACAGAGCAAACACTGCATTAATATTCAAAACAGCCACTGGGGAAACCTGCTTCTGAATTTCAACAGCTTGTCTGTTATTCGATTATTCCTTTACCCTCTAATTTCAGAAGCTGCAGGAAAACAAAAAGAGGAAATGCCTTCCTGATGTCAAACGCCCCCAACCCCTTGAGGGTTGAAAAGGAAAAAAACAAGACACACACGCACAAAAAAAACAACAACAACTAAAAGAAAAATAACAGAGCAACAAAGCTCAAAGCAAGTCACAGATGTGGAGAAAAAAATTAATTCACCCCTTCATATTAACATTTATATATAATGATAAACATTTAATGGGCCATTTCATCAGTTGCATATAAGCAGAGAATAAAGTAAAAAGTGCAACAATGTTTATGTTTAAACTTGTATGGTTGTTGAGAACAGAAGTGCCACAGGACACCCAAAGGGATCAGGATGCATGCAGTTACGAGCGAGCTACTGATATTAGCTGTAATATAATGAGACTGCTGGCTCTCCGCCCTTGGCATCTAATGGTTATAGAGCTGAAGTACAACAGGGGCCACATAGAAGGGAAGTGAATGCATACAGTTGATGAGTACAGGCCATGTTTTGCTCGGAAGGCCTCTGCTAGATTATCATCTGTTCAGTGGAATCCGATATGGACGGGAAGTCGGCATCAAAGGCGACGTCAGCGCCTCATCGGGAAACCCGGTTCTGTCAGCGTCTCTCTTTCTCTCTTTTACATGTTCTCTTCCTCACTTGCTCTAACGCTTTCATAAAATTATAGACATGCACAGACTCAATTATGTTGTCACTCAATCAGCTGTAGAAACGCATACATGCATACTGTACACACTCACTTGCTAACAAGCACACAAAAACATGTGCATGTGGAGATAAAACATACATAAACACAGTGTGCACACCCATACAAAAGGGCAGGGGAACTCTGAGTGAACCGCACAGTGAGATGTCATAATGACGGACCAGATTAACCAAACAAATGCAGAGTTTTCTGCACCACAGATTGGAAAACAAGACATTTCTGAGCTCACAAAGTGACTACATGTTGCTGTTTATTTTGGGTTAGACAGCGTAATTATCTGGCTGCTACTGCTGCATGCTGTTTGCGATATTAATCAGTTATACTCACAGCTGGGAAATGTTCATGATTTTTTTTTTTTCGAGGGGTGGGTTAGCGAATAAGGGCATCCAGTCCACTTGGAACATCAGATAGAAGTCTTTGTTCTGTTCGGCATGCAAACAAAAGCTCATCTGTGTTGCATTTTTAGGTTTTGGGTTGATTTTGAAGTAATTTTCTTTTCACTACCACTGAAGTGAAATGATTCAGATAGCATGAAATCAAAATGAGAAGAAAATGTCCAAAGGGATTTTCTTGCTCAAGCGCACCTGAACGATGTGGTCATCAGACGCTTTGAGTTGAAGTGTGGTAAGATTGGCTCGCGGTCAGATTGTAATTCGACTAATAATGAAAGAAAATGATTGTTTTCATATCATTCTAACATTATTAATGGCTTTATTAAATTGTCAGTAAAATAAAGATAAAAATAATACTCACATCCAGCTAAATTATGCACACAAGTGCAGACTTTGACTTCAGTAATCACTTAACCATCAAGCAAAAATATTAAATAGCTTCTAAAGTATAAAAATGTTGTGCTTGTGTGTGTTTTATGTAAATTGAAACATTTTTGGAGTGAGTTTTGATGATTGTTTTGACACAACAAGCGATCTAGAAACCCCATTTTTGGATTTAGAAATGGTGTTTCACTATTTTCCAAAGCTCCTTGGACAATGATTTCATTCAAATAATGAACAAAATAATCAGCAGGTTAAATCAAGAATTAAAATCATTATTTAATGGTAAAACTGTAAGTTTTTGCATAAACATGTAGTGGGAAAAGAAACCTTATTTATTTAGTATTTCTGACCTGTGCATGTGCTTCATGTGGCCACCTCCACCTGCAGATTGCTCGGCCTACAAATGTCAAATAAGCAGCAATGTGGTTTGCAGCTGCCCTTTGATAAGAAAAGCATTACTCAAATTAACCTCATGTCAGCGCAGCGGTGAAAATGTTAACGCAAACAAGCTTTCAAAGAGCAAAGGGGAGGTGGGGAGGGGGGTGATCTACCTCACAGCTGAAACTAACTGTGAATTTTTCTTTTCTTTTATGATCAACCTGCCTGAGGTATACCACAGCTGGCATGTTAGGGTAAGTTTAAACCAATCGCATTTATAGAACCAATCGCATTTATAGAAAATAATAAATATTGATCTAAATGTGCTGAAATGCTTTATTTTTTTTTATCTGTGGTTCCTGGAAAGTTGTTACAGTCCTGCAGGACCTCTTTTTCTGTATGTCTATCTTGTTTGTAGTTTGCTTTATTTGCACTTTTTATTTATTTAGTTGTTTTTCTGTGCAAATTCAGAATATATCTATCTTGAAATTCAGTGTGTGGGAGGCAAATAAAAAACATTAAAATGATATTTAATACTGAGTTTAACTCAATAGATTGCGACATGCTGTGTGCTAGTGGTAAAGAACTGTAAGTAGCTTCTTGGGTCATTTTGTGTTTATGTTTATTTAAAAGGGACAATGCATATTAACATGAACACTTAAAGGCATCATGTAAATGTGCCCAAATTAGCCACAAAGGCTTATTTTCATCTGCATTCCCTGGCAACTTGATGACATGTTAAATTAATCAATAAGATCAAACACATAAAGACATGTGACCATAACTGAAAGAAAAACACATATCAAATTAAACACATACTCATATAGGATATTAAAACTCAAACATTGTCACAAAGACAAAAATCCATTAAAATTAAAAGACTTTCAGTGACATTTCTTCAAATCATGACAAGATGTTTGATTATCTAATACCCACTGTTTTATAGATTTGGAGGAAGAAGTAAAGAATTTGAGGCTCCTTATTTCTGTGGGTATTGTATTCCGAGTATGTCTCACTTGATAAGATGAAACTGACTTCCCAAAAGAACTTTTCCTGATGGTTATTTTACAGTCCCCTCTTAGAAGTGCTCTAGTAGACATACATGTTGTTTGATTTTGTTTATTGAACTCATTAAGAGCAGGGAGAGCCATACTGTGAAGAATTTTATACACAAGTAGAATATCTGCAAATTTTAATCATGTTCTTCAGCTGCCTGTTGCTGAAGAACTTAACTAAGTATTACTCAGTATGTTTTGCTGAAAAGGTCCTGGCTTCATACAGCTGTGCAGCTGATGCAATGTCCACTTTTCAGTCAAAAAGCTGTCTTCCATTTAGTGAGAGATTGACATCACTCTCACCTCGACCACAGATAGACTCAGAAACACAGTTTGAGTTTGCGTTCACTTCTAAATAACCTACTCTGTCTGCACTCTGATATGTCGAGATATATGGCTGGATTAAGTGTGCTGTGATGACAGTCTTATAGGGGAGATTTTTGCGCCTCATCCGGACCGTGATAAGAACCACCACCTGTAACATGGTGATAACCACGGTTGTATTCATTTCAGCTCGGCGCCTCTGACTTTTGTGTTTGAGACTCAGGCACCAAAAACACTTCCTCTGCCAAAAGATTGTCTGCATCTGGTGCTGTCAGCTACTCTGCAGTTTCAACACCAGCTTGATCATCTGTTCTGAATTTGAAATGCTCCTCACTAAAATTTTTCACCTTGAGGGCTCCTGCCAAGCCACTGGTCACGACGCCTCTCCTTGCTCCGCCTCTGCTGACGTAAGTGCGTGTGTGTGTCTGCATGTGTTTCTGCTTTTGTGTATTCAAGCATATGCCTGAGTGGAATGAGAGTGTATATGCTGTATGCAGGATGCACACATTAGTACCCTTTCAATGTCAATGACTCCTCTTGGTTGGGACAGTCAGCTGGTTACTGATGGACTCAACATGATTGTCCCTGTGAGGCGCAGTAGAGTGACTGTGTGCGCTTGAGACAAGGTGACACAGGAAATTGTGCTCAAGTAATGACCGATGGTCAAACCAAACTGTCCTGACCTCACTTTCTCCTGTCTTGCCCATGAAGGAAACTGTGATTATGTGACATAAACATGTAAAGTTCAGACTAAACACAAAATGAGAATGATCACTGCCCTAATGCGCTGCTGGACAATCCTTTTTAAGAGCAAATTTTTCACTTTTGGGGTTGCTCTCCTGTCACTGAAATTAATTTATGGTAGGGTTTGGCTAATGCAACACCCCTCCTATTGTGTCAAAGCGCACACAGTCCAGACAAACTGCCCTTCCATGCCTCTACCTGTGTTTACACTGTGAACACACTACTTTGTTCCCTGCCCTCTTCTTTAAATACATTTTTAATCAAACTGTCCATCAACCCAACTGCAAATATTTAACAGACTTCATCGCTCATCATCTCCCTTAAGCCTCCATCATGGGCCCTTTGCTGAGAGCAGGCAGAGGCCAGCCTTTGCATCTAAAGGCACACTTCTCCTTTAGATGCTGGAAAGCAACAGCAAGAAGATTTTGTGACAAATAGTGAGCAGAAAAGCTCTTCATCGGTTTCAAAGGGAGTTTTCAGTCACAGTAAGCAAAACCCAAAACAAAGCCAGAGTCCTTAGGGAGCCTGTTTATTGTATAAATTATGAAAATGTTCATACACACGGTGCAGAAATTACCCAATGGCACCCAGTGGTTCATAGAGTAATCACAATATTTGGAAAGGAGCTGCAGTGTTTATTAAATTAATTTTTCCACTTCTTCTGTTTGACTGAATAATTTCTTCCACTTGTGGCAATAAAAGGTGAGGGCTCACTTGCAAGACTCAGTACATCCAATACACACTGGGGCAAACATGCAGCCACACACGTAGCGCACACGCTCTTCCTATGCACATACCTTTAAGAGTAAACACACTTGAACAAAATCATAAAAGCTTGCAAGTGCTGCCCCAGGGCCAGTTTTCAGACACCCAGGCGAGAGCAGGATTTTGTGTGAACGAACAAAGGGAATCTCCTTCCTCCGCTGCTCCTTCCTCCTCTAAATCCTATCATGTGCCACCATGTGTCTCCCACACGCCTGTTTCTAAGTTACCGGCAGCATCAGCTGCCAATCCCGCTTAATTGCCTCCTGTGTAAAGTGACGGCTGAGGAGTGGCGATGAGAGCAAGCTGTCCTCGCCTTTTCCTGAAGCTCAGTCTCTGCTACCTTGCTAAGGAGAGACTCCACCTGAGAATTGTACTGTATGCCTCAGGGAAATTACACAGTAGTTCTGACCTGGAGTGACACTTCAGAAACCAACCTGGGGACTTGCTTTATTAAAAGAAATATCACTCAAATGTTTCTATGGGACTTTTTTTTGAAAAAGAAAATGTTCTCAATTTAAAAAAAATTAAAAAGGAATGCTTTGCAGGGACAGTTAACTGAAGCCTTAAGAGAGGGATGAAAATATTTTGAATATTTCCTCTTAGAAATGGAAGTAAGTAATAAAAATAGAACAACAATAGCAGGCACTGTATTTCAATGACAAGAAGCTTTTCTTACTAACCTTGCTTGAGCCTGGAGGAAAAGAAAAGATCTTCTTGCTCACTCCTGCTTGCAGAATTTGCCACCCTGTTGCTCCTTGTTCTCTCTTCCTTTGTTGTGTCTTCCTCACAAATAGATCCTCCTCATCCTCAGGACCAGGGCTGGAATTAACAGCTCATGAGGGAAGCCAGGCGGAAGAGAACGAAAACACACCAGAGAAGAAAAGAAGGACACTCTTCTCACCCCTAAGTCCTCCTTGGCGGTGTATCTCCATCCGTTAGAGCTCAGTGACTGAGAGTGTGGTGAGAGAGAGAAGGAGAGGGAGAGAGAGATGAAATGATACTAAGTGGGCGAGTGAGAGAAAAAGTGAGAGAGGGAGCGAGCAAGAGAGAGAGAGATAGAGAGCGAGAGAGAGGGAGCTCGTGCTTCTGCACTGGAGGGTGATCCTCTGTACTGTATGAGCTCCTGTTTATCTCGCTGTCTCCTCTGCATGCATTCCTTCTCAACAGAAGGCACGAGGTCAGCTGTTTTTACAGTTACAAGAACTCTGTTTCCTCTCTGAGGGAGAATACTTCCTGTTAGTTCTCCGCTCAACTTCTCTCATGGGTGAAATTACTAGCAGTTTTGCGCTTTTTAAAATCCGCTCTCTTCTCCACACACACAGTCCCGCTCTTTCTATTCCTGCCTCTAGATTTATTAGCACCCGAGCAAGAGTTAATCTAATCTCCTCTCTCTAAACATCGCTTGTCCAGAGGTTATCCTGTTGACAAAGAATGTGCTGCAGTTTAATTTTGGATACACACTGTGCAAACACACAAACAAACAGACCCAGTCATCTGTTTGGTAGATACTGCTCCAATTTGCATGTATAAAGAATAAAAATGTGCAATTAACTGATATCCTGCATGCATCATCTGATGCTGCTCTCTTCTGGTATTCTGGTATTTGGTCAGCAGAAATAGAGAAACAGAATAATATTAGTACTGAAAATGCTCATGATGGAAAAAAGCTGTAAAAGCTCTAATTCACAATATAGAGCAGTTACTTGAATACTTGATTGAGAGAACATTAGTCAGATATAATCACTGGAATATCCCTGGGTTTTAAAAGATGAATAAACAAAGTACCCTGAATATTTAAACTTGGTCATCAAAAAACTATAATGTCCATTTTTCACAAATCCATTTAATTACATGGTATAAGATGACTCATCAGTCATCTGCAAAAAAAAAGAGTTTAAGTTGCCAGTTGACAAAAGACTATACATATCCTTCTTCCATCTGTTTATCGTATCTATATAAATAATTTATCAAAGTGGTAAGTTGCAGCTGTACTGCATCAGCATGAAAATGTTAATGAGGTGTTTGAATGTGCATCAAATTACATATTTACAGTTTTGATAATGGGCACAATATCTTCTGAAGACCCAGCAATTCATTCTTGTCTGAGACCTTGACATCAAGCACCATTTATGCAATTTATTTGAGTCCTACTGTCAAGAGGACATTCTGGGCTTTCTAGTGATGCCACATCTGTGGGGGTTTGACTAACACACCACATGGGCTGTCTTTTCAAAATGATGGGCAGCTTCCACATTTTATGGCAACAAGGGAGGTAAAGTTAAATGTTTGCATTCTATAATATTTCTGTTGCTAAAATCAAAGTGTCAATTTAGAAGGATTTCAGAAATGTACAATAATTTTAACCCTTTCCAAAACAAAACTCTTATACAGTGTCCTTGATAGTGACTTGCTAACTTCCACTTTCAAGGGTTTTACTCGAAATGGGAGTCAGACCACCAAGCCTGGAGGCCCTCTGATTACCTAAAACAGTAAAGCGGCAACCAGGTTTTTGAAAAAGCAAATGTCAGAGCGCACAAACCACAGACACCTATGAAGGCAGCCTTGAAACTGAAAACATTCCCCAGTATATATGTGTTCACTGCATGACTCTGATACCCTGGGATCCAGATATACTGGGCCCTAGTTATAGCCAGGTCAATAAGTCAAGACAGATTCTTCAAGATGAGGCAGTCCATCAAAGTAACAAATGATCCTGATGATTCTGACAAGGGGGAAAGAATAGTGCCCTCTGGATTACTCAGAATTGTGTAAAGGGAGTCAGAGCTGTCATGGAATGAGATGAAGGAGGCCCAGACTTTAGAGCAGCAAGGAGCAAGCTCAGTGGGAGGACATCCCAGCTTTCGGGGAGCCTGAGCTGGGACAAAATGACAGCACCTGCAGGCCATTATGGATTCATAACTGACTAAAAGTTTGATTTCTTACGCAATGTGTAAACAATTTGTGGATGAGCAGATGCTTCCATTCACATGTTGTCCTATACTGCAGTTTGTGCCAGGGAAACTAAAGGCAAAATAGTTTTGTTACTGGTAGCTCAGACATGGAATGTGCTTTGCCTGCGATACTTTGACATATCTTTTATGCTTTGCTGGTCCCGTTGTATCAAAGCAGCCAGAGAGCTTAAGTGTCTCCCCAGAGTACAGTGCATACTGGGTCGATATACCCATGAAGTTGGTGGATCAGTCAGGTCATAAACATTAGTGAAAGGTTATTCAGGGGACAACCTGACAGCTCTCCGAGTTATGTTGATAAAGTGTCATAATGTCACACTGGCAAACACGCCACAGGCAAAGTGACAGAAATGCTCAGTTACACCACTGATGAAGTGATGGAGAATTTCTCAAACATGGGGAAACTAAGGATAACATATGGCCGTGTCGTCTTGATGCTGCACATTGGCCTGGTGACCGGGCAAGCAAGAAGTGCTCCCATGGAGCACTGTGGGTATTGTGCTGTTGAGACTGCTGGGTGTTGCTCCCAGACACATGGCCACATGCAGCAGGAGGAGGGAGCTGTGATAACTGCCAGCTTCTCTCAAAGGGAGGATGAGCCGACGTGGATGCCTGAAGTAGGTTGTGTATGATGTTCAGCCAGGAGGAGGTGGACCAGAGAGATATAGACCAAAATATCCTCTGAGTTTGTATTTGCATATTTGTGTCTTTACACGTGGACTTTGTGAGTGTAGCTGGTCATTTCCGATGCAGCACATTTATCCAGATGCAATCTCAAGTGCCACTTGGTGCAACTACAGTAAACTGCTAAAATATTGCATTTATTGCATTTTCACTGCATGTGAACACACACACAAAAAAAGCATAAAAACGAAACTAAAAAGATCATTTAATTTATCACAGAAATGAGCTATGATGAAATTCTTGCTAGAATTTCTTTTTATATGAAACACTCACCTACAGTTCCAGATAGTAAATATTACACATTTCCTTTACAATGAAATACTGAGGAGCTTCACATCTACTCAGGAAATGGAGTGATGATAAATTAATGCAAAGCAAGGGAGCTGCTTGGATTGTTTGCTGGCGGCACAAAATAATGCCTGCAATGATCTCAGTCAGCCAAAGTATTGAAGTCTTTTATTCTGTAAATCAATCAATCATTTCTTGCAGTGGTTTGGCAAAAGTGCTTTCATTTCCAGGTCTTGATCAACTGGACACTACACAGAGAGTGTCGGCGATCATACTCAGGAGCTAGGTTGTATTCACGATAAGCCCCTGGCCTCAATTGCCTTCCATACAACCGGGTTCAATAGTAATCAGCATGGAGGTGTTCGTCGCCTCTATCATACCTGTACCCTCTCACAGATGGAATTTAAATTATCTGCTGCAGTTTTCTTTTCTGTTTAATGTCCCTCTTGCTTCATCTGTGAGAATCAGATGATAGGAGTTATTCTGTCTGTGCTTGGGTTTTCTTCCTTTCAGCCAAGCTCCAGGAGATTTCTTTGAATCCTTTTAGGAGGCTCCATAAATGTAGAGGATCAGCTTACACAGTCCACCATTAAACCTAGAGGGTATTTGATACAGATGTGATTTCCAATCTTCAAAAATAAAAGGGGGGTATTTCAACTTAGCCTTGTATTATATGAAGTGCAAGGAAATGACTGTTTGAAAATGTTTTTCTGTACTTCTTTTACCCTCTGAAACACCATCCTCAAGAGCTGAGTCTTCCTCTTTTTAGAAAAATTGCAGATTTTAAAAAGAGTTGAGTTCTTTTAGCAAATTGTTGACCAGCTACCAATCCTATTCCTGCAGCTGATGCTGCATTGTCTCCTGGCAATAAAATGAGTGAAGGCTGTTGTCAAGCATTTCACAGGGGCCCTGCTTAAGTGCATTACATAAAGGTCAGAGAACAAACACGGAAATGTACAAATCCCTACAAGTCATTACATGTCCTCTGCTCTTTATGTGGATGCTGATAATAGAACATGTCTAATGACTAAGTCACTCTTCAGGTGCAGTTCTTCCTTTTGCTTTGGTTTTAACTCAAAAGGTTAATGAGGAAAAATGAACATTTGGCCATTTATAGGGTAACTTCACTCCCAACTGTAATTTTCTTTTCTTTTTTTAAAAGAGGGGGCAAGACAAATGGGCAAATATTTTGGGGTGGGAATGCAGATGCAGCAGGAATTGGCTGAGGAGGTAGGGGCTTGGCTGTGTAAGTCAGGGGTGACACAGTGATCCCCAGGCCAAATGACAATGGGAACTCTATGCCACAGAGGGCTCTTTTCAGAGGAGAACTCTTTCCACCCCGAATCCCCTCAAGGGGTCGTTAGTATGGTGAAGGGCCACAGTGATGGACCTGTGCTGTACCAGTTCGAGCTGTTGGCTCCAGGTCCACTAATGCCTGAAGGCTGAGTTCTAAGAGCTGAAGCAATTTAAGTGCAAGAGATGGGTCCAAGTGGCAACATAACACTAGCACTGGTTCAGCTATCAGGGGACGGTGCTGCCATCTAAACAGCGAGGATTGCCAAACCATATAAGAATCCGCTAGGAAAGAATGCCAAAAATGCAGAAAGAACCGTGCTCTCTGTTAGCCAAACCCATAATGGGTAGCTGTCCATGTGATTTCCCTCAGTTAGTGAAGTGTGTTTTCTTAATTGCCTCCAAGGCAGTGTTGCCTGTTGCAAAGCTGTAAACCCCATCTTGAAAGCAATGGGGTGTCACTTAATATCAGAAATTACAAAACTCAATCATAAACTGCTCAAAAACAATCGTTTTTTTGCCTCCTCCAAAAAAAACAAATCTGATGACCACATTAATATGCTACTGAAAAGGTGAATACTCATTATCATGGGCTCTGTCTCAGTAAATTTGACATCTGGATGGAATTAGAGAGTGAGGTTAGCTGCATATTTACATGCAGAGAAATTAACTTTCACTGTTGCAGAATATAACTTTAAAAGGCTTTTTAGGTAAAACTATAGTTTGGTGGATGGATTTTCTGAGATTACGATGAAGTACAACTTCAAAGTCAGTGTTTCTTCCTTGATCTTTTTAGCCTTGCCGAAGGAGCAGAAAGGCTCTCTGACAGGGTTTGAATCACTTCTCCAAAATGTTTTGTTTTCTGCGAATCAGTCACATGTCCAATCAATGTCATCTCCAGCAGCGCAAGTGACAAACTGGTCGTGGCATTTCAGTCATGGCACTGAAATAGTTTCGCTCTCTCCTTCTGCGCAAACTTTGAACTCTCGCAGCTGTCATCATGTTGCTAGGACTCACTTCGGCCATGGCGCGATTTTTTTTTTCAGCTGTACCATTAATTTCACCATCATCACATAATGATTCACATTGGTGCTGTCAAAACTCAAGATAACAAAATCTCACAGCGTTGTTGTTCAGTGTTCAAAAATGAATGTCAGAAATGATTTAACGCTCATTAGGGGGACTGTGTTATATAATAAAGGCAAAGATTCTTGTAATCAACAAATCATTTCAGTTATTTATCAAGGCAAAATGCCACTCACCAAATGAGTCTGTGTGACCTTTAGGACATTTTTTTTCATAGTTTTCTTTAGTCGTAAAAGTTTAATCTTAAAAGTAGTCAGAGAGGAATAATTAAGATTCTTTTCTTTTTAAATTAAACTCAAAGTGATTGTCAAGACTCGATTACCACATTAAACAAAGACGATCATTAAATTACTCAGATTCTTGTTCAGTGCATATACTCTGGACACTTCTGTGATGGTGAAAATTACATGTGCGGGATTTGATTTCTCTAGTAATTACTTAATGTAATTAAAATTATAAGGGTGTTGGTCGAAAGGGTCTGTGATGTGCCAGGGCTGTAGGAATTGCACAGAAATTTTGCTATGAGGGCAAATAACAATGCAGCCAGGTTTTACAGTGTCCTTAAAAGCCCCTTGACATATTCAAAACACGAAGAAGCTGAGAGAATTTTTAGATGACAGAGGACAGCTCCATAAAATATTTAGCATCAGCCAATAGTCTCTCAGCTTTTTTCACCCCCACCTGTGTGTAAACAACAAAGCCTCAGATCACTGTCACCTATCGTGATACTTCACTCTGAAGCCCCAGCGGGGTACACAACCATCAGTCAAACTGACAGAGACTCATGAAACTGGATATCCGTCTAAATTTTGCATGAGGTTTTGTGTTAAAGCTTTAAAAAAGGAATTTGTGTGACTATCTGCATTAAATGTAATGAAAAAATATACTTTTGGCAAAAATAAATAAACACATAAAATAAAGCCTTCCTCACAGTCATGGTCACCGTCAAGGACGATGGATTGTTATTGCTGTCATCAAGCACTAGAATTACATCTGTGTTTGTAAATTAAGCCCCCTGAGATGAAATTGGGTTTTTTTGTGCAAAGTTTAATAGCATTTCACCTCAACAGCAACTGTGTCTTTTGCAATGATTGATGCTTTCACTGTTGATTTGGTCCTGGATAATTAGTGAGAAAACAATGTAGGGATTCTTGGAGCTCAGTTTAATTCTCTGCTAGAAGAAGTGGCTGCAAAGGATATTTTTTTTCCTCCCCCTTTAAAGCATAGATAATAAAATGAAGCACTGCATCAGGACCGTGGGGTGTAAAAATGGAAGTGACTGTAGCATAACTGATGAAAAGCAAGGATGAAAATGAGGAATTTTTAAGGATTCCCTGACAAGTTTTAACAGTAACAAAGACTGAGAGTCTGACTTCAGACAAAAAGAAAGGAGAAAGGAGAGGAGAAAGGAGAGCACAAATGATAGCGCATTCAGCACGGAGACGTGTGAAGTTTTCAAGTTCAGAGTTCCTCTTAATAACTGGATGTATCTTCTCCTGACCTTGCCTCCACTTTCTGCCACAAATAAGTTTAGAGAGAGTAAAAAAGAAGTCTTCAAAACAGCTATGTGAAGATTACTTGTTCACATTTTAATGTGAACAAGTAATCTTCACGTAGCACATAGTGAAAATTTAAAATTTCTTCAAAATTTAGTGTACTTGAGAAATATTTGAGGAAAATCTGCAGACTGAAAGTCCTTCAGGTGTTGTCTTTTATGAGGAGGACTTTAAGAACTTTCTGCTTTACCTCTAATAAGCCTTTTATAGCAGGCTCCTGCACCGTGCCAATGCGGCTGATAGCCTCAGCAATGTGGAGCTACAAATTAAAACCAGAGAAGAAGTGTGGGTGGGACGATCCAGGAGTATAAAGTAAAATACAGCTCATTCTGGCATTAACGCAAAAATGTTTAACAGCAACATTAAACTGCAAATCTTTGTGGCAAGAGATTTTTGTTATGTCTACCCGAGTCCAATCTAACACACCTGGCTCCTCATGTCTTCAAAGTAGATTCATGACTCTCCAACTTTTGGGCCTGGCATCCTGTCAGTGAGCAAAGGCAGCTCTAACGCTTCATAAAATGACCTCTTATATCAAGATTGGATAATAAGGAGTCATTTTAAATCTGCCACAAGCAGTGCACAACCATATTCATTTTTGATTTATAGCAATAAGGATCTTTTGATTTTGTTTCTTGTTGATGGTGTTTGTTTTCGCATAATAAATAGCATTTGGAATACAGTCCTGTGAAAAACCAAGCACATCCCGTGATTCAGCAGAACCACCATTAGCAGCAATACTTGAAGTAACTGATTTCTGTATGATTTTATCAGCCTCTCCCATCATTGTGGAGGAATATTGACTCACTCCTCTTTACAAAGTTGCTTTAGTTTATTGAGATTTGAGGGCATTCGTTTATGCACAGCACTCCAAAGGTCCTACCACAGCATTTTAACTGGGTTGAGGTCTGCAGTTTGACTGTGCCATTGCAAGACCTTCTGTTGTGCTTGGATCATTATCTTGTGGCATGACCCATTTTCCGCCAAGCTTTAGCTGTCAGACAGATGATCTTCAATTCTGACTAGAATATTTTGGTATACAGATGAGTTCGTGGTCAACTCAGTGACTGCAAGGTTTCCAGATGCTGCAAAACAAGCCCAAATCATTACCCCTCCACCACCACGCTTGACAGTTGGTATGAGGTATTTGGGCTGAAATAGAGCATTCATGTTCTGTTTTTTTTCCAATGTTGGTGCTGTGCATTATGGTCAAACATCTCTATTTTGGTCTTTTGTCAAAAACATGTTGTTTCAGATGTTTTGTGGTTTGTTCAGATGCAATTTTGCAAACCTAAGCCATGCTGACATGTTCCTTTTAGAGAGAAGGGGCTTCCTCCTGGGAACCCTTACAAATATGCCACACATGTTCAGTCATTTTCTAACTGTACTTAACTATAACATTTAACATGTTAACTGAAGCCTGTAGAGTCTGAGATGCAGCCCCTTCTCTGAGTATTGCATGGTCTGGCCTTGGGGTGAGAGCCTCCCACTCCTGGGAGAAATGTGGCATTGTGTTAAAACATGCTTGAATGCTCGAGACCAGCAAACTGCCATAACACTCGTTTCCATAGAGGTGGTCACACCTGCTGATGAAGATTAAATCAAGTGCATTTTGCTGTTACTTGCCCTCTTAATTCCTACTACAAACATTTGTTTGGTAAAAAAGCACTTGGTTATGCCAATGCCAGTCCATTCCATTTCATCTTTGCTCTTGGTTCTAAGAATAGTGACCTTTTTTTCCTCATTTTGATGCATCCATTGATTCAAAATGAAAGAAACAGACATCTGTGTCTGAAATGGAGAGAGATGGTGAAATGGCTTGCTCTGACACACACATTAGCAAGCACTGATGCTTTAAAGAAAATCCTCCAAGAGGCATTTTACAAGGACACACAAAGCCTGTCAGCACTGAACATGACCCTTTGTATTATGTTTACATTTGAGTCTTTTACAGACATAATTATCCAGAGGGACTCCAAATGTGTTGGTAGTTAATATGGACGCAGCCACATGACTGCCAGTTGCTGTGGGGACCAAATCTCTCAAGCTTTCTCCGCAGGTACAACACTGCCACCACACTGCTACCTTTACTGGACACATTTATTGACAACAGTAAGTTGTAACTTGTGACACATAACACTGTCAACAGCCTGCTTACACTCTGGACTAAACACAGGCTGTGCAAATCAAGTTTTCAGTTTATTTATATGGCACATGTAGTTCTGCACAACAATCAATAAAACAATTAAGTGAGGGACAGTGAGGGAACACAACATTATAATTAAGAATTGTTAAAAATAACAACCTATACTGTTTACAGAAAGGTGCAGTTGTAAATTAGACCTAAAACGAAAAGAAAAAGCCTAAAGAAAAGAACTATTTGAGAACTGTTAGTGAGGCAGACAAGCTGATCTGGAGGGGGTGGCTATTCCAGAGTTTCAGAGTTGCAACTTTGAAAGACTGATTGGCTGTAAGAGCCAGTCCGGTGCTTGGAACTAACAGCTGCTGAACAGCTGACCTAAGCATTTGGCATGAGGTATAAAACTGTAACTGTAACTGTCTGGTAGATACTCAGGGGCAAGCCCATGCAAGCATTCATAGCTGAACTAACACGTTTTAGAATGAATCCAAAACTGCACAGGTAGCCAGCGTAATGTGGCCAATATAGTTGAAATATGTTCATGTTTCCAACTAACAGCCAGGAGTCTAGCAGCAGCATTGCTTCAAGTTTAACCCTTTCAGTGCTCTATAGCTGTGGTGCCAGCTGAAACATCATCTTTGTGAAGACTTTATAGCAGTCAAGTAGTTGTTTCTTTTTTCTTTTGTGTGTGTGTGTGTGTGTGTGTATTGTTAAATGTAGTGGCTGACAAAGTGAGTTCTTTAAAAGTTGTTTTCCCCCAATATATTAATTTATTCTTTATAAATCTTACATCCTTACATCACAAAGTATTTGCTTTAGGACTGGCTCGAGGAAATGATAAGAAATCATTATCTTCCTGGGAGTCACAATTCAAGTTCCCATTTTTGTTTTATGTAGAGGGTGCTTACTGTGTAGTCTTGAAATTACTTTTAGCCCAGAGTCTGCCATATAGGCACTCATGCAAACCTTCAGCAGGTTGTTTGTAACACCATTTGACACACTATAAGTGAATTAAACCTGTTTATTCTTCTCAATGCCTGAAAATTGCCCAGAGTCCTTTTATTAAAAGTTACACTATGAGAACAGGCCCATATTAGTCCCTTACAGCCTGCCCCACAAGCTCAAGTGAAAAACCTTTGCATCTGCAAAAGGAGGTGGCAAAGAGGATAAAGAACTGCTGCAATAACTTATTCAACAGTGGATGATCAAAAAAGTTGTGTGTGTGTGTGTGGGGGGGGGGCAACTGTGGCAAAGTTCTTTCCTCTGAAACTGTTGTTGATTAGAGAGAGAATAATGATTAGGACTTTAATTGTCAATCAGCATAAGGGTCTTTTCATGCGATTGCACAAGGTCGTTAGACAGTTATTGAATTGCCTTCAAGAGCATACTCATATATTTGTGCCTCTGAATGGGTCCTTCTGCGTAATATCAAGAGACCTGGGGGGTGTGAGTAGACCTCACACTCCATGACTGATGAGATGACCTCTGCTCTCTGTAAACTGACGATATTAACAGACCCTACCCATCACACACTTGAGTTTGAGATCCAGAAAGCAGATGCTGATGCACAATGATGCACCAATCTAAAACCTGTTTATGAAGATTTTATGTATTAATTTAATTCAACAGACCTGTAAATCATGTTTCCCCTAAGATCAGTGGGATAAATTATAGCACAATGGGGAATTATAAAATGAACACAGAAAATAATAATAATAATCTAGAATGTGTAAGTGGCAAACTATAGAAACATTTCATACTATGATAACAGAAAATAAAACGTGTAGGTCATTCAGTGCGCTGTGGTTTCTTTTAAATATTTCATGGCACTCCAGCAGTGGCTCTATAGGAAACACTTTCAGCTATGGTGGGTGAAGGTGAGTGCAGCTCTAAAGCCAGGGGAATATGGAGTGAAAGACTACACACCATATTATTCTGAATAATTCATCTATCAACTCACCAGGCTTTCTTTGTCCTATTGACAATCTTCAAGGTGGTATGAGTGCACATTTCAGGTGTACATGCTTTATATCAGCCTCGTGTTATCATGCACGTCTTATCTCTCAGCTGTGTGCTGTATAGATGAGTGCTGACCTATGTGTGTTTTTTCAGGCATGACTGTCAGTCATAAGTAGCCTGATTGCCATCTGCTGAGTGACTCAAAAAAGGTAATGTAATGCCAATGCTCAGATGGATAAATATAAACTGTCCAATTACTGATGATAGAAGAAAACCCATAGGTGTACTGTTACTTGTGCATGGTGGCATAATCGATAAAATTTAATTCCTAGTCTTCCTAACGCTGTAAACTGGCTGTGGAATCACAATTACAAAGCAGCTACAGGGGGGTGAGCATTGACTTTGACTCAGCCTCTCCAAAACCTTCACTTTGTTTTTTGTTTTTTTAGTCAACCATGTAACCGAAGTGCGCTTGAGCTCTGGGACATGAACTGATGGCTGGAAATTCTCCTCCAGGATGGGAGAGCAGAATTCATGGTTCCATCAATTACAGAGAGTCTTCCAGGTCATCGAGCAGCAAAGCAGCCCCAGACCATCACACTACCACCACCGTGTTTGACTGTTGGTGTGATGTTCTTTTTATGAAATGCTGTGTTAGTTTTAGTAGTAATTTTGGTAGGCTGGCCACTTCTGGGAAGGTTCACCACTGTTCCAATTTTCTCCATTTGTGGATTCTCACCATGGTTTACTGAAATCCCAAAGCCTTATAAATAGCTTTGTAACCCTTTCCAGACTGACAGATGTCAATGATTTTGTCTCTCATCTGTTCTTGAGTTTCTGAGACTTTTTTTTTAATGTCTTAATTGAAGATCAAACTCACCATGGAAATGCACATCAAAAAGAGATGTAAAAACACAGTGAAATTACTGTATTTATTTGAGTTTAAGAATATTGCCAAGATGTGTTTATTAATGTGATAATATTGTTATCCTAAATTGTATCTCATTTGATTGCAAACACTGTCAGTACACAGCACGATTTGCTTCACCACCAAAACAAATTGTTATTCACAAGCCGTTTGTCTTACAACCTCCCATTTCTGTAGACTAAACAATGCACTGATTGGAAAGGCCTTTTTATTTATCATTATCTTAAGAGTTTCTGCTATTGCATTAGAACCCCAGTGGCCATCAGGCCTAAGTTGATCCCCTAAGCATTTTTTGTATTTCTACACAATTTTAATTTTTTGACACATACACTCACCAACCCCTTTTTTAATGCACATCTTACTTGTACTGGATTGGACCCCTTATGTCTTCATGGCACAGATTCAATAAGGTTCAGGAAACATTCCTCAGAGATTTTGGTCCATATTGACATGATAACATCACAGAGTTCTTGGATATTTCTTGGCTGCACATCCATGATGCAAATATGGTGTTCCACCACATCCCATATGTGCTCTACTGGATTGAGAATTGGTGACTGTGGAGGTTATTTGAGTACAGCGCACTCATTATCATGTTCAAGAAGCCACCGCCAGCCTGAACATCTGATACAAGGCAGGATGGATCCATGCTTTCATGTTATGCATAGTCAATTCTGACCCTACCATCCGAATGTCACAGCAGGAATCAAAATTGATCAAACCGGGCAACATTTTTTCAATCTTCTACTGTACAGTTTTGCTGAGCCCATGCAAATTGTGGCAGTTTCCAGGTTTCTTTTTTTTATTTGTCAGGAGTGGTACATGGTGTGGTCTTCTGCTGCTGTAGGTTCAGTGTGTTGTGCACTCAAAGATGCTCTTCTATACAGTATAGCTTGGCTGTAATGAGTGGTTGAGTTATTGCCTCCCTATCAACTTGAAGCAGACTGTACATAACAAAGTGGCCAGTGAGTGTAAGTTACAACTGTTAAGTTAGTTAATTTATGTTACTGGCATCCTGTTGTCATTAATTGTTATCATATTTTTCTTAAAATCATATTTTAAGGCTTTTTGAGGCCATCTGCTCTCACTCAGTCCGCATACAGTACAAACAGTGTCTGACATCTACAAAATGTTCCTTGTCAGACTCCCTATGCAGAATGGACTCTAACTGTTGTATTCAAACTATAAACTGAAAAAACTTGCAGTGGAGTACAATATGCCCCTTTCTTAACGCAGCTAATCATAGCATACCAATCACTCATAACTACTTACTTAATATTGTTAAGGTCCTTCTCATCCCATCACAGAAGACCTGTTGGGGCTTGTACATGAGCTCTCTGAGTACTTGGGGTCTGGCCTGCAACAATGATTAGGTAGGTGGGATGTGTCACAATAATTTCCCCATGAAGACCAGGAATCAAGGTTTTCCAGGATCTGAATGTTACATTGTAACAAACCTATTCATGTAGGCTTTTAGTGGTTTTAATGTTGTGGCTGAAGATGTTCACTCCACCTGAACATCAGATACCTCAAAAACAGCTCTCAAGTACAGAACTTCAGTAAATCTTACTTTACTGCCATTGTGCAAGCTTTATTCACTGAGAAAGACCATTAAAAAGCTATAGAGAGGGCAAAAATAATATTTAGCCTGTTAGCAGCATGACTCTGGGAATGTTTTGAGTGGTTTGACCACTTTGGCCTTTTGCTGAAACATATCAATAAATACGCAACTGGACGTACTGTCATGAAATTTGTTGCACAAATTCACAGAAGAATTTAGAGTGTTTAGATAAAAGAATCAGTGTTGGCCAGTTTAACCTCAAAAGTCTCTTGGTATGTTGCTATACTATGCTTAGCCATCTTTATAAAAGTATTATTAACCTTAAAAAGATTCACTTTGGTTAATAATTACTGCCATACAAGTGGTTAGTTTATAAAAGAACTCCCTTTATTAAGGAACTGAGTGAGGAACACAACAGATCCCAACCAATCTACCGTCTTACCAAATCACAAAGAGGGGGAAAAAAACAACAATGGAATTTAATTTTGTGATTCTCAGTGCTGTCACGAAAAGTATTAACTACTACAAGGGAGGGCACAGAGCCTAGGCTATATGCTGATATTCTGCATTTGTCCTGCCAGCACAATCCTTGATTACTGGTGTCCTTGGCGAGTGGCCGAAAATAATGCAGTAAAAAGAAACAGGCTCCTCTTGTACATAAACCTTTGTTTTTCCATGCACAGCTTAGGTTTGGCTACACAAGACAAAGCACAAAAATGAATCATCAACTCAAAGACCATTTGTAAAACTAACGATATAATTTTAATAGCTCAAGGGAAAGAACAGGGAACACGGAGTATGGGAAAAGGAAATTTAAAAAGTGTTAAAACAGCATGATCATAATTTTGTGTATCAATTTTTTTTTTAACTACAGCTAAAGCTAGATGTGCAATGAATAAATACTCCGTAGCTGAACAGATCCCAACCTTGCAGTGCAAAAACAGGCTTTACGCTTAACAGACTTTGCACTCAGTGGCCAGTTATCTTCTGGTAGTCACACACAATTTATCAATGTCCTTGCTAATCTAAGTCCCATAGTCAGTGGTCTTCTGGTTTTAGTCACTCACTGCTAATCTAAGTTTCCCCACTTTGCTTTGTTGCGTTTAAGTAATTACTCCAAATTAAGGCCAAGAAATCAGTAGAGACCCCCCAACAAGGAAGATAGATGAGCAAGAGATGTGTTAGCAGTATTGATCACACTGCTCCCAGCAGACTTGCAACACAGCACTGAAAAATGTTGGGAATGTAGATATGATATAAGCCCTGCATAAAGTCTCAGCAAATATCAATCATCTTTTTTGTTCTTCTCGTGCTGTGACATTATTTGAGTTATTGACATTTATGCGAGCACAGCAGTGCTCAGGGGTTCTCAGCCTCTGTACTAAATCACCTGCAAGGTGTCCTGAGATCACGTTACATGGCTGGGAGCATAATAAACGCATATCTGATTTTGATATCCAGTATCCTGGTCAGTATAAATCTGATAATTCCTTTGTGAGCGCTCTGAAACGACGCAGTGCAGTGATAACATTTCACAACCAGAAGGCTTCCCCCAACAGTTCTCAAACGGGACAAAATTAAGCCCAAATCTGGCAAATTAAGTTGAAAGTGTTTTAATTTTACTATCATGTCCTTTTGGCAGCTAGAAAAAAAAAAAGAAAAAACATTGCTGCTGCTTCCCATCTTCACTTGGTAGTAACCTGCATTCTCTTTCCCTGGGATCTGAAAAACTGTGTAATTCCAGTCATAGCTATGTATTCACAACCAGGCCTATGCTGAGCAAACAGTGACACTGTGTTTTGAGAGACTGCCTTAAGGAAAGGCAAGATTAGCTTTGATCGTACACGTATACACACACACACACACACACACACACACACACACACACACACACACACACATAGACATATTGTGCCTTGTCTTTCATCTTTTCTCACTGTTTGATTCCATCTGTCAATTCTTCAGACTTAATGCACCTCAGGGTCTGTGTTTTATCTGTGTGTGTGTGTGTGTGTGTGTGTGTGTGCATCCCTTTGAAACTGGTGTGAGAGAAGAGAGAGAGACAAACTCTCTTGCCCTCTTGAAGGCCTTGGAAAAAGCAGACAAGGTGATTTCAATTTGATTTGTCATGAATCACAAAACATTAACTCAACATGACACAAGACAGACACTACACACAGGCACTGACCGAACACTAGGAAGCCTTTTGCATTTAGAGCAGCATCCACTGTAGGTTGACAAAGCTCAGTGCTTTTGCAGTTTCCTATTTCTTTCTGGTTCAGCACTACCAAGATGTCCAAGTGTATTGTATTGTCATAAGTCCAGTTCACTTAGCATGTATTCTTTATATACTATGCTAAGGATCAGTATTTGGGGCTGTTTCAGATACATTTTAATGCATCAGGATTCTTTCTTTGTTGTATTACATAGTTATTCATGACATATTTAAGCTTATAAAGATAATGTTTTTTATACCTGCATTCAGTGTTTGAATCAAGTAGTGGTCCAAACAGCAGTTTATAGCTATTACCTAAATTTGTAAGATACACAGTTTCACTCGTGTAAAAATAAGTACACAATCAGACTCATAAAGCACATAGAGGTGATACAAAAAACTATCACAACATACCTTATCGGTTTTCCTAAATGATAATTGAGATGTTATTTTTATGCTCACCAAATCTCGAAGACCAATTGCAACATACGCTGATCATTAAACTGTAGGAGGGTTTGGCAACAGCTCCACTTGCTTTCGTGCACTGGTATGTAAATACACACACCTACACACACACTCACAGATGCACCTGAGTGGTGGATAAGGAAAACAAATCAAGTGCAGTTTGATTGTTCACTGAGGATGGCAGATATGTGTTGACAGTATACAGATAAAGACAGGCAGTTGCCTGCAGCTTCGAAGAATATGAGCGACCACGCGGAAACTAACAAAGAGAAAGTAATTCAATTTGAAAGCATTAACATAGTGAAAAAATGCCCTTCTTTTGTTGCAGTTAACTGCTGTTGACTTAAGTGCTGTCCATTAAGCTTGTTAAAGTGGGCAATATTATTACTGCCACATGGTAAACCAGCCTACAGCAGTGTAATTTTCTCTACCATCCCTCTCATCGCTTAATCACTTTCTGAGATAAACAGGGGCTTCAGTGGATTTTACTCAAAACATCTTGCATGTCTTATACTTAAGGGTCAAATTACATCAAGAGTTATATTGACAGAGCTGAACAGTTATTCATACAAAGCTGCAAAGAATGGATCTACCAGCTGCTTTGCAGGGTGGCAGGAAGGCTTGGCAAGAATTTTTAAATCTATAAGAGAAATTATCCTTCCAAAAGATTGTCATATCTTTTTAGGTATAATTCGAACCCACATGCTCACATAGCTCCGCGCCCCTTTTTCCTCAAACTGACAGGAAGTGGAGACTTCTTTTAGGATATTGGCCTAAATCATAGATAGCAGGAACATTTGGAGAGTGCTGTTATCTATTAAGTGCTACATTCTCCTGAGACCTTATGTCCTCTGCAGTGGACAGAAAAAAAAGTTAACTTGAAAAATACTTTTTTTTCCTGTTCTCAGGAGGATATTTAAAAATTTTATTTGGAAAATTCAGCTGGTAGAGGTCATGTCCCCACTGTCAGTCAGCTACCACCATACTGGACTGCAGTTGATAATGGTAGTTCAGAATTTCTATCACTATTCCACTATTCACTAAGACAGTGTATTAGAACCAGAACAACCATTGCCTACCTATGCTTTTTGCCTGGTATTGCCTTTTTTATTTGAACATATGACTAAACAAAAATCTCCACCTTTTTTGGGTTATTTTACACTTATCTGTCACTTCATTATTTACACTATTCTAGTACCAGTTTGGACCCCCTTTTGCCTTCAGGTCAGCCCTTAATTTTTTATGGCGCAGCCTCAACAAGGCACTGGAAGACATTGGTCCATATTGATACAATGGCATGATGCAGTTGTTGCAGATTTGCTGGCTGCAAATCCATGATGCCAATGCCACATTCCACCGAATCCCAAAGGTGCTCTATTGGATAGAAATCTGGAGACTGTGAGGGCCATTTTAAGGATACCAGTTTGAGATGATCTGAGCTTTGTGGCATGGCATGTTATCCTGCTGGATACAGCCACCAGAAGATGGTCATAAAGGGATGGACATGGTCAGCACCAGGACTGTGTCATTTAAGCAATTTTCTAAGGGGCCCAAAGCATGACAAGAAAATCTTCCCCACACCATTACAACACCACCCTGATACAAGACAAGGTGGATCCATGTTTTCTTGTTGTTTATGCCAATTTCTGACCATACTATCCAAATGCTGCAGCAGAAATCAAGTCTCATCAAACCAGGCAACATTTTTTCAATCTTTTATGGTCCAATTTTGGTGAGCCCATGCAAATTGTACATGGCATGGTTGACGGTGCCGGCCCATCTGGGACCATCGACCACGCCAATTTCACAGTCACTTAAATCACCTTTATTAACCATTCTAATGCTCAGTTTGAACTTTAGCTGGTTGTTTTGATCCACAGGGTCTACTTGATGTCTACATGTCTAAATACATTGAATTGCTGCCATGTGATTAGCTGATTAGATATTTGTGTTAATGAGCAGTTGAACAGGTATACCTAATTAAGTGGCCACTGAGTGTATATACTTGAAGTTTATATGTCCCTGTGACTTTGAAAGGTTTGTTTTTTGTGTCATTGGAGAGTAGTTCAGTGTCTTACACACCAAACTGGAAGAGTATTACATAAGATGGCCAAAAGAAGACAGATGTGGAACAGCAAGACCCTTTCCCGAAGCCAGGCCTGAGGGAGTTGGCCAGACTTGGACCTATTGGGCTTGGCTTTCCACGGGCAAGAAGTGGAATGGTGAGCAGTACCAATGAGATCTACAGGCTTGAGCTTACCCCTGAGCACAGTGCTAGCTACAGCCAACCTCCACAGTCAAGACTGAACCCTCACTGACAGCAATACAGTCAGCAAAGTCCCTTCTATAGTCTCACCCACCCACCTCGCCCCATCTCTCTCTTCCTTCTACCTTCAAGACCTAAATCTCTTTTAGGTCACTGTTTTTGTTTTGTTTTTCTTACTCAAAGTTTTACTGATTTGATTCACTCCCTAGCAGTTGCTTCAGAAGCTTAGAAATTGAAAACAACCCATCCCCCCCAAAGAACCACTTCCTGCTGAGCACAAAACACCACACAAATGCAGCAGGAAACTAGTAAACATATTGATGCACTCAGCAGCTACAGAGCCAGGTATGTCCCTCCATACAGGGTGGAGAGTGCTATGGAGGCAAAGGGAGAATGTATTTAAAACCCATGTTAATTTACTGTGTCTACAGGAGGTGTAAATAGGTAACTGTTTCCTATTAGTTTGCCAAATAAACTTTAAAAAAAAAGTGCTGCATTCAGAACTTGTTTTTTGATGCCCCTTAAGTGCTCTAAAAAAAAAAATCTGCTTTAGGAGTTTTAATATGTGGTAATTACAGAATAACAACTGGGATTCACCACACTCTGTGCAGCAAATCATGTCTAAGTACCCCGGTCAGTCAGACAAACAATTAAAGACTTACCATTTCCTTTGTGATGCACTGAATGTCTGATCAGGCTGATGAAGCAGAAATACATCTGTAGACTAGACACACTTGAGCTGTTTTTTGTCTGCATGGCACTGTTTTAAAGTAATTCAATTCAACTAGATTTTTTTTTTTATATCGCCAAATCAAAACAACCAGTCACCTCAATGTGCTTTATATTGTAAGGTAGAGACCATACAATAATTACAGAGAAAACCCAACAGGCAAACAACCCCCTATGAGCAAGCACTTGGCAACAGTGGGAAGGAAAAACTCCCTTTTAACAGGAAGAAACTGTTGGCAGAACCAGACTCAGGGAGGGGTAGTCATCTTCTGCAACCAGTTGAGACTGAGGGGAGAGACAGGGCAAAAAACATGCTCTGGTAGAGAGCCAGAGATTAATAATAACTGATGAATAATGATTAAATGCACAGTGGTGCATCCAAAAACAATACAATGAAACAGGGAATCTGGTAATAATTAATTACCTAAATATTTAACAAGTACTGGGAGCAGAGTTTAGGTAGCTACTCTGCAGTGTGTTGGCACATGTCATTGAAGAGCAAAATAATGGAGGAATTATATCCTTAAACTTAGTTACAGCACTTTCAGAAAGACTGTAATAAAACATATTCCCCACTGCTGTGTAATCCATTAGAGTAAATGTTATTAAGAAATGATCAAACAGGAGGGGGTTTCAGGAAAGATTGTTAAGTCTTCAGATCCAGAGTGTGGTTAAAGTGGTGGGTGGGCTCATTTTGAGAGAATTGCAGGATTATGCCTTTCATAATCCTGCAACAGGCTGCTTTAACATTGAATTTCAATTTCATGCATCCTCAATTAGCCCCCATTTTTAACATAGTGGTGTTTTTTTTTGGGGGGGGGGCTGAATGTAATACTTGTGTCAGTCTCTGCTGTTCCTTTTGTACTATCTGAGCATGTTTCTTTCTTCAAACTGCATATTAGGACGCTTCATTATTATGTAACACACCACAAACAGACTACAAAGAGCTGCATTAGTGTGGACACTTTCTCTGATGTTAATAAAAGAAAGATTTGAAGAAGAGAGGGGAGATGCTCACAAACAAAGACCAGTTGCTATGGCAGGGCTGACGCAAAAACAGGACCATCCACACTCCCTCCACACATACACACACACAGTTGCTGGCTATTTTAAGCTCCACAAGACTGTAATTTGAGTGCTCCATTTTTGACCATTGTAACTCAGGGTGCAAATGGGAAAAAGAGAGAAGGACAAAAGGCTCACAGGGGTGGGGTGAGAGCCTAGTGGTTGAGCACATTATAGGAACATAGCCCAAAATGACCAGCAGGCAGGTCAAGGGAGCCACTTGTTATCCCATCCACCTTTGCCCCCTAAACACACTTTCATCTGTTTTCAGAGAGAAAGCTCCCATGTAGACACATGGATTGCCTGTCAAATCGCACTGTAATCTCAGTGCTTTATCACAGCAAGAAGGAAAGGTTTGCTTCTGTTTTGTTTCTAAAATAAAATTTTTAAAAAATCACAATTTGTTGTGTTTTGTTTGGAATCACAGATCTTCACACAAAACAACTTCATTTACCTAAACATACCAAGGGACCTTAACCCCCTGTGTGACATGAATAAACAGACACTTTAGTGACTCATCCATGTGTACTATACTCTAGTCATACATCATACCCGTACACTGACAGGAGAGTAAAAGCAGTGGACAGATGCCACTTTGGATTCTTTGCAAGGTGAGTGGGTGGAAGTCGGATCTATTCTTGGACCTGGATGAGTTTGCTTTTCAGACATCAATTAGTCTGGGAATAGCAGCAAGTCAGAGAGAATATTACCAGGATGATTCTGAGAGGAGGCAGACACCTGTGCCTGGCTATTTGTAACAGAACGTCCCAAGCAGCTGTCCTCCACATCTGGATAATGTCACAAAAGCTTACATGTTGCTTGATCTCAGAGACACTGTGAACGACTGGCCTTCATTTGCTTAATATCATTAATATTTATCATCAGTTAAACTAGAAAACAAATTGTTAGAATTATTTACTTAATAATTTTAAAAGAGTGATTCAGAAGCTCAGGTATCAGGTCACTGCAATACTAGGTTTACAATGCTTTTCTTTTGTTTGTTTGTTTTTTGATTGTTTGTCTATTGTTTAAATTATGTGCTACAGACACAGCCCACCATTGAAGTACAGAAAATACAGCCTGTGGAGAGTACTATGGAGGCAAAGGGAGAATGTATTTAAAACCCATGTGAATCTACTGTGTCTACAGGAGGTGTAAACAGGAAACTGTTTCCTCCTTGTTTGCCATCTAAGATAAAAAACAAAAACAAAAATGAGTGCTTCATTCAGAACTTGTTTTTGATGAGCCTAAGTGCTCTAAAAAAATCTGCTTTTGGAGTTTCAATATGCGATAATGACAGAATAACAACTGGGATTCACCACGCTCTGTGCAGCAAATCACATCTAAGTACCCCGGTGGAGGCACGCAAACAATTAAAGACTTACCATTACCTTTGTGATGCACTGAATGTCTGATCAGACCGATGAAGCAGAAATACACCTGTAGACTAGACACACTTGAACTGTGTTTTGTCTGCATGGCACTGTTTTAAAGTAAGTCAATTCAATATTATTTATATAGCGCCAAATCACAGCAAACAGTCGCCTCAATGTGCTTTATATTGTAAGGTAAAGACCCTACAATAATTACAGAGAAAACCCAACAGTCAAAACGACCCCCTATGAGCAAGCACTTGGCGACGGTGGGAAGGAAAAACTCCCTTTTAACAGGAAGAAACTGTTGGCAGAACCAGGCTCAGGGAGGGGCAGTCATCTGCCGCAACTGGTTGGGGCTGAGGGGAGAAACAAGACGAAAACATGCTGCGGAAGAGAGCCAAAGATTAGTAATAACTGATCAATAATGAATAAATGTGGAGTGGTGTATAAACTGAGTAAAAAAAATGTAAATACAATACAACGAAACAGGCAATCTAGTAATAATTACTTCCTAAATATTTATCACCAATTAAAGTTGTAAATTGTTCCTGTTGCGCTTTATTTTTCATTTTATAATCAAATTTTTTTAGCTGTAGACTCCTTTACCACAATTTAATCACATACTGCAACAGACATATCATATTATTTGGTTACCTGTAATTTCTTTTCTGAAGGAACGTCATTAATTTTGGTCTTTCTCTCTTTAGACTCCCAGGTTCAGTTTATAATATCGTTAATGACAAGGAATTTAACCAGGAGAAAGTTTTGCATCTCTGTTTCTTGCAACCGAGCTCATTATTTGCACTACATGTTAGATAGATAATTGGATATGTTGAAATATTTTGGCACAGAGTCAGAGTGAGCCTCTGTTTTTGACATGAGTCATTCAATTTTCAAAGTCTTGTACGCTCCACTACATAATTGGCTTGTTGACGGCACAGTCAATATGAGCACATAACATTGTGACAGTGTGGACATTGAGCACTGTTGGGTGGGTTATGAAGGCTAAGAGAATACCAGATGAAATGAAACTATAACCCTCTGAATGCAGCTGCACAGCACAGAGCAATCATAAAACATTCATGTTCAGAAACAGCAGAGAAGATGTGTGGACAAAAAAATGTATGCAGTTTTATTGTTTTGTGTTTTTAGAACATTCAACTAAACTTAAATAAACTTAAATACATTTGAAACTTTATTTCAACTGGTGTACATAGAGATGCAGCATTCAGATGTCCAATGGTTTTCCAATCTTCTACTATTCAATTTTGATGAGCCCATGCAAATTGTAGTTTCTTGTTCTTAGTTGACAGGAGTGGCACCTGATGTGGTCTTTTGCTGCTTTAGCCCATCTGCTTTAAGGTTTAACATGTTGTGCATTCACCTATACACCTTGGTTGTAGTGAGCAGTTATTTATTTGATGTTACCTTCCAATCAACTCAAAGCAGTCTGGCCTCCTTTGACCGATGCCATCAACAAGACATTTTCAGCTAGAGAACTGGATATTTCTGTCGACCACAATACATTCAAAATCACTTAAATCACCTTCCCCATTCTGATGCTCAGTTTTAACTTTAGCAGGTTGTCTTGACCATGTCTAGATGACCTGCTTATGTACGTCTAGACCTGTGATTGGCTGATTAGATGTGAGCAGAACAAGCAGTTGAACAGTTGCCAAGCCAAGCCAAGCCAACTTTATTTATAAAGCCTTTTAAAAACAGCAACCACTGAACATGGGAACAACAACCATCAACATTTCAAACTGGGTCAAAAGCTAAGCAGAAGAGGTGGATCTTAAGAGTGGATTTTAAAATGGCCAGTGAAGAAGCCTGTCTAATGAGTAATGGCAATTAATTCCACAATTTGGGAGCTACCCCCTGAGCCTCCGGCACATCCAGGAGCGGTTGGTCAGTTGATCTGAGCGACTGGGAAGGGAAGTGCAAGTGCAGCACCTCAGAGAGGTAGGGTGGGGCAAGGCCATTTAAGGACTTAAAAACATATAAAAGAAATTTAAAATAATTCTAAAATGTATAGGCAGCCAGTGCAGTGGGAATAAAACAGGAGTAATGTGCTCTCTCTTCTGTGTTCCAGTTAAAAGCAGTGTAGCAGCATCTAGAACCAGCTGAAGATGAGACAGGGAAGACTGACTAACACCAATTTACAAAAAATTACACTAATCCAACCAAGTTTTAATAAAGGCATGATCTTTTGACATGTTTTTTTTTGTTGTTGTTTTTTTTTAATCTTCACCAGCTATCTCAGCTGAAAGAGGCTAGATTTCACCACTGCACTGATCTGGCCATCCAACTTAAAACTCCCACCCAAGTTCGTGACAGTAGGCTTTACATACTGTGCTAATGGGCCTATGTCCAAAGGGGGAGATCCACCAGTGATTCCAGGCCCAAAAACAATCACCTCTTTCTTCTTTTCATTAAAATTCAGGAAGTTTAGAGCCATCCAAGCTTTTAGTTCCTCAAGACATTCAGAGTCTATATGGAATTGGCTTCCTTCAGTTTTAGGGGCACATAAACTTGAGTATCATCTGCAAAATGGAAAGTGATTTTGCACTTTCTAAGAATAGAACCGAGGGGCAGCAAATACAAAGACAATAGTGAAAGTCCAAGTATTGAGCCCTGTGGCACCCCACATGACAATGGAGCAGAGGAAGATCTGAAATCATTAAGGCTAACACAAAAAGTTCTCTGAGCCAAGTATGAGCTAAACCTCTTCAAAGCAGTGCCATAAATATCAATACAATGCTCTAAATAAGATGTTAAAATACTATGATCCACTGTGTCAAAGGCAGTGGTTAAATCTAAGAGAGCTAGAATCACATAGTCTCCTGAATCTGTAGCCAGAAGGGTGTCATTAAAAACCTTCAGCAGTGCAGATTCTTTGCTATGAAGAAGCTGGAAACCAGATTTAAAAACCTCAAGGACATCAATTTTATTTTAAAAGGCAAATGACTGCAAACAAATTTCTCCAAAATTTTTGAAAGAAAGAGGAGCTCAGAAATAGGCCTAAAGTTAGATAACACAGTGTCATCCAAGTCAGGTTTTTTTTTTTCATTAGTGGTTGAGCTGTTGCATACTGAAAAGATTTAGGAACCACACCTGCAGACCTGCTGCTAATAAGAGCAAGAGCAAATGGCCCTAAAACAGAAATAACCTCTTTAAAGGATTGTTGTACCTAATAAAATGGCTGCTGAGTGTATTTTGGCTATATACCGCAAAACTTCTTAACATTACATTTTGAGATGACCAAAACATTTTCCTTTCCCTATGCTTTTTCATTACTATGGCTCTGCTTTAATCGAAATTAGCAGCTTATCAACATCTAACAGACAACATGGCTCAGTTTTCAGTGACCAGAAGGATTCCTGTTTGCTGTGGACACCCACTAATTACTATGATCCCAGTGCTCCCATCTTTTCTTTTCTTGTGATATACATATTAATTATATATTTTTAATTTTTTATTATCAAGATTAATTAGCAAAAGAATAACATCTAGCATAGGTGCTTATAAAAGATGTTATTTACTCAAAATTAATAGCACTGCCTAATTAAGTCACATCACTCTCCTGACAGTCTTAGCCACTTTCTGAATTGAGAGTATACTTGTGACAAGGGACCTCAGTTTCATTACAATATTTTATCTAAACTAAATGAGTTAATAAGCGTTTGAGTCAAAGATGAGTCTTTGCATGGGACTGCAAATCATCCTTAGTTTGCAAATGACTGCCACTGAGACAGAGGAAGGGAAGGAGGGAAAGGGAAAAAGGAAAGTTTTAGTAGGAGCTTAAAAGCAACAGTAAATATGAACCATCTGTGCAAGCCCCAATTTCTTGGTTGTAAAAAAAAAATAATTTTTTTTTTTTGTGTATTTCTTTTGTCTCTAATAACTGGGCCGAGTGCCTTGTGGCTTTTTTTTCAGGCACAGATTTCACAGAGTTCACTGGCGAACAAACAGTGAAACAATTAGTCATTGGTAAAATATACAATGTAAAACAGTTACACTGCTACCCCAAGGGTCACATTTAGTTTAAAGTTGTTTGACATTCCTGGTAGTAAAAATCTGCCCGCGGTTCTGCATCTTCAAACACTGGTGGCAGTTGATAGAATAGCCAGAAGAAAACTACCCTTCGCAACTTTCTTTCCACTGCTCCTTTATTCCTCAGACTTGTAAAAACCTGTTCTGTGTCTTATTTCTCTCTGTCAGAAACACTGAGCATGTTCCCATGGCGACCACACTGCCGTTAGCCAGCTGCCCAAAGTGAGATAACGCAACAGGCAGAGTTGAGAGGGAGTCCTATAAATTGTGATCCCATAGGTAGATTAGGTAAAGCCGTTGTGTTTGTAGTGATGAAGGTGCGTGTTTACCTCGCTGGAGCCTCATTCCATATCACTGGCTCATATCAGCTGATTTTATCACAGGAAAAGCTTTCTTTATATTTTTGGCACTTCAGTCATGTTTAATACAGCTGTATTTGATTTATTTATGTGACACACATCCCTTCAGCATTTCCACATTTAAGCTTTAAATGCACTAATCAGTATAACCGTTTCACAAGTTTCCAATGTATTTAACACCCTTCCTGACTGTATTATGCCTCCATATGCCCTATGGCATGAATGCATCAGTTAGGCCACCATCTGGCAGCTTGTGCACTATTTGTCCTGTTGTGCTCTGCAAGTGCTCTCATTGAAATGGCAGCAGTGGTAATGTAGAAGCAGCTTGTCTTACACATACAAGCTTTATTTACATGGCTGTCCTTAAAGGAAAAAGCCACCTGGCAGGAAACCTATCGTTTTGCATTAAGGAATGGAGGTATTCAATTCAATTTATTTTATTTAGGTAGTGCATGCATGTCCATACAGAATCTCAGTAAAGATCATAGCTAATAAAAGTGTGCATGCAAAAAAAACTGATGAGACGAATATCATATAACTGTTCAAAAAGGCCAATAAGACTGAAAAATGTGCATCCTTCCATTCTTGCAGTGTCTAATAAGTTACCATGACAACCAGAGAGCGCAGAGGATTGCCCTCATTGAGTTTGAGCTCCCTTTTGCGGGAAAGGTTTCCCCGTATCTCCCGTGGCCTGCAGTAATCACCTCTCTATAATCTTGAATATGGTCTTAAGGGCGATCACTCCTGAGCATTCACTCCCGCACTTGATGAGCTCCTGCAACATCAGAACTGTCAGTTCTTTGATGAAATTGCATTTCTCTATTGGGGCTTTCAGTCCTTGCCATTTTCTATGTGAACAGTAGTCTGTTTTATCTTATCTTGGCATTCTCGAACACCTTTCTTTTGGAGATTTTGTGTGTGTTGTATAGGAAACCTGTTGTGAAATCATATACCTAACACTGAAAAAATTGAAGGAAAATAAAAGCATAAAGAAAAAAGAAAGATTTTCATTACTTTCTTCAGCAGTAGTGATGAAATACTCAGTGAGCCCCTCATAGCATTACCGTAATCAACACTGTTGCACCTGTTGAAGAGGATTAGCATTTGAGCCCACTTTTGCATCTTTAATCCCCCCTTAATATGCACTTCATGTAATAATGAACTGCTTGACTTCTCTGATAGCACCGCTTGAATCTGATTCAAAGCCACCCCATGGCTTGTAGAGCTCCTTTTCTGCCTCAACAACTAAACTTTCTTCCGCTATTTTGTACATACCCACCTCACTACCACCACCACCCCTCCTCCATCTCTTCTCTGTCTTTCACTGCCTGCCAAGGGAGCGCACATGTCGAAATAGCTACTCATCTACTGGCTGATCTGAGTAGGCTCCAACTGACAACTGAAGGGGCACAGTTCATCATTTGCTGTGTGCATGCTCTACTGCAAAAAGCAAACAAATGAAGTGGGTCATGGTACCTCCTTGTAAGCTTCTAAAGCTCTCGTATTACAAATTGCTGGATCGTTTGATAAGATTTTATTTTTACTTGTTTGAGAATTGTTATTGTGGGATATGACTTTGTTTAAAGCAACTGAGCTTCTTTTTTTATGATTAATTAGTCTCCCAATTATTTCTGGATTGAGTCTGTCAATAATACATAAAATCCTGCACAGTTTCCATGAATCCCATTTTAAAATGTCACTGTTTGTCTGTCCAATTAAAGGTCCAAAACCGAAATCTATTTTGTAATTATGGAGGGCTAGGAAAATCAGAAAATATTTACATTTAGATGAACTTCTGGCATGGTTTGCTGAAATTGTTTCAGCACTTTAGTTAATTGCTTGTTATGTGGTATGTAAACATGTAATGGCAACAAATACTTATCCACTCAAAGTGCACTTTGTCATTCTATTTTAATAACTGATGCAACAATCAGGACAGCAACTGAATATTGCATTTATCTTTTTTTCAGAAGCATGACATTCACAGACTTATTTTCTTGTTTATTGAGACGTACCCTATTGAAGGATACCTGAAAAAGCTGACAGATGTTTTTATTTTCTCTCTCATCTTCAGTGAATCCCCAGACAATTTGATCTGCCTTTGTTAAGGTATTCTTTGCTTAATCATGAACCACAGATTAAAATTTTACTCATCTTGCATAACCTGCGTCACAATATTAAGGCCCTCCAAAAATGCACAGAGACAAAAGTGCAGAAGCTGACATTTCAGTATTGATTCCTAGCTTCAGCGAGGAATTGAACTGTGTTGATTGTGTCCACAAGAGAGCGAGGAAATTCATCAAAGTGAGCTCGTGATAAATGAGAATGACAAATATTGTGACATAAATGCTAAAGGTCATGAGTGACATTGGGCACATAGTGTACCTCTCTAACGAGGAGAGTGAGCCATGTCATTATCTCCTCTTCCAGCTCAAAGGGGGGACCAGCAGGGTAACGGCCAGCTAAATGTCACATCTGCCCTGCCAATGCATGCCGATGGAGCACGCTGACAGCCCTGCGGTGCCACAGGCTGCCACTGCGTTGCCAGTCCATTATAAAGTACCCATCTCAGGACTGGCACACAATAGCTACTGTCATATTGTCACCTGAGTGCCTCGCCTCTAGCAGACAATGGGCGCGCCGCTGCTGCTCGGATGGGAGTGTGTGTCCTTGCATGTTTGGAAAGATAACGAAGTGTGGCCTGGACCTTTTCTCAGCCCGCCACGGTCCTCCTTCACCTCACTCCTCACTGAGCTTTCCTGCTCGTTGTCTCTTTCTTTTAAAATGCCAAAAAAAAAAAACCAAACTCTTTGTTCAAAGAAAGATTCACTTGGTTATTTCTTGGACTGCAAGGAGAGCTATTATAAGCCAACCTGGAAGAGTGAAAAAACCTGCAAGCTGAAACCTTACTCTGTGTGACAGATGTCGAGCTGTTTGTGTCACTTGAAAAGTACACACTTGTGCCGACTGTGAGACACTTCAGTCATTTCTTTTACTTTACAGCAGATTGATGGGAGTATGCAGCTGGCGTCTAAGCTTTTATTGTATGATAAATGTGTTTTCATACATGTTTGGGTATATATAACTAGTACAATTCAACACATCGATCTTTTTTTCCAAATTACTGGAAGAAGACATGGGGGTAAAAGAAGAAGGGGGAAAAATGTGACAGTTATTGAGGGATTTTGCATCATCATTGACATTTGCAGAACATTTTTATCGAGCTGTATTCATTATCTGGTGAATTACTCCCTTTTTAGCACCTAATCAGCCCGCTGCGGATTAGCTTCAGCTCATGTAAAATTTATTTCATGCTTCGGCTTCTATGGAAGCAGGCCATGAAAAACCACTCAGACCAGTGAATGTGCCACAGGCAATGTAAATAAATGACACTTGGGATAGCTTGAATATTACACTGAGTATCATTAAGCATATTAAGCAATTATTCAGAAATTATTAAACGCATCATACTGTTCCACTTGATGCACTGCACTTACAAAAAAATAAATGGTAAAACATTTCCCGGGATGTCAAAAAATTGCATTCCTTCACTCTCTTTTCCATTCTTTCTTTTTCATGTTACACATACAAGTTGCACTGTGACTGACCTTTAACCAGTGAGAGAATTTAGTTATCCGCTAGGCATATTTCTATGGAGAACAGCACATCATTAATATGTTAATACTTGCCAATGCTTCCCTGCTTCGCATTTAAGAAAGGAATAGCTTGACCTTTGCTGACATTCTGCCAACAATGTCAAGCTGGCCTCATTTATGAAAGTTGCTTAACTTCAATTGCCCCCTGTTCCAGATGAGCACCAAAAGCACAGGGAAATACACTGATGAGTAACCCACTGTATGAAAAATGTCAGTGTGACCAATAATGTTACTATGATGTACAGCTGTGGAAAAAAAATGTTATTCACATTAAAAGTAAAATTGTTACATGTTTCCAAACTCCTAACCTTTTTTCAGTGTCACAACATGCATAATAAAGACCCATCATGGCAGTGCATTGGTAATCCATGCAATTGCTACACTGAGCTTTGCAGACTCGCTTCTATATGTTGTAGCTGTGTACCGTCACCAGAGAGCAGTGTCATAAATACACTATATTGCAAAATGTATTTGCTTGTCTGCCTTCACACATATAAGCTTGAGTACCAAAAAAACAAAAACAAAAATTGAAGTACCATCCCATTCTTAATGCATAGAGTTTGAGTTTATGTCTGCCCACCTTTTGCAGCTATAACAGCTTCAGCTCTTCTGGGATGGTTTTCTAAAGCTTTAGGAGTGTGTTTATGGGAATTTTTGACCATTCTTCCAGAAGAGCATTTGTGAGGTCAGACACTAACATTGAACAAGAAGGCCTGGCTCACAGCGTCCGCTTTAATTCATCCCAAAGGAGGTCAGGACTCTCTGCAGGTGTGTTTCCAATCACTTCCAATTTGTTATAATACCACTAATAGTTGACTGTGGAATATTTAGTAGTGAGGAAATTTCAGAACTGGACTTGTTGCACAGGTATCATCCTATCACGGTACCACATTAGAATTCACTGAGGTCCTGAGAGCGATCCATTCTTTCACAAATTTTTGTAGAAGCAGTCTGCATGCCTAGGTGCTTGGTTTGATACACCTGTGACTGGAACACCTGAAGTCAATGATTTGGATGGGTGAGTGAATACTTTTCGGAATATAATGTATGCGGAACAATCAGTAATATGGGCTACTCTTATTTCTATTTAACATACACATAGTGTTGTTGTGAATGGGCAACACATGGGTGGCTTTTTGGAAGGCTGTATATAAGTTGGTGTTTATAGCCTCTGGTTGTGGGATTTTGGTTAAATTCCCACAATCCTGAATACATAATTTCACCTTGTAATAATTTACAGAAATATACTGTGTACAGTCAGTCATGTATAAAGATTCTAAAATTATAGTCTTATTCCTCCTGGGTGTTGGACTCTGGTGGGGCTGCACAGACTGTGTTCATAATTTTTATGGACAGAATTTCTAGGTGCAGCTAATGAGTAGAGGGTATTGGGTTTTGGTGGTCTAAAGACCCCACCTGTGCTTTTTGTAGATGACGTAGTTCTGTTGGTTTCATTGGCCCATGACATCCACGCTTGCATTAGAGTGATTATGCGTGTTTAGATGGATGGATGGGTTTCTATAGTATTTTATCAAATCCAAACTGAATATTAATTCTCTTTACTACATTTCTATTTCTTAGAATCTCCTTCACAGACCATACAGTTGATATTTTACAGAGATCATTTTTTCAATACAAAGCAGCTCTACCAAAAGCTGCTGACATTGTGTTCCTTGGATGTGGTTAGCCAGGGATGACAATAGTCCTTTTCTCATACAGATTCCTAGTTCAAAATCTCTGCAGACTCAACTATATTGACAGGAATTCTCCAATTTAACATATAGTTTAAGTTTAAGCATGCAAATGTAATGTGTGCACATACTTGGTACACAGTGAGCTCATGTAGTCCTAAGAGTTGGATCAATATGAAATCAAAAAACATCTATTCTTTACGCAGAATAGAGTGTAAGCTGTCTTTTGATTGGTTGCATCATCATCATTGTCAGAGATGGTACTATTTTAACACACTGGATACAGAAGAGCACAGTTTGAAAAACACTAGTGGTGCTCCTGGAACAACAAATAGGATTCATTGATCCATGTTAAAAGTAAATTACATCGGATTTTTTTTTTCCTCCTGCACCTTTAGGTTCATGATATCCATGAGGTTTCTCTCATGTACAGCAGGGACAGTGACAGTGACCTTTGGGCAACAGTGATTTATCATCAGGCTTCTCTGATTCTCTGGGTTTTCAGAGAGATATAGGCTGAATTTACAGTGGTTACAGTGTTTGACATATACTGGGATATGGTATCAATATGGTAGGAATAACTCTTATTTCTTTATTTATTCACCCTGAAACTGTATTGGTGTAAGATGATTTTTTTTCCTTTTTTGTTTAGGAAGAGAAAAGTGACACTTATTATCATGTAACCAGTCAGTAGTGAAGGATGTGTCTATCTGCCTGCCATATTTTTTTCCCACTGATTAAAGAAATGTGTCAGGTTTAAGATTTCTTGTTTTGGTGAATTGACTTACATCTGCATCTACAGACAGACAATAAAATAATGGTGATCCACCTGGCCAAACATCAGGGATTTTGTTGTTACCTGAAGCACTGGCAGAACTATAAAGAAGCATAAAACAAAAAGTGCAAACAGAGCTGTACAAATGTTACAAATTCATGCCTTTTTACCTTAGCTAGTCACTCCATGTCCATCCAATTTTGTTCACTCATCGTGCAGGTTTACTAGGATTCATTTGCTTTCCCACTGGTATAGCCTACATTACTTTCTCTTCATGTTAAGAGATGAGAGAGGGAAAAAAACAGAGCAACAGACCACGGTTTCAGCAGCAGCACTGAAGTGTGTCTGCATGGGAAAAAAGCAGTGAGAAATGCACCTACACAGTTTCACTGTTCCATCTGTGCCATGCAGTGTGTGTTTTAGCAGTTGGATAGTAATACGTTAGGCATGTGCCATGTTAGATGTAATGCAATCTAGTAGCTATGGAGACAGTTCTCCAAAGATCTGATTATTCCACCATTTCTCCTAAATTATAAGCTGAGAATTTAAAGATCATGAAACAATCACTCACTGTTTCCATAATCATGCCCTATCTACTACATGGAGCACTAAATTTCCTGGCTGCCCTTTGATTTGCAGGTACCAAATCTGGCAAAACCAATATGAGAGCACCATGATAATCTGCACTAGAATAAAATGGCATTTTGTGCATATTATAGGTGCAAAATGTATTTTCTTTATAGCCAAAAATAGTCATTTTTCCACATAAAGTTCTGATGGTGAGTGTGACGATTATGATGGCTGAACAATTAGGTGTCTATTACATAGTACAGAGTAGTGAATGACCGCATAGAAAACCAGCACTGGAGTTCCAGACAGGGCTAACATAACCTTTTATGTGAAGAAATTGTGTCTTAAAAGCTTATGTGCATTTGCACAGTACCAGCAGGACTGCCTTTTTGCTTGCAAAGTGCCATTCAGATCTTAATCACTTCACTGAAATTTCTTTGGTGCAGGTGCACAGCTGAATAGCAGGCAACAATGGCTGATACTGTTAAATTACCAAGTCTAAAACTCCAGTTTGAGCTTTGTGATTTAGACATCAGCAGCACAGAAGGTCTGCCTTCCTGGAAAGAGTCGATATCTGTTAAAGATCTCAATGACTCAAAGGTCAACCTTAACACGGTTTTATTTGCAGAAGGAGAGCTGTGAGTCATTTTCATGGAGTTTAATTCAGTTGACAGTATTGAGGTGGCTACTGCAATGCAGAGGATTTTTTGTGTTGTTGAATTTTACCATTACTTGATAAAAGCAGAGACGTGTATGAACCAGAAACCTTTAAAGACAGTTTTGCCTTACTATCCCTATCTTTGTTTTCGAGGCTTCTCAGTGAACCTGTTAAGAGGCAAGAGATCTTAAACGCACTCCCATGTCTGAGAACAGAATTATTATTGAAATGCCAGTTTTATAAGCGAGTTCATTACAGTGTCTGCATAACAGTGGACTGAGGTGCCTTTTAGCCGTGGCATGAAATGAATGATAGTTCAGCCCACTGAGCGTTTGTTTGTGTCAGAGCACATAGTTACAGACATTTGTGTTTAGATAGACCAATAAACAGAGATAGCACTGCTGTGCCAAACTAATAGATGGTGTCAGAGTTTGGTAAGGTGGCTGGCAAGTGGAACTCAGTCTCTTCTCATTTTTAATGATCTCCCTTGTGTACTTTGGCAGATGCGGAGTTTGAGCACCGTTCCAACAACTGAGGCTTTCAGAAGAGGAAAAAAAAAAGAAATTTCATTTCACCACACGCTTTAATGTGCACATCGGTGTTAAGTTTAGACCAAGCACACCCAGAGATGAAACAAGTTTTCAGCCGTTTTGAATTTAACTTTGACTTGGAGGTGCATTATATAACACATGACCTCTTCTGGGAACTAATGGCACCTGCATCAACACCATGAGTTTCCAGCAGAGCCTCTCCCTGTCTCTGAGGGGGTAGCCTGTAATTAACATTAAAAAAAAGTCATGCAAGATTTTCACAAGAGAAACAAGTAAAGCTCCCCTACGGAAACATTTAGATTCAATTTATGTAATTCTGATTAATATCACTGATTAATTTCTTTTATCAGCTTCTGACTTGGGCTGTGAAATAATATTTAGCCTGCTTATATTTAACTGTGCTGCTAGAAGTACAACAGGAGCCCTTCTGACAGCCAGATTCAGTGTGCCTTGCTGGAAGTCCTGGCTGACAAAACAATTAATGTTGCTATGCCTTAGAGATGCACAGCTGCCCTGCTGCCAACCTCTCATCCTGACATGACACTGTTGGAGCATGAAAAGACATGCTGCAGCTCCTTAGGTTTAGCTCTGTCATTTATACAGCACATTCATTATTCAGCAAACATCACACTGAAAAGCAGCCATTTAAAAGCATATTGTATATGGTTAAGTAAATATATGAGCTGTGATAGCAGAATGATGCGTGCATGTTTTTAGCAAAGGGGAGCCTTCAGTGAATCAAAATATGATGGAAACATAGTCACCTCAATAACATTTTTTTCTCACTATTACACTGCACTGCATTGCATTCTGCTATATAGTATGCTTGGTCACCAACTAAATGTAGTCACTAAGACAATGTACTGCTTGTCAGACTTGAATTTATGCATGTTTTTATAGTAACTATGGTCAATATTTGAGTTCTGGCAAAGATTAACTTTATTTTACGGTCTTTAGAAAACATGTATGTAATTAGAACAGGTTGAAACAGGTAACAGACCTAACCTAAAGTCTGTAAAATAAGTTAATCTTTGTGTGTTTCAGCACTGACATCAGTAAAATGTCATCTTCAATATCAGAAATGCAGCAACAGCCATGAACATAAAATCCAGGTTGTAATTTATTCTTTAATATTCTGCTTTACATGGCTTCCAGCAAAAGATACTACTGTGAAAAGATTACATTCTGTCCAAAACGTAAATGTCAATTACCTAAATACGTTGACAGATTAGTTGACAGACAATAATGCTGATTTTTTTTTAAGCTAATAAAAATGCCCATTTATAAAAACGACAATAAATGTTTCTGTGAAAATGTTTGCTCCAAAGCAGAGCAAACATCAGTCAGTTAAAACCATCTTTGACACTGCCCAAAGAGAAACACTGTCAGGCTAATTATTAGGGCACTAATTTACATTTTTAAATCCACTTACAAAAATTAATCATTTGCTTCACAGAGCAAATCATTGTCATTAAGGGAGCCGAGAACTTAAATCATCCCCAGTGATCTAAGACAATCTGTTAAAACTGACCAGTTTGAATTTAAATGTACATTTGTCAAAGACTAAAAACTCAGAGTCCATTAACTCTCCTCTTTCGGAGCGCTGCCGGTGCTGTCCGCATGTTGTTCTTAGAAAACTCTGGCCGTTTAGTTAATTTCCCAAATGGTTTTATCAGAAGCCACAGAGCGAAGCTCCCCGATGACAGAGGCTGCCATTTTAAATGGCATTTGTTGTTCTCTTCAGTATCTATTTAAGTTGTCAGCTCAAAAGCCTCTTTTGAAATCACAAAGGGGGAAGCTGATGGAGAGATAGAAACTAAAGAAGTAAAAATGAGCTTCAAAACTGCCTTTTGTACTATACAGAAGATTTATGTCTTTAGAATTTCAAAAAGAAAAGTGGGAATGGTGGCCTCGGCATTTCATTCTATGTTTAGGTAAATTGTTATTTTATAACTTATGAATCATTTAGACTGAGTTATACTGAGTAATAACTCTCTCAAAAATGATCTACTGACAAACATACATACATATATACATACATACAGTCAGTGTGACAGGAGTTGCTTGTGGTGGTAAAGCTTCAGACAGCCTCAAGTCTCTATTAAAGTTATAAGACAATACTGGTCATTGGGATTTATGTTTATGTAGGTGAACTCTTGTGGTTGTGTGTCAGTTAGTACATGTAAAAGCCCCCGTAACCTTCCACAAGACATACTATTTCATAACTCTTGCCATACTGGAGAGAAGCTTCTAACAAAAATTTAAGGTTGTGAAAGGGCCTTTTCTTGAACCTAACCAATTACTGTAGGCACCTAAACCTGGCCAAACAGTGACTGATGATAAAAAAAAATTATTGTAAATCATTTTTATGCAACAATATTAAGTGAGCCAAGTCTAAAAATAATGATCCCAGTAAGTCCTGTGTCTGTTGATCAGGACATCCACCAATCCCACCTCCTCTGAGCTAGCCAAGCTTTCTGAACTAACCCCTAAACTATACTGTAGTGTGGTTTTATACAATAAATTTGTATATTTATCACTATTTATGACTTCATTAGCATTAGAATTTGTATGAACTCATCCCTTACAGTAGCAAAAAAAAGTATTTAATATAAGAAAAATATAAAACAAGGCTTAATCCTTTACTGAACACACCTTTGATAAGCTCTGTAATTTACAATGGGAAATCTTAAACATGCACTAAAGTGATAAACAGGTTTCCAGTCCTCGTGTATGTCAGCTGCCACTCCACACTTTGATTCCCACTGTTTCTTTCTAACCGTCAGAGGGGATTAGTCAGTCCGTCAAATGCCTTTGATCAACAAACAGGCTTGAAAGGGACAAGACACTCCACTTCCCACCAGCTAATTATCTTGAGTGAGCTACCAGGACAATGACAAAGCCAGTGCTGAAGCCGTCAGGTCTCTACTACATGCTTAGCATTTGCTGCCACAGATAAAATACCATTACAAGGTCATAGCTTGGAGTCACTCCATTGTGCTTGGTTGCAAATACTGACCTGTTTATTTGAAGGTTCCAGCTGACATTTTGATCTAAAATGTGTCAGATTTACATCTCATAATACAAAGACAAGTGCGGATATTCAACTGTTTAACTTAAATATAGAACAAAACCCTTTATGTTGCCATATTAGATTCATCTCTATTACTTGACACAATATTTATACTTACCCAGTTTAAAATTCAGCAAATTTAACCTAGTAAAAAAAAAAAGGGGTTGGATTTGCTAAATATCTGTCTTTAACCTTATGTTTTATCTTCAAATTAGTTTCAGTAGTAGTATCCTCTTCGCGGTCACCTTCCTAAATCTCGTAAGTATCTTACCATGAAATTTCAAGAGTAGCTGAACATATAAACAATAAACATATATATTTATTGAGTAAAAAAACAACAATGAATAGAGACATGCTTTTATTAATATCACAATCGATTCTAAGCAAAGTAAGGGTAAACTTAGCTCAGAGAAACTGTGATCTGTCAGCTGTCTGCTTAATGGGCAGTTGTAACCATGAACATATCCTCCAGCTCTTATTGCTTGGAGACAAGAGGATCGAGGTTGACCTTTAGCCTCGCTGTATATAGCATCATTACAGCAGTCGGAAGTGTCCAGCCCACAGGCATGGATATCGCTGTGTGCATGCTTCTGTATTATTATGAGTGTGCATGCATGTCCATGAAAGAACCTCCCCGTCTGAGCAAGGACATGTCCTTTCCATCATCATCTATCAAAGCTGAGAGCATCATGTGTAGAGGAAGACATAACGAAAGCTACAAGGATTACTTTCATTAAGAAATCCTGTAATTCAGTGGTTGATGATGCAAAATTATTAAACTGATTCTTCTTTGGATTTTTCAAAAACATAACACGCTAACTGCTCTGTAAGCTTGTACTTGGGTACAGCTACTCTTTGAGTTATATAGTAATAGTAAACGACCATGCTCAGAGAGATAGCATTAACTTGCTGATGTTTAGCAACTTTAATGTATTTTATTGTACTACTTTTTTTTTTAACCTAATGATGGTGCTAAACTAATTCTGTTTTTTATTCCGTACATCCCCTCCTACCTGCTAAATGGCTTTCACCTGCTGGACATGGAGACTTCTGAGGGTGTTTGATGGCAGCAGATCTTTTAAGTCCTGTAGATTGCTGGGTGGAGTCTCTGCAAAGAAGGATCCCACAGCTATTCTTAAAGACTGGAATCCGGGGATATTTGGAGGCTGGCACAGTGCCTTGGGGTTTGTTGTTTTCTTTAAGGTGCTATTCTTTAGTGGTGCATTGTCCTGCAGGGAAAGGCTGCTGCTTTGCCACTTGGGAAATATATGGCATACAACAAAGTTTAGATTTGTGGAAATTAAGATCAATCTAAATGCCAGGACCCAAGATTTTATATATATATATATATATATATATATATATATATATATATATATATATAAAAACTCTGAAAGGTTTGTGACATACATACAGCAAAATGTCAGATTTTATTTTTTAACAATCTTCCTAAATGTGAAAGCATACAGATCTCCAAGGATCTCAGTCCAATCATAAGGTACGTGAACAATGAAAGTCGGTGAAATTCTGATTTTTTTTGGGGGGGGGCACACAAAATAAGGAAACAGCCACAGGTGCTCTCATTTTAAAATCAATATCCAAGCAGGGAAAAAAAAAAGAGGTAGATGAGAAACTGATGTGGAAAACAGTTCGCCTCCCCTTTTCATCATAGAAGATTATTGGTTTGCTTTCCGTGCATCTCTGAAAGGATTGCCCTTTGAAGTAATCACTATGTAAGTAAATCCCATCTTCCATGATTTGATTGGCTTGAGATTCTCTGCAGATTTAGGAAGAGATGAAGAGCAAAAATAAAATGATTGGCAGCAGTGGAGAGAGGCCAGTAGGCAAGTGTGTGTTTTGTCGTATCAGCAAATTACCTGCAGCATGTGAGACCTGTCCATTCTGATTGAGAGGAGCGTGCTCACAGCAGATCACTGCACAATGCCTGCAGTCTACTGGTTTTGAATGGAGCTATGCCATTAACTGTACTTTGGTCGGAGTTCAAATAGCAACAGTTTAGAGGAGTTTCTGTCTGAATTTTGGTCATACCAGCACAAGCGGAAATCTATTACATATTACCAGTTTTAGTCATTGACAGAAGTTAGATCGACATACAGTATGGAGTCATTTGTATAATTTTTTTTTTTTTTTTAGGGTGAACATGCACCTGAGTACACTACAATGAGAAACTGAAATTCTAAATCTATTAAAAACATTAATAATTTATTTGGTTCTGGTCATGATATTTGAGAGCCTGTTGTTGGCAGGCAGTACATAAAACGGTGAGTATCCCTGTCATATCCCATCTACCTCAAATACAGTCTGCTGGAAAAACAAACGCCATAACCCAGGGTAAGTTGGGGTGTTTGTTAAACTGCCAGCAACAACAGCGTGCAACTTTTAGGTGCTGCTATACTGACAATGACATTTAAAAGCTAAATTTAGCAACTGGCTGCATGGCTGGATTATCCTGTAGGGGGCCCCATGGCAAAATTGAATTGCTGGACCCCTATCAATCTTCCTCTTAGTCTCTGTATATAATGTGCCATGGAGCTCAACAGTGAGGTTCCAGAAGTAAAAATCATAATCATATTCTCCATAGGGATTCTGTTTACAAGTCATTATGTTGCAACCATCCAACGTAGACTTACTGCAAAGATGACATTGCAAAATTATGGTGTATTCTTCTGCAGAAACCACAAGTCTGTGTGATATGAACCTTGTATCAACAAAAATGCATTTTATTTGCAATGCAGAAGAAAAGAACTACTCAACCCACAATCCTAAATTTGAACCAGCAATGTCTCAGATTGGTGGAGGCTGCTGTTACCATGGAAATGTTTAAACCCTTGGATGTCAGGATGCCTGAGTTGTGACTGCAGTCAGGAAAGAAGCCAAAATCATCACTGCACATACACAACAAAAAGTACAAAACATATACAAAACTATCATCATACAACACTGTTATTAAAAACATAAACATTATGATAATAAAAAGAATTAAATTCAAGAAGGTTGGAAATTGTTCACTGTGTAATCTGGGAACTGCATTGGGCTATGGGATGAGTAGACTGTGTAATTATGTACACAGTCTTGTATCTTGCCCCTTTTTTGTTTTCTTTTCTTTTTTGTATCCAAATCAAATTGGTTGGCTTGGTTCAAATCTTAAAACACTTTATATAAGGGCTTTCTGAACAGCAGATGGAGAGAACGAATGAGAAATTTCCAGAACTGCAGCCCTTAAAAAAATGGGTGGTCAATGTTGAGCTCTTTTGTCCTCTACTATAATAGTAATCAGGCTGAACATTGTTCTTAAGTAACTAAAATTATCCTGGAAATGTGCTTTTCTCATTAGCTTTCTATGAGCTTTTCATGATTGGATCCTACATGAAAAATGTTTTTTTATCTGTGCCCTTCTGATTGGGAAATAGGTGGAGCTTCGCTAAAAAATGTGCTATCATGGACTTGTTCAGGATCAGGATTCGGCAACTTTTTATTCAGAATGTGATTCCAGTTGGGGTTTCTGAATGTTAAACTCTTAATTAAATAATACCCAAGAATGCGTGTCGGGTGGTGGTCAAGGATGGAGGCCCTGGCGGACCACTCACCGGCTATCGAGACTGGCTATTGGGACAGGAAATGTCACCTCTCTGGTGGGGAAGGAGCCTGAGCTACTGTGTGAGGTTGAGAGATACCAGCTAGATATAGTTGGGCTCACCTTAACGCATGAACTGGGTTCTGGAACCAGTCTCCTGGAGAGGGCCTGGACTCTGTTCCAGTCTGGAGTCGCCCACGGTGAGAGGCGGCGAGCTGGAGTGGGTATTCTTGTATCCCCTGGCTTACTGTCTGTACATCGGAGTTTTCACCGGTACATGAGAGGGTTGCTTCCCTGCGCCTTCGGGCCGGGGAATGGGTCTTGACTGTTGCTTGCACTTATGTGCTGAATGACAGTTCAGAGTACCCACCCTTTTTGGAGTCGCCGGGGGGTGCTCGAGGGTGCTCCATCCAGTGACTCCATCATCCTGCTGGGAGACTTCAATGCTCACGTGGGCAATGACAGTGAGACCTGGAGGGGCATGATTGGGAAGAACGGCCTATCCAATCCGAACCCGAATGGTGTCTTGTTATTGGACTTCTGTGCAAACCACAGTTTGTCCATAATAATCACCATGTTCGAACAAAAGGATGTCCATAAGTACACATGGCACCAGGACACCGTCGGTCACAGGTCGATAACTGATTTTATAATTGTATCACTAGATCTGTGGCCGTATGTTCTGGACAGTCGGGTGAAGAGAGGAGCTGAGCTGTCAACTGATCACCACCTGGTGGTGAGTTGGATCAGGTGGTGGGGGAAGATACTGGACAGACCTGGAAAGGAGGGTCCATCCGCTGGTCAAATCCCGGATTCAAGAAGAACAATGCGGTTTTCATCCTGGTCATGGAATGCTGGACCAGCACTTTATCCTCTCAAGGATATTCGAGTGTGCATGGGAGTTTACCCATCCAGTCTACATGTGCTTTGTGGACTTGGAGAAGGCACTGGACCACGTCCCTCGAGGTATCATGTCGGAGGTCCTGCAGGAGTATGGGGTGTCTGCCCTGTTGTTGCAGGCCATTCAGTCCCTGTACAACCACAGCGAGAGCTTGGTCTGTATAGCTGGCAATAAATTGGACTCTTTTCTTGTGGTTGTTGAACTTTGCCAGGGCTCCCCTTTGTTACCAATTCTGTTCATCATTTTTATGGACAGAATTTCTAGGGGTAGCCAAGTGGTGGAAGGCTTCCGCCTCAGAATCTCATCTCTGCTCTTTGCAGATGATGCGGTCCTGTTGGCTTCATAAGCCGAGTGTGAAGCGGCTTGCATGAGAATCAGCACCTCTAAGTCTGAGGCCATGGTCCATAGCTGGAAAAGGGTAGAGTGCCCTCTCCAGCTCAGGGATGAGTTCCTGCCCCAGGTGGAGGAGTTCAAGTATCTCGGGGTCTTGTTCACGAGTGATGGGAGAAAGGAGCGGGAGATCGACAGATGGATCAGGGCTGCATCTGCAGTGATGTGAATGCTGCACCGGTCTGTTGTGGTGAAGAGGGAGCTGAGCGTAAAAGCAAAGCTGTCGAGTTACCGGTCGATCTACAGGGGTTGGACAATGAAACTGGAACACCTGGTTTTAGACCACAATGATTTATTAGTATGGTGTAGGGCCTACTTTTGTGGCCAATACAACGTCAATTCCTCTTGGGAGTGACATATACAAGTACTGCACAGTGGTCAGAGGGATTTAAGCCATTCTTCTTGCAGGATAGTGGCCAGGTCACGACGTGATGCTGGTGGAGGAAAACGTTTCCTGACTCGCTCCTCCAAAACACCCCAAAGTGGCTCAATAATATTTCGATCTGGTGACTGTGCAGGCCATGGGAGATGTTGAACTTCACTTTCATGTTCATCAAACCAATCTTTCACCAGTCTTGCTGTGTGTATTGGTGCATTGCCATCCTGATACACGGCATCGTCTTCAGGATACAATGATTGAACCATTGGATGCACATGGTCCTCCAGAATGGTTCGGTAGTCCTTGGCAGTGACACGCCCATCTAGCACAAGTATTGGGCCAAGGGAATGTCATGCTATGGCAGCCCAAGCCATCACTGATCCACCCCCATGCTTCACTCTGGGCATGCAACAGTCTGGGTGGTACGCTTCTTTGGGGCTTCTCCACACCGTAACTCTCCCGGATGTGGGGAAAACAGTAAAGGTGGACTCATCAGAGAACAATACATGTTTCACATTGTCCACAGCCCAAGATTTGCACTCCTTGGACCATTGAAACCGACGTTTGGCATTGGCACGAGTGACCAAAGGTTTGGCTATAGCAGCCCGGCCGTGTATATTGACCCTGTGGAGCTCCTGACAGACAGTTTTGGTGGAAACAGGAGAGTTGAGGTGCACATTTAATTCTGCCGTGATTTGGGCAACCGTGGTTTTATGTTTTTTGGATACAATCCGGGTTAGCACCCAACATCCCTTTCAGACAGCTTCCTCTACGTCCACAGTTAATCCTGTTGGATGTGGTTTGTCCTTCTTGGTGGTATGCTGACATTACCCTGGATACCGTGGCTCTTGATACATCACAAAGACTTGCTGTCTTGGTCACAGATGCGCCAGCAAGATGTGCACCAACAATTTGTGCACCAACAATTTGTCCTCTTTTGAACTCTGGTATGTCACCCATAATGTTGTGTGCATTGCGATATTTTGAGCAAAACTGTGCTCTTACCCTGCTAATTGAACCTTCACACTCTGCTCTTACTGGTGCAATGTGCAATTAATGAAGATTGGCCACCAGGCTGGTCCAATTTAGCCATGAAACCTCCCACACTAAAATGACAGGTGTTTCAGTTTCATTGTCCATCCCCTGTACATTCCTACCCTTACCTATGGCCACGAGCTATGGGTAGTGACCGAAAGAATAAGATCGCGAATACAAGCAGCAGAAATAAGCTTCCTCCGAAGGGTGGCTGGCCTCTCCCTTAGAGATGGCGTGAGGAGTACAGCCATTCGGGAGGGGCTCAGATTAGAGTCGCTGCTCCTCCACATCGAGAGGAGCCAGTTGAGGTTGCTCGGGCATCTGTCTAGGATGCCTCCTGGGCGCCTCGGTGTTCCGTGCATATCCTGGGTCTACCCCAGGAGGCCCCGGGGTAGACCCAGGACATGCTGGAGAGATTATACAGTATCTCTTGGCTAGCCTCGGAACGCCTTAGGGGTCCCTCCAGATGAGCTGGTGGAGGTGACTGGGGAAAGGGAAGCCTGGGCTTCTCTGCTTAGGCTGCTGCCCAGATAAGTGGAAGAAAATGGATGGATTGATGGATGTTTTTCAAAACTGTGTGAATGCAAATTGAATGCATGAACCCTTTAAACCACTCTCATCAAGCACACGTTCATCAGAGAATTTTCAGCTGCACAATTCTTCCTGAAATGTCATGATTCGTTCAAAAAACAAAATTTAAAAAAAGTTATTTAATAAATAACTGAACATCAACCACACCAGCATTGTCTGCTACAAATGGTAGCTTGTGTGAGATTCACACAATTTATATTTATGTCTGGGAAAAGGCACACACATGGGCTCATTGTTTCTACCCTGACCTCTTGAGTTCTTGCATTGATAGTTTGCCTCTTTGATATTACAGGCTTGACTGGCTACTGATGTGCAATAGCATCTTTGTGGTCTGATTGCTGCATGAATGCAAACTGTGCTGAATATGAGCTGCATTTTACTTTTCTCTGATCTCTTTCTGCTGTATTAGAACTGTGCTTTGGCTACTGAAACAGAGCATTTCCTGCTGTTGCTGCTTCACACTAAAAGCTTTTCATGGGAACCAGCAGTATGCTGGCAGAGATGTTATAATAACAGAAATGTGCTTATCGCACAGTTAGTGGAGATTTACAAAGGGTTCAGGTAAACTAACTCTCTGTGTGGTGCTGTGGAGAAACAGTCAGTTTAGTTCAGGTGGACTGACTGTGGCTACTCAGGACCACCCTACAGTGGAAAAACTCCATTAGTAATGCTGATCACCCCACATTTTTCAAAGGAAAACATTAATTTAGGAATGTATCTTATTCTCTTATACAAATTTCAGTCATGTAAATCTAAACAATGTGTAAACTGAAGAAGGCAGACACTTCAAATGTTTTTTTAATAAAATGGAGCAGCCATTTTCTTCTAACTTGGCAAATTGGGACAACTATTGTATTCTTTGCAGTAACAAGCTGTTACAGTGTCTGCTCTGTTTCTCACTGAATCCTGATGTAGACTATGGCATTTCTTCCCTATCTGAGGATTCCTGCAGCCAAATTCATAATAATACTTATTTATTTCATATTTGCTGGCAAGGCTATCTTTCATTTGGCTATGCCGGAGGTCTTCCAAGTGGCTCCATTAGCAGACTTCTCATCACTGTGTTTACTTTGGTTCTGACACATAAGGGAGATGCAGCATTCCTCATGCCCATCTCTCCATCACATGCTGGATAAATTATTCACAAGTGATCACATTCCAGAAGTATAATTATCACTGTCCGATACCAACACCTCAGCAGTTTCTTAGCAACTGCTATTGGCTCTTTTTTTTTTTCCTTTCGCAACAGCAATATCTTCAATTTAGTTGAAACTATACTGAAGGCTTATAGAGTTTATAAAAAATAAAATGCTGCATGGATTGTCCTAATTACAAGTATATATGCTGCAACTTTTCCAGTAACACCTAAGCTAAAGTCAAACATTTTAAAGTGGACTTATCCTTGGAAACACTGGTTCTTGATGGGGGAGTTAAAGACAAAAAAAGAGAGAGACAGCTCCATCCACACTGGTTAGTGAGATGAAAACTATCTCGACCACAGTCGTCCATTATTCATCCACCCTTTTCAGCTGACCTGAGCTGTGCATGTCAGCGTGGATGGCAGACAACCACCCCGAGCAACATGCAGAGCGAGTCAGTCCTGGTCTCAATGAGCTGGTGGCTCAGATGGCTGTGTGGATGTCAGCCAAAACAAACAGAAGAGAGGTTAAAAGAACAGAGTAGAGAAAATTGTTGAGGTTTTGTATGGGAAGATTTTCGAATCAGTGAACTGGTACTTGGAAAAGTTAGCCTCTTGGCTGTTTTTAACCAGATAGCCCCAGGAATTAAAATCAGGACCCAAACAGGAACTAGAAGTTATTTGTCCATGTTTAGAGTCAAACCACATCTTAAGAAATGTTAAGTACTACAGCAGCTTTCTTACACGGGGGGATTTTTGTGCATAATGTGCCAACGAGCTTCCGTCTGACTGAGATATTAAATCGGATGTGCTAAAGATGTGCATCATCTTCAAACTAGCTCTGAGCTGCTGACTGTTTTTTGCATTTATATTACCATAAGCAGATGTATGTATGTAGTGTACCAAATGCACATTATTATTTAAAAAACAAATTTAAGAAATTCTTATCAAACCTTTTCTGTGAAAGGTTTTTAGATAATCAGCTGATATAGTCTTCTTAGAATCTCCCTAACCAAAACAGGCAATGCCCAGTTGGCCTGTCACACATAGCTGCTTATTGCATAAGCAAAGACAGACAAAAATTATAAATATGAACAAGCTTTGCTCCTCTGCAATTGCAGCAAACATCAAGCCCTAAAACTGGCACAGCAATTTCTTGGGAGTAAGAGACTGCCCAGAAACAAAAACTATAACTAGGGGGTTATAGCCAAAATGAAGCTGTAAGTACAATACAAATGTATCTAGTTTCCCTAAAAAGTTCCAGTCAAAAAGGATAATTGCTCTTGCAGCTCCTGGAAAGTTAAGGTGATCACAAATTTTGACATGCTTTTTGGCTGCACTACAGGGAGGCGATGACTGGGTGGTGATGTGTTCTAAATTTAACAGTTAGCAATCTGTCTCTGGAGGAGGCAATTTATCTCGCCCAATGACTTTAACACAGTTGTCACAGCATGGACCATGTTTGACTGAAATCCAGATTGTGAGGAAGCAACTTCCTACACTTTGTCAGACTCTATCTATTATCAATTGTTGCTATTTGGAGGAAGCTTTCAAGCAGGAGCTGCCGAAACAATCACAGCAACAGCCAGTCTCCTCATTCTTCCTTTCTTTTCACTGCGGATATTAAAGCTCAAGGGCTGCACACTCCTATGTTTTCTTATCAGTATACAGTGAGTACTTGGTCGCACTAATATTGATATTTAAGGCGTTCCATCGCTCAAATACTTATCAGAAAGCTGACAAACAGTTGATCTCAACTGTCTAAATTGCCTTTTCACAATTTTTTTGCAAAGATTTATGGGCTGTTGACTGATTTTCTGTTAAGCTGTTTGCTTTCAGCCCTGTTCACACAAAAGGTTGACTGATTCCAATCAGAGCAGGCCACTGGAAAGGATGTTCAAACTGAAATAATTTAATCGTTTTCCTGCAAATGTCTGATTCTGAGCTTGACATTTCAGTGTAGTCTGTGTTTGCTCACAAAACAAATTATCATTGGATTCAAATACAGTTTGGGAATGCCTCATAATACAGCAGGCTCAGGTGAAATATCAAAGCTGGGATATAATGATTTCGTGACATAATTTAAGGTTGTCAGTTAACCTTCTTTATCTTGAATAAACCCCGAGTTTAACTGTGCAGATATGGTGCTATGACAAACCAAGAAGTGCTTCAAAGATCCAAAAAAAATCCAGCTGTCAACAATTTGATCGGACTGAAATGATGTGCCGATTTTTGTACCAGGTTGTAAACATGCATTTTAATGATTAGGCATTTTAACAGGGATTGATTCGCTTTTGGACCCAGCCTCAAGTGGCCACTGGAGGAATTGCAGTTTTTGTTATGCTAGCATTGGCCTCATTTTTCAGCTCTGACAGTTGCCCCTTAGTTCTTGCCAACAACATGACGGCACCCTTGTTGTTGCATTCATTAATCAGTACTGCAGTGACAGAGGGAAGTGTGGTGGCACAAACTGTGATACAAACTACCGCAGTTCCATTCTTTGCACATTTATTTTGTCCCTAAAAAGAATTTTGCAATTGGTATACCTATACAATTAAATATGTAAAGTCTAACACACAGGGTCTAACTGCATTCAAAGATTTTTATTAATCAGCCTCTGTGTTTTTATTTTGAAGTTCTTCTGAAGAATTAAGTTGCAGCATAATGTTTATAATTTGGTGTTTGTTCCAATTTAAACTTAAGAGATAACTGTGATATTATGGGCAAATGCTTTCACTATAAAATGCAATAGTGACAGATTTCTAACGCTGTTTAGGGAGTTATCACTGCAAAGGAAGGAAGAGCATTAATGATTCACCGTTCAAGGATAAAATGCATTACTGCTTATTTTTCATTTTATAACTCAGCTTTGACATTATGTTGCTTGCGGTGATTTGAGTGTTTTTTAGTCATCCAGAGCAGAGAGGGAATAGTGACAGATGATAAAAGCTCCAGGCCTGATCAAAAACAAAAACAAGGGCACAGTTGTAAAGTACTCACCTTCTTTAACTTTTCCCCTGTCAAAGCGTCTCTTCTTTTCTGGCCACCCACTGATGGCAGCACTTACTCTAGTGTCGTCATGCCCCCTCTCTCTCTTTTAATTGGTTGTTCATCTGAAGCAGATGCAGTTGTAACCTGCTAGTACTCTGGCCAGGACTAGCATACCTGCCTACTAACACACTGTGAATGCTGTACTGTATTGACAGTAACGTAAGGAGTTGGCATCGGCTCATATAATATTATGTTCACTTCATCTCCGTGTCTTCTGCTTCGCTAGCCTCTCTCCCCGCATACACATGGCAAAATGGGCACACATTTAGAGGCACAGACAGCGAGCATAGGAATGGAGAGAAACTACCAGAACATATTTTACAGTCATGTGAAAAAGAGGGTTTTCACAGGACTAACACCCGAGACACCCCATGATTCAATAGCCTGTAGAACCACCTTTAGCAGGAGTAATCATTTTCTGTGTGATTATCAGACCCTGACATCGTTGTGGAGGAATTTTGCTCCACTCTTTTTACAGCGTTGCTTCAGTTTATTGAGGTTTGCGGGCATTTGTTTACAGCTCTCTTAAGGTCCCGCCACAGCATTTCACTCAAGTTAAACCCTGGACTTTAACTGGACCAACTTTAGCTGTTGAACACATGGTCTCACATTTGACTCTAGAATAAGTGCCCACATCCTGTGGCTGCAAAACAAGCTCAAATCATCAGTCCTCCATCACCATGCTTGACAGTTGGTATGAGGTTCTGATATGCTGCGGTTTTGTTTTTGCCAAACATGTGACTGCACATTACAGCCAAACATCACCACTTTCGTGTGATCTGTCCAAAGGACACTGCTCCAGAAATCTTGCAGTTTGTTCAGATGCAACTTTGCAAACCTCAGGCTGGCTGTAATGCTCTTCTTAGAGAGAAGATTTAAGAATTATTTTTGGTATTCGAAGCCTTAATTTGACAGGACAGTGTACAGAGTAAGCACGGGGACGCAGGAAATGGTCTGGAGCAAACTCAAGCCCAGGCCCCCGTGGTAGCCTTCGAGATGTGGGTCGCCAGTTCAACCAGATGAGCTTTGGCGGTGCCTGTACTGTCATGAGCTCTAACATTTAACATGCTGAGGTGTAGAATCTGAGATGTAACTGTTGGGTTTGTTTTTTGTTTTTGTTTTGTTTGGGGTTTTTTTTGGGGGGGGGGTAGGTGAAGATTTGCTGAGAACTGCATGATCTGGCCTTGGGGTGAATTTGCTGGGATGCCCACTCTTGCGAAGCTTTTTTAACACACCTGAATGGACCAGACCAGTAAACTGCCAAAGCTTCTGCTTTTATAGAGGTGGTCATGCTTGCTTCTGATCAGTTAACCAATTGCATTTGATTATCAGCACCTGGCTGCCACTTACCCTCCTAATTCCTATGGAAGCAGTAAGGCTGTACTTAGATTTAGAGTCCTTTGAAAATGTTCTTTTACATGGCTTCTAAGATCATTTCACAGGGTAAAAACATTACAGAATACTTTCTCGAAATGTTCAGCTGTAAAATTTATTATACGAAAGTTTTGTTCAACCAGATTTTCAGAAAATACAGCAGTAATATACAATACAAAAAGCATTATGGCCAGATGGCATTGTTGATTCACAGTCTGGATCTATTACTGGTCATACTATTACCAAAAACATGGGTTTCATTTGAGCTGCTCTTGTTTTACTCATCACTAGCACTTGTAACACAAGCTTTCAAATCTGTTTGTTATACTTATTACCTTCTGGTAGGCAATGCATTTTTTCGAGGAGGGAATATTTTCAAAATAAAAACATTTCTAAACAAAGACCTTGTCTTTATCAAAGTGATGGCAATCTTAGTGAGATTTCTAATAATTTCACACTGGAACAAAATAGTCCTTTCTGTCTGGCTTTTGGATTCTACACAGATGCTTGTTTCTTAAAAAGCTAGATCTTGCCTCCATGATCATGTTTTCCCCTACATGTTTAGTAGGTGGAATGAGAACCATTCTGACAGGAGATTTGTTATGGATGTTGAACATGTGCTGACGCTCCATCGCTCCCAGGTTTCTCTGTGGGTATTTGTGACCTGCCAGACCTAAATGGAAACCCAGATCATCCTGCTCTTTGGAAAATAATCACCACTTGCACAGGAACAGGTAGAAGTTTGGGTTCCTGCTGATTCACTGACATTCCTCATAAGTCAACAGATCCTCTTTATGACAGAGCTTGACTTACCGGTATTGACAGAGAAGAGCTTTGTACGGCAAATGTCAAAAACAAGTATTTTCATTGACTTGTCTCCAACCTCCACAGTTCAAGTTGCCACAAATAACAATGATTCTTTCTCTTACAAAAGATCATGACATGCTGAGTCGGTTGGCTGAGTTAAATGGCAAACCTGTTGGAGGCTTTCAATGGAATGTTATTTTCAACTAATTTTATGGGAGCAAAAGCAAGAATCCATTTCCTGAAATGTTAAAAAAAAAAATAGTCCCAAGGAAATTGTAAAACACATTTGATTTTGTTCCATCTTGCAGATTGCATCGCTGTGGCCATTCAAGTTTGCATAGTGTGTGAGACTTAGGGTCACATCTACTAACAGTCTGCACTATTGCAAAACCCTCTTTTGGTGCTAAAAAGCTACTGTTGAGATTTATGAAAGAGGCACAATGTCAGTTTTGCAATTGAAAGGCACTGACAAAAGTGCTTTTGTGGCTAGCCTCATTGCTATATTTGTAGGAGTTTCCCCTTGCAGAGTGCAAATTTTGGGAGGAAAGTATTTAAATTAATCACACAAACTTAATTTACCAAGGTGTGAACCACAGGATGTACTGGAAATTGTGCTAAATTTAACGATGTGGCTGTGATAGTGTCTCCTAGGAGCATTAATCAATTTGGAATGCCAGGAGGCGATATTATCAGAATGAGTGCGTAATTGGCACAGATGGAGAGCTCAAAGCTGAGAGAGCAGCGCCAAAGTTTTGGCTGTGTCCTGTAACTTCTCACTGAGTCCACAATAATACCAGTGTTTTGATGAAACTGAGCAAACCTTAACTGAACCGAATGTGAAGTATCTCATGCTGTTACATGTTATTACTGGCAGCCAAGTTTTTACAGCTAGCCAGTGGGTTTGTAGAGTTTCACGTTTTTACACAGTTAACACAGCAAGACTCTAGGTTTCACAAAAGCAGCCTCGCAGGATACAAAAAAAAAAAAAAAGTGCCAAAAGTAAAAACGAGTAAGTGCATTAATATGCATATGACAGCAAATACGTTTTCGACATCTTGCGCATCACAGAGGCTGTTACACAGGTTTCAGGTAAGCAACAGCTCTACACAACTGTCTGTTTTAGAGGTATTAGACCTGAAAACCAAAAAAAAAACCTACAGCCAAAATCCATCTTTTAATGTACACCGTGCCATACTTACATCTGCTTACTGTGCACTGAAAACCTTCAATGAGGACTTATGCTAAAATTACTGCATATGAAAATATCAATCTTCTTTTCACAACAGTGGTCCTTTGTCACATCTAGCAAAGCGATTTCTACTGCACACATTTAGCTTGACACAATCACCACTCTTTGCCACTGTAATTTAGAGTATCCTATTTAGACCCGGAACCCTTTCCATTATTGCTCTAGTCAATCATCTTAGAGTGCTGATTATTAAATATGACAAAGCTGATGGGGCGCTAAAAAAATGAACCCCCCAAAAAAACAAAACAAAACAAAACAAAAAAAAAGCAATCTTCCACCTTACTGAACAAAGGGCTGCTGTCTGGCCATGGATCACACAAACTGAGAATAAAAATTATGACTACTTTCTAAAAACCAGCTGGACCCTAAGGCGACTCATTTAACTGTCTATGAAGGAGCATAATTGATTATGACCTCTAAATTTGATTTGTATGGACGGAGAGATGAATTGCAATTCCTGTGTCTCTAATGACTGTTATGCTTCATGGGGGCAACAGCTACATCAGTAGGGAGTGTACTTGCTGTGCTATATTAAACATTTTACTTCATTATGAATTATGCAGACCATTTCAGTGTTAACATGAGCTAAGTGCCAAGATTAACAGAAAAAATGAAATTAACCAAGGAGAAAATTTATGTATCAAGTGGAACACTAGTCATACTAGTATCTGTCTTTGAAAATTAAATTAAATTACATCTTTTGTTACATGAATATGAAATTCTGTATTCTGTTGTTCGCTCCTGTTGGATTTTTCTCACTGCAATAACCTGTTTGCTAAGTGGATTTTGGTTAATTTGGGTGAAAATAGAGTTTATATACACTTTATTGCCAAAAGAATTCACTCACCCATTCAAATAATTGAATTCATGTGTTCCAATCACTTCCATGGCCACGGATGTATAAAATCAAGCACCTAGGCATGCAGACTGCTTCTACAAACATTTGTAAAAGAATGGGTCGCTCTCAGGAGCTCAGTGAATTCCAGTGTGGTACTGTGATAGGATGCCACCTCTGCAACAGGTCCAGTTGTGAAATATCCTCACTACTAAAATATCCCACAGTCAGCTGTTAGTGGGATTATAAAAAAGTGGAAGTGATTGGGAACAACAGCAACTAATCATGAACAGTAGGCCACATATAATGACAGAGTGAGGTCAGCAGATGCTGAGGCACACAGTGTGCAGAGGTCTTTCTGCGCACTATGTCAATCACAAGTCAGTTGCTACAGACCTCCAAACTTCATGTGGCCTTCAAATTAGCTCAAGTGAGTAGAGAGCTTCATGGAATGTATTTCCATAAAGCTCTCATCCAAATGCTCTCATGCATTCAGATGCAGTGAAAGCGCAGGATGCCTTGATGTAAAGCACACCGCCAATGGACTCTGAAGCAGTGGAGACGTGTTTTCTGGAGTGACGAATCATGCTTCTCCATCTGGCAATCCAGTGGATGAGTCTGGGTTTGGTGGTTGCCAGGAGAACGATACTCGTCTGACAGCACTGAGCCAAGTATAAAGTTTGGTGGAGGGGGGATTATGGTGTGGGGTTTTTTGTTTGTTTGTTTGGGGGGGTTTGGGGTTGTTTTTTTTTCCCCCTCAATTTCTTCTGTCTAGACTAGAATGGCAGACTTACTGAATGGCTAACATCACTGTTCCTCATGCCATAATGGAAGTGTGGCTAAAACTTCCACTTCCTTCAACAGCTCTAACAATGACTCTGACTTGAGTTCAAATTTAGTCTCAGTTGTGAAGTTTTCAGCCATGCTACTTTCAGAGTTTAGCAGGTGGTACTGAGTTCCAAAAACACATATGGTGTTATAATAGTGCAAGCAACACCAGAACCCATTTTTAGCTGGCTATATAACAAGTGGCAAGACAAAGACAGATGAGACACAGCAAGCAGAGTGTGACACAGTGGATATAGAACTTGTGTCTTAATAAACTCCCACCTGATGTCCCGACTTCAAAGTCCTGCCTCTTGTTAAGATTTCCCGGCTGAGCCTCGAGAAAAGTAGCTTATATCTCACGTCATGCTTTGCTCTCACTCAACTGCAAAGCCTCTCAGCGTTAACATGAAAGAATACTATCAAAGACAGCACTTCTTGTACAATAGGCCCTATGATTCTGGACAAAGTTCATATCTCAGGTTGACCATTTTGTCACAGAGTAACTTAAACAGACTCTTATATGAATGTTGAGTTTCCAGTCATTAGTGTATTCAGATGGATTTAACAAAAGATGTAATTAAACTGCTTTGAGTGTGTGAACTTGCTGCACTTTCCTGAGATTTATATTTTCCTGGCTTTTCAAACTGGTTAAATCAAGAACATAACAACTTAGACTGGATTTCACCGCAGTAAAAATGGTGTAAATCTTTCTAATTGAGCTTTTACTGAAGCATTGAAACTGGGCCTCCACTGCTCAACTGACTTGCCTTCTCAGTCCAATAATTCAAATGCATTCATTTCAGGTCACGCTTTTCCATTAAGCCACACAGGTTGAAAGTGAAATCACACAAAATAATTTTGGACATTAACTGTCTTGCAAGAACAATAACTTAAGTACTAAATGTCCTCATGGAACCTCCAAGTAGCCTGGCTCTATTAATTAAAGTTTTACTAAACAATAAAACATTCAAATTGGCATGATAAGATCCTATTCTTTGTCTTTATCATTTTTCGTACCCATTTAGACATTTAATGTTGCCCATTTCCTCTGACTAATTGCTTTGACCAGGCTTGGACCTACTCTGCTGTTATAATAGGATTTAAAAAGAACCTTTTTCTAAGGGATTATATGGCTGGCTGGTATAACTCTCTGTCTTCAGTGCACCCTCTTCTTAATTTCTGTTTCATTTAAGAAGGTCGGAATACCTTGGAGGAGCTGGGTGCATGGGAATAAATGCTTTTATAACAGAGCATATACTGGGGATTTTAGTTCATCCCCTGATAAAGCTACTTTTACAAATTAGCTCTGGAAATATTCAGCAGTGCCAAGTCTCTAATTTCTTCCAATTTGTGGTATTACATAAAGATATACATGTATATGATTCACAATGTCTTCATTGGACTCTGTGGAGGATTACATCAAATTGCAACACTGGAAAAGGGTGGGTGTAGGGTCAACATTTGGTCACACTGTCATTTCCAATCAAGTTAAAGTTCTTTGTGAAGTTTGCTCATGATTAAAGGAGCTATATAGGCACACTTGTTAAAATACACACTATCCAAGTTTGGCCTGAGAGCAGGCAATAATCTTGTCAAAGAAATCCAATTAAAAGCACCTGGATCCTGGGGAAACACAGGAGACTGGTACCTTTTGAAAAGTTATTTCTGAGAGCCGCAGGCTACTCAAGGCTACAAGGACTGTGCACCTAATAGTGTAAAAGAGCTAGGGTTTCCTTTTATGACAACCGCCACACTGACGTGTTTATATGAACATGTAAACACACTGACTGCACACCGACTTCATGTGTCAATTCTATCACAATTTGTTAACACCAATAACAACAAAATGTATAAACTACTTACTTTACACAGACGAAGCTTCATAGCACAACAAGAAACTGAAATGTTGTGTTATGGACATCCCGGTTACATTGCAGTTACACTGTGTGATTATTCACACATTCAGCCTGCTGAAAAAATTTGAAGGAATCGCCCAGTTTTACACATGAAGAATTAAGCACATGGCATCCGAGAACTGAACCGTGAAGAGTTTCTAAAATACAAAGGTCCATAATTAAATTATATTAAATAAATGGTAAATGGTTTGATTTATGCTTAGACTGTGTAATATTTTAATTTGTGTTTTCATTTGTAGCCATTATGTGAATTCTGATCTCACTAAGCCATGGTGCACCTCCATGAGGTTGGATCAATTCTCTAGCTTTACCTTTCTTACTAAGCCATCTTTTTGTAACATTGTGCACACACTGTTAATTTGCAGTACAATGTTTTTGGAGGGGGTTGGGGGTTTGCACTGAGGGAATTGTCTTGAGATTGTGCTAGTAATCACTCAGAGTGACTTGCATTTAATAACTCTGGGGTTTGTTGACAGCATAATTAATATGCACTATTGCCCTAAAGTATATTCAATTTCTGTTCTGCTGTTATGCTTACATGGTAGAAACCATATCATAAACTCAACAGCAATAAACAGTGGTATTATTGGAGTCCCCAGGGTGAAACAGGCATAAACAGACCAACAGGTACTGTAGGCGATTCAGTACTCTAATCTCAGTGGTACAGAATCACTTGCCCTGTGGCTGGTCCTCCTCCAAGTTCGCGCTCTCTACCAGAGGTCTGGGAGCTTGAGGGTCCAGCACAGTATCTTAGCTTTTCCTCTGCACTTTTCTAGACAGCAATCTCAGCTGTTGTTCCTGGAAACTGCTGGAGCCACTCTCCCAGTTTGGGGGTCACTGCCCTGAGTGGAAGTCCCACAGGATCTTAGCTTGGTCATTCTCAACCATCCATGGGGACGTATCCCATTTTGACCTCTGGACGTCCAGGCCATACTTCACAAAGATAGCACAGATGGTTATGTGGTATCTGGCACAGATACCAGAGATGGTTATGGTCTTCCATGTATGCCCTGCCTGCTAGCATCTTGCACCCTGCTGTTATGTGCTGGATTGTCTCAGGATCATCTCTGCACAGCTTGCCCTTGGGGTCTTTTCTGGTGTGGTAGACCCAGGCCTGTTGTGCTTAGTATCCTAGCTGCTGCGCTGCCGTGATTAGTGCCTCTGTGCTGTCTTTCAGCCCAGCTTTGTCCAGCCATTGGTAAGATTTTTCAATATCAGCCACTTCTTCTGTCTGCTGGTGGCACATGTATTTGTTCTTCCCATTCAGTGGACTCCTCAGGACTTGCCTTACTCTCTGGAGGTACTTGGTGGCTGCAGCTTTCCTAGTGGCCTCTTCATGGTTCCCATTTCCCTGTGGGATTCCAGGGTACTTATAGCTGTCCCCAATGTCAGCAATGTTGCCTTCTGGTGTTTTTCAATTCCCTCAGTTCTGACTACCTTCCCTCTTTTTGTCACCAGCCGACACACACTTCTCCAGCCTGAATGAAATTCTGATATCATTGCTGTAGATCCTGGTGGTGTGGATCAGTGAATCAATATCTCATTCACTCTTAGCATACAGCTTGATGTCATCCATCTAGAGGAGGTGGCTGATGTTTGCTCCGTTCTGTAGTTGGTATCCGTAGCCAGTCTTTTTAATGCTCTGGCTGAGGGGGTTCAGGCTGATGCAGTAGGGCAGACAGAGCATCTCCTTGGGCAGTATCCCTCCACTCGATGGGCGACTTGTGCATTTGGATTGAAGTTGGCCTCTAGTGTTATTTTCCACATCCTCACTGAGTTCCTGCTCAAGGCTCTTAGGATCCTGTTGATCTTGTCTAGTTCCAGCAGTTCTCCAGGATCCATGTATAAAGCATTGAGTCATAAGCTTTCTTGTAATCAATTCAGGCAGTGCAAAGGTTGATTAGTCTGGTCTTATAGTCTCGAGTGACTGCTCTATCTACCAGTAGTTGGTGTTTTGCTTCTCTAGTATTTATTCCAATGCCTTTCTGGGCCATGCTCATGTATTGAGCCATGTGCCTGTTCATATTGGCCTCTATGATGCCTAACAGGAGCTTCTTTTTTGTACTAAGGCAGGTTATTGGATGGGTAGTCGGATGGGACTGGTCTCTTCTGGGAATCCTAGGGGATCAGGACTGTCCGGCCTTCAATCAGCCATTCTGGGTGTGTCTTAGCCGTTAGCAGCTGGTTCATTTGTGCTGCCAGGCACTAATGGAATGCAGTTAGCTTCTTTAGCCAGACGGTGCGAATCATACCACGATGAGATAGAAAAAAATAGTGACGACTAATTAAATATCATCAATGTAAACTAGAACTAAAATATGCTTAAAATACTAAAGGATACATGAAAACTAAAACCTAACGATAAACTATCCATCTATTCATCCATCAGTCTATTTCCTGTTGCTTATCCTGGATCTGGTTCATGGGGGAAGCAGCCTAAGAAAAGAGGCATAGACTTCTCTCTCCCCAGCCACTTCCTCGAGGTCATTGAGGGCAACACCAAGGCATTCCCAGGCCAACCAAGAGACATAATCGAGCCAGCATGTCATGGATCTACCCCAGGGCCTCCTCCCAGTAAGACATGCCCAGAACACCTCACCCAGGAAACACTCAGGAGGCATTTTAGACTTGAGGTGGCATGCTTGAACCACCTCAACTGGCTCCTTTCAACATGGAGGAGCAGCGGTTCTACTCTGAGTCCCTCCCAACTGACTGAACTCCTCATATTATCACCCTTCAGAGGGCAATCTATCACTTAAATCCACAACCTCTTTCTTTCAGTAACTACCTGGAGCTCATGACCATATGTGAGGTTGGGACATAGGGCAACCAGTAAACTAACAAATTTGCTTTCACACTCAGCTCTCTCTTCACCATGAATGACCTGTATAGTGTCCACATCACTGCAGACACTGTGCCCATACATTTGTCAATCTTCAGCTCCACTCTCCCCTCACTCGTGAACAAGACCCTGAGATACATAAACTCCTCCACTTGGGGCAGCAACTCATCCCTTTAAGGATAATCGGCACATTAATGCTACTGAATATGTTTCATGATATACTGGCTGTAGTACAAAACTATGATGGAAACCCATTAGGATTATGCCCTTCATGGTTCTGCTATTAAATGACTTTTTGCCCTGAGTATAACCACTTACTCCTAAAAAAAGTAACATGACCTTAAAGTTCATTGGCAATCAGGTACAAAATCATTTAAAATTAGTTTAACTAAAATTACTGCACACACTGAAATATATTTCAAACGTTTGTAAATTGAATTCATGACACATTGACATCATCCTAGACCTATTTTGAGGAAAGAAAATTCAGTGATAATTAATACATTACAATGCCATAATGCACAGCAGGTGTTAAAAATAGCTTATCTTCTCAGAACTGCATGATTACAAAACATGGCTACAGTTGTTACAGTTTAAGGCTCTTTCAGTTCTAAAAATGACGGCCTATCCTTTGATACATTGTAACAATCAAACAAAGGAAGACAGACAAAGAAACACAGATAAGACAGGAGGAGACCATTCACCTCTGCCTGAAGAGTTTTCAAAGTAATTGAGGCTGAAATACAATCACGATAGCCGTCTTCCGTGTCAGGGTGTCACATGAGGCAACTAATTGGGGGCAACCCTTTGTACACCACGCAGTGATTAAGAGGGAAATGGCATTAGAGGATTGGAACAAGTTTAATTGGGTGTGTTGAATAACTTGATAACTTTTGAGGTTTCTGTTCATTCGTGAAATCCCTACGTTACTGGTTCTCTTCCAAGAATAACGGGCTCAGCTTCGAGGAAAAAGAAAAAGAGAGCCTTACACAAAGGTGAAGCAACAAGGATGGCCATAATTGGCCGCAAATCAAAGCATCTCTTTTAGATTTGCACCTGCTTTTTTTTTTTTTTTTTTTTTTAATAGAACAGGCTGTGATGTCTGTCTTTGAAGAGAAGCTTGGTTTTCCATATGGAGCATGGAGTTGTAACTGGATATGTGACAAACAGGATCAAAACAAAAGACCTTATGCAAAGCAGATTGCAAATTGCTTGCTGAACAAAAGATCTAAGGAAAATGATTAAAACAAGTTCTTGTTTGCTCTGATCTTGAAAAATGTCTTCATTTTGTAATGGGCAAATCACAGTGTTCATATCATGTGAGTTAAAAGAAGGACATGAAAGCAGGGCAGTGAATTGTCCGGTAAATTAGAAAAGTAGACTATTATTTCAGAAAGCTTTGTCAACTCATTTTATTCTGAATTCTATACCATTCTCCAAACTGGAAAGTAAAACCAATTCACAGGAAAAAATAAATATTCCCACACATTTCCTGAAAGACCCGAGAGATACATAGGAGGGAGGTTGGGTGGGGTGGGGGGAGACAGAGAGAAAGGGGATACACTGGTTTCCATAGCAATTGTCGGTACTGTCACATGGTTACCTAGGAACTAGTCCTGTGATGCTGTGCAATTTATTTGTTTATGTTTGACATGTCTGCAGCTGTCGCTTACATAAAACAAAGTCTTCCATTTCATTTCTGACTATAGAGCTGTCAGTGACATCGGAAAGGTCAGAGCTTAATAAATGACTAAATTTAAAAAATAAATAGAGTATCTGACATCATTCGATTGAAGGCATAATTACCTCCTTACATTTAGAAAACACAGGGCCGTAAGCAGGTCAAGAGGAATACTGGCTACGAGGCTCCATTTGGCGCAGACTGATCAATGCTCGGCGTACGTGTATAACCAACAGTAAAAGCAAACAATTCGCGGGTCACACTGAATGTAGATTAAATGCAAAATCCGACTTGAGTAATTAATGGAAATATGAATCACCCTTCAAAACCGGAGTTTCACCTTTGATGATCACAGCCAAATGTCTGGAAGCTTTATTCTTTCCTTCCCCACAATCTGGTTAACAGAAATGAGGACTGATACCCTACGAGCAGCAAGACTACATAAAACACATTACAAGATATCTGATTAATTAAAGATACTGAAATAAAACCCAGGCTAATTGTATGATTGCTCAGGCACATGTCACAATAATTAAATATAGTTCATTCTTTTTAATGTTGTTAATATTTTAACTCTGAGACTGTAGATGAAAATCTTTTTGCAGCCATAGAAACAAACCTGCTGACACAGGTTATAAATTTCAGATTAGACTTAATGATTTTTACTTCAACAGCTTCAATGTTGAAATAATTTGCTGTTTTGTATTTAAGTGTAATATACTGATTACAATTTCATTTTAATGAGCACTCTTTCTTTTAGCTGCTACTATATATACTATTTTGTGAATGTGGGCTTAAATTTTTAAAAGGCATGGTTAAAAAAATGAATATATCACAGTTACATGTACTTACAATATGAAAGGAGTGGAAAGGGGGAAGTGCTTTCACGTGACCAGGGTGTAAAAATGTTTACAGGCTTGACGAGAGGCTTGGAGCTCATCTGCCAAACAAGAACACCGCCTTGATTAAACCCTCCACCCCTGCGATTCACTAAAACACACCCTTCTTCTAATCAGAGATCACTGCAATCACAAGTCTCTACGGGGTGCTAAAACGTGAGTACGCAAATGGTATTTTCACTTGAGAAAAACAATCTCAATTACAAGTGACTATTAAGCACAAAGGATCACGATATGGCAATCATCATCAAGTTTGGAAAAAGAAAGCATATTTATAAATTCTTCACGTTGCTACAATAAATAAATACATAGATGACCTTTGGTTTAAAGATATTAAACAGGAAAAAAAATGCATTATCTGTTTTAGGCTTTTTTCATCCTCCAGTTCATCATAACTATATAGTGCCCCCTGCTGCTCTGGCAACTGCACTGCATCGCTTAGTGACGCATATAAAATATACACAATGTGACTACCAGAGAGAAAGGATTTGGGTTCTCATTGAATATATCTAATAAGTGTGAAAACAGATAGGGGAGAGGCCAAATAGACTGATGAATGTTGAAGCTGCGTGAATGAAAGTGTCTAAAACGGAAGCTTTCCAGCATTAACAGTGAAGAGATGCTGAAAATATGCTGACAGTTTGATTACCTGACAATGCTGACAATTTGATTTGTCATGATTAACTACAGAAAGCAATATTAGACAAAATTTGTAACTTAGTGGAGGACACTCAGGTTACTCCATATTCAGTGACTTGTTAACACTAGTGAAGCCCTGTGCAACGTGCTGCAGTTCACTTGTACTAATTTAAATATCTTATATTCAACAACAACCGGGTCTTCAAAGAGATTGGCAAAAGTTTTCAATTAGCTATAATTGTACATTGCAGGAACTTCATAAGCTATGATACTGCCTCTGACCAATAAGATAGCAGACAGTGACACAAAGCTGTCTGCTCCCTTATTCCTTATTATTATTATTTATTTAAATCTCCAGTCTATCTGATTAATGCGTGCAATATACTCCCAGACAAGGAAGGAATATAAAACAACTATGAAAGTCTTCTGAAGCATCTACCACATGCTTAACTTTGCTGACAGTGTTTCAAGTCATCGAGGCAGGGCACTGGCTTTCAACTAGCAATGATAGTGCCTCAGATTACCATACTGTCACTGCAAGAGCATAACAAGCTATGAGTGCTGGGTGGGGTGTCTTCAAAATGTGGATGTACCACTCATGTTTAGATCAGTGTTATTTGGGACTGCAGCTCTGGTAGGTGGGAATAATTATTCCCAAACTTAACCTTGCTTTCACTGGATGAGACTGAAGGGGCCGTTTGCAAGCGACAGTTATTGAAGAAGCTACAGTAACATTTTTCTGCTGTGCCTCAAGTAATTATTATTGCCACTGTTGCCTATTATATTTCAAATACTGTTCAAATGACAAAATCACCAAACGCACTACTTTCAACATCCAGTTCACATGTTAAATATTTGCTCACTACCTTTGAATAAGTACCAGTCTTCACAGCAAAACGCCTGCAGTCTCTCGGTGTTTCCCCAGATTAACTGAGGTAACACAACTCAAGTGTTTATAAAGTAAAAGTTTAACAAACAAAACAAAACAAAAACAAAACAATAAAAGTGTTACGTTTCCGCTTCTACTTCACAAACCAATAGTTTGTGTTTCTGTTTCAGTTTCTGGTCCATAACCTGAACGAATAATGCCGGCTTATTACAGTAGCTCAAAATGCTCGACGACTGTGTGTATTTAATTTGGTCTCTCTCACTTATCCATACTGCGTTTTTCCACATAACCTTCCACTTCGGGATGTATTAAATTTTTTTCAGACAGCATGCAGGTCTCCGTAGAGACCGTCAAAAATTGCCATTGCCGACTATATTTCAAGTCGTCAAGGCGGGGTATTGGGTTAAGTTTTCAACTAGCAATAATCGCGCCTCGGATAAACCTCATAGGCTACGATACTGCCACTGCGCAAAGCTACAGGAGAGCTGTAACGACGGGGGAGTGCCTCTGGGCCCTACACATCTCTGTCACGGTTTCAGCTGTGGGTGTGGTTTCAACATACGCGATTTATAGTTGTAATTATGTGTATTTAGACCTATAACCAATATCATTAACACTGTATAAATGTTTTCACAAACATGAAATTTCGCAGAGACGAATGGACTAATCATGCAAAAACACGATAAAGTCCTAACTGTAGTCCTAAACAACCATACGACTGCACCTCTGTGTGATGTGTAACTGCAGTTAGACCATGTGATGACTTGTTATTTGTAATAACCGTGGGTAAACAATCTAAAAAAAATAATAAAAACAAAAAACTGGCTTAAAATCAAAGCATAAATGAAAGCACTGGAAATAAGTTGAAACCGGAAGTGACGTGCCTCCGGTACGTCTAAAGCTCCCCAAAGTCAGCACAAACGGTGATACAAGTTGATATAATATTCTAACTCTTGTCTAAATTACAGCTTTCCATCAACAAGTACATCAGTCTCCGTAGACACCGTCAACAATTGCCATTGCCGACTATATTTTCAGTCGTCAAGGCGGGATATTGGGTAAAGATTTCAACCAGCAATAATCTCGCCTCAGATTAACCTCATAGGCTACGACACTGCCACTCACGGGGAAGCTTCTGCGGTCTCCACGCCTCTCCATCAGGGCTCTAAGTGTGGGTGTGTCCTTCACACTTTGTGTGTATTAGTTCAAGAACTATCATCCTCACCGAAGAGCCAATACGACATTTACGCAATTAAACAAAACGACACAAAAACGAACTACACTAATGCAAAAACACACAAAAACCCCTAAGTAGTCTCTTACCCACAGACCACTGTTATGTTAGTGTAACATCTAACTGCGGTTAAAGCGTAAGGTGGCTTATCAGTGGGAATAAAGCCAGCGATAAAAGAAAAAAAAAAGGCTTAAGTGTTTGTATCCTTTTTAAAGAGTTGTAGGTTTTAAAAGGAAATGACGTGGCCTATATCTAAGTTACGCTAAGCGACAGTTTTAAATATGCGCTTTAACAACTGAGAAAAATAAGCTTTCTTTTCAATACTGCAATCCTTCATTATTTTGCAACATCACACAAGTCTCCGTAGAGACCGTCAAAAATTGCCATTGCCGACTATATTTCAGATCGTCAAGGCGGGGTATTGGGTTAAGTTTTCAACTAGCAATAATCGCGCCTCGGATAAACCTCATAGGCTACGATACTGCCACTGCGCAAAGCTACGGAAGCTCTGTAACGACGGGGAAGCGTCTCCGTTCTCTACACCTCTCTATCAGGGTTGTAGGTGGGTGTGGTTTATTATTCATAAGCCTTTATAAAGCTGTGATTGTGTACGTACACATTTAACTGATATCATCCTCACCTAGTAGCCCAATACAATATTTACGCAATTTAACACAACTACACAAAGATGGACTATAATCATGCAAAAACACACAAAGCGCACCGCTGTTATGTGGCGTCACGTGTAACTGCAGTTAAATCGTGAGGTGGCTTATCAGTGCGAATAAAGCCAGCAATAAAATAATCTTTTAAAAAAGAACAAATATTATGGTAAATTTAGGTATTTTTTTTAAAAATATCTGTAGGTTAAAAAGGGAATGACGTAACCTCCGGTCCATCGTTCACTGTTGGTACGCGGAAAATCCATAAACGGCAAAGACCCGCTTCCAAAACACACAGCACACAACAGACACGTTAAACAGCTTAATAGTTTCCGCCATACCGATATAACTTCCCGCTTCTGATGACACTCTAAATGTAGCTCCCAAGAGTATAATTAAATGCCGTTATTATTTTGTAACAGCAAGCAAGTCTCCGTAGAGACCGTCAAAAATTGCCATTGCCGACTATATTTCAAGTCGTCAAGGCGGGGTATTGGGTTAAGTTTTCAACTAGCAATAATCGCGCCTCGGATAAACCTCATAGGCTACGATACTGCCACTGCGCAAAGCTACGGAAGCGCTGTAACGACGGGGAAGCGTCTCCGTTCTCTATACCTCTCTATCAGGGTTGTAGGTGGGTGTGGTTTATTATTCACAAGCCTTTATAAAGCTGTGATTGTGTACGTACACATTTAACTGATATCATCCTCACCTAGTAGCCCAATACAATATTTACGCAATTTAACACAACTACACAAAGATGGACTATAATCATGCAAAAACACACAAAGCGCACCGCTGTTATGTGGCGTCACATGTAACTGCAGTTAAATCGTGAGGTGGCTTATCAGTGCGAATAAAGCCAGCAATAAAATAATCTTTAAAACAAGAACAAAAAAAGAAAATATATTATGGTAAATGTACGTTTGTTTTTTTTTAAATATCTGTAGGTTAAAAAGGAAATGACGTAACCACCGATCCATCGTTCATTGTTGGTTCGCGGAAAATCCATTAACGGTAAAGACCCGCTTCCAAAACACACAGCACACAACAGACTAGGGATGGGAAGCTCGACACTGAAGTTTCGACACTGTATCGAGCTTTCGAAGCGCAAGTGTTTCGAAACACTGCTCCGAAACCTGCTTCAAAACACCTACATCACGTGACCGTGGCTAAGCGAGGCTTCGGTGCGTTGCACTCCTGCTGTTTCCAGGTGGACAAGGCGCCAGGATTCATTTGTTTTTTCTTCTTCTTTTTTTCATTTAATTAACCTGTCTTTTTTCTTTTCTTTTTCTTTCTTTTTTTGAGCTGGGCTTTAATTGCTGAATTATGTGTTTTTATACCAACGCTTCTATTAAATCCAAGCAGACACACGCACGTATAACTCATTGTTTCTGTGGACTGTGGAGAACGATAAAGGCGATCCACTTACAAACAGCAGAAACATTTCTTTCGGTGCAAAAGTGCATCAACAAACTCACATGCTGGGACAGCTGACTGTGAGCGCTGAAAATCCTCAATCCTCCACCTGTTTCTGCACACTGAATGACCTCTGTTTATTTTCAGAGACATTAGAGGAACTCCCCCAGTCTGACCTGCACCCACCCTCCGCTCAGTGTCCTCCTCAGTCATGTTGGTCACCACGATCGCTGCAGAAGCGATGAACCAAATAATTAAACTGAGATCGCACTGCAATAACTTACTGGTGACATCGGTATTTAGGTTTTTCATTACCATATTGTATGAATTTGTATAATTTATAGTTGAAATGTATCAGTAGAATTCAGCTGAGGGGTCACAGTGACTTGACTGGACGGGCCTGGACCTCCAAACCCGGCACACTGCACAGCAGGAGGTTCCTGCTGTAAATAAATACATTTGTTTTTAAATCAAGAAAAACCACGTCCAGGCATGACAAATGAGTTGTCTTTTTTTTTTTCCTTTTTGATCCCCACTGCGGTTTCTGGTATAAATATCTCACACTGTTTGTGTGGGTCAGTGTGAAGATGTGAAAATGACTGATGAGACTGGCCAGAATGAGCCCATGTAAACTTTATTTTAACCTTTATTTTAAAGGAAAAGATTTTGTGTTTTTCTTTAGCATTTATTTTAAAATGAATAGAAAATAAAGCCAAAGGCTACACCAGCTTCTAGCTTTGTTTAACAGTGTGAAAACCTGATGACACGAACTCCAAGAAAGCCAAAAAGTCAAAACATCCAAACTTTTATTTATTTATTTTTCCAGGGTTGGCAAGAACCAGAGCCGATTGAGCCCAAAATACAGCTGTGTGGTTACCACAATAAACACAGCATCTTTTCTCAGTTTTTATATTTTATAAATTGGTTTATTGTGTGTTCCACTGAATTACTAAGCAGCAGAAACAGCCTCACAAATGTTGACAGAGAGAAAATAGTGTTTGTTGAAGCGCTCTGTTCACTGCAGCTCGCCGTCTTTAACAGTCTCCTTTTTTCTCCAAAACGTGTGCTAATCATAATTATTGATACTCAGGTATGATCAGGAGCTTCGTTTGGGCTTGTGCAGGGCGCGTCTGTGTCATTGTTTCATCACGCAGCATTACCAAGACGTGGCAATAACCACATTGGCCAGCAGATGGCACTGTGCAGATGGGTTTCAGATTGTTTCTAAGTTTCGATACGATTCAGGTACAAATGCCTCGAACGCTTCAGTGTTTCACAAAGCCTCGCTTTGCCCATCTCAACCACCAATAGACTCTGAACACCATTCATTATTACATCATATTATTTTGTAACAGCAAACAAGTCTCCGTAGAGACCGTCAAAAATTGCCATTGCCGACTATATTTCAAGTCGTCAAGGCGGGGTATTGGGTAAAGTTTTCAACTAGCAATAATCGCGCCTCGGATAAACCTCATAGGCTACGATACTGCCACTGCGCAAAGCTGACTGTATCATCGCCCGAGCAAGGGAGTCACTTCACTGCATGCGATCCTCATTCACGGTGCCATCATTCATAAATGAATACAACCGTACGGTCTTTAAACTACGGTCATAATCACCTACTCATCTGCCGCCAACGTTTGTCGACGTGTGCGCCTCTTTTTGTTTAAAATTATTTTAAAAAGTGTCGCCATGACGCAGTGCATCATGGGAAATCACATACGCCACCGTCGTAACAGCACCGCCCCAAGCGTTAATAGGGTGCTTCATTTCGAGGCACGCCAGTTTCACGCTGTAAGGAAATTATGCGGACACAATAAAAATACATCGAATAGTTATTTCAGATGCGTTAGGAAGAGTCGCTAATTTAAGCTGACTCATTTGACTGAATTTCTAATCGCCAATTCCTTTTCAGAAACACGCCGACCAAAATGTCACAGTTCAACAGCAAGTGTCCTAAAAATGTGCATTAAAATGTCACGGAGGCGGGCAGTTTCCTCCAATAATCAGCACTCTAAACGTCCAACAAACCCAACTGCGCCGGCATGGCTTCCACAACGTTATCAAAACACCACCAGATGTCAGTATAGACAAGGATAAGCCTGCTTATATTTCAGGCAAGGCCTCACTCACTGTTTAAAAAAAACCCTTTTATGCAGTCATTGGAAGGCCTATATGTACTTATCAAACTCCAAATAATGTAAAACACTGCAGTCTTCCCATGCTTTATTTGTTAACTAACAAAGCTAATGTTAATATTCAAATAGGCCATCTCGCAGAGGATCGACATAACTTAAAATGTTGGCATTACCGTCCGGACATTTTTAAAATTATCACTAAGTAATGAAACAGCAAGGCAACCCTGTAACTGAACGAAGTCTGTACATGAGGCTCTGAGCTGCCAGCAAAGCTCAAGGCCCTCAAACACACAGAAACTAGAGTGTTTCTCACCTCCTTGTTGCTGCGTGTCTGCCGAAAAACTCAAATTTATAATGAAAAACAACAAAACAAAACTTTGGCAATGCTTATAGTTTTACTTCCCCCCAAAGGAAGAAAAAAAATCCCAATAGTGCGCTCAAGGTGAAGTAATTTCCATCCTGTTAAAATGATGCTCCCTGGTGATGCTAGGTAAACCTATGTGGAAGGAATGAAAAATGACCAGACCGGAAATTGATTAAAACAATTCCGTCTTCTTCTTTTTTTTTAAAGCATAGATACGTGTGTAATTGATTGCCTTTCATATTGCCTTAAACAAATTCCATGTTTGCAGAAGGCCATTAATTTTCCACTGGGTCAGAGACTATTTCAGACTGTCAACTCTGGAAGCATGACGCTTTGAATATTTATATCCCCTAGAGAGCTCTAAATGGGTAGAACTGCGCTGTTGTTAGCCGCGCTGACTTGGGTCATATAGCTTCGTCTTTCACCTCTTTAATCTTCTCATTTCAAGGTATGACACCTTTTTGCTACATGTCTCTGACAGCTTTAGTTATTTAAGTTGCAAACAAAGATTTTTTTTCACATACACCATACGAAGGACTAATTAACTATAGCATGTTTTGTTATAAATTAAGCCGTTTATAAAGTAAAGTTAAAACTAAATGTATTCATATCAATTAGTTGAATTGGTATTGAGTACTTTTAATTTTCAATTCAATTCAATTCTATTCAATTTTGAATACTTTAAGTACATTTTCGTGACAAATCTGATACAGAAACAGGTTTGGGGATAAAGGCACTTAATTCTTGGGCATATTTGATCATCAGTATGGATCAAGGGCTTAAGTGCAGAGTTTTAATGAAGTGCCTTCATGTGTGAGTTGAAGCAGCAGCACTTTTCTTTCACTTATCAGTTGGGAAACCCTCACCAGGCTGGCCACCGGGAGGAAGGATGCTAAAAGTCACGAGGTGTGTCTCATGTTGCATGTGTATTCTTCGGGTTATAAGCCCCTCATAACGGCATGTACTTTGCACACTGTGTCTGACGCAGTAATGGTAATTTCACTGTGTGGATATTAGAGGCCTTTTCACTTGTTGTGAAGCTTCAGTGGGATAATGCAGGTGCTTTTGGGTGCTCAGCAGATAAGCACTGGCGTGCCAGGTGTTAAAGCTGCCTGGGCTGACACATTAGACAGGGATTTTTCTACTGCCAGAATGTCAGGCCAATGAGGCTCATAGAGGTAGGCTTGGATCACTGTCAGGGACAGGTAAGTACGCAGATAAGGGGATTACACCATGTTTGTGCCAAGTAATCTCAAATGAATTCTGCCAGCCTCTGTTTCATCCTCACCTGGAAAGCTCAAATTTGTCTTTTCTCATCCCAAGAAACACATTACATGAACAAAGTTCAATTCACAAGATGATCCTTTTAACCTGGCTTAAAATGAATTTGAGGACACACCAGGTTATGGTCACTTAACAGCTGTGACAGTAATAATCTCTCCTAATTCTCTGAGGTACCTGATTGCTTTTTTTTTTGTATTAGTATATTCCCTTTTATCACCAGCTCTGCCCAGTCAAGCAGTGTGTGGGTTTTATAATCACCTAGGCTGTGTAATAAAATGAGATCTGGCTCGGTGGTCCCTTGCTGCGCGGCTTAAATTTGACCTGTTGAACAAATAGGACTCTGTCGGAGTAGCTGAAAGTCCCTTTGGGCCGTGGCTCTCCCCACTGGTAAGCAGACTGATGAAAATAGTGTGTAACAGATGGCTTAGCTGTTTCCACCATTCAGCACAGGCTGCTGGGCAGCCCACAAAAAAACATGGCATCCTAAAAGGGGCTCAGCGGAAAGCCCACAGTCTTCAACAAGCTGAGAGCTATTTTCCTCCTGAACCACCAATCACAGGGCTCATAAAAGAAGAGAAAAAAAAAATCAATGTCATATTCAAGTCATGATCTAATCTGTCTTGCACCATGTAGAGCAGCTTGTAGTATTTTAAGAAACACTGTGTTGATTTGGGAAAATGAAAGAGTTCCAGTCAAATCCACACTGTGTATGCACCAAGCAGGATTACCCAGCTTTTTTTTACACAGTGCAGCTTACTCATTTTATTCACACAATCGCCGGCATTGTCAAGGACACACCACCTCTTTGAATCTCTGATCAGAGAGGAAATGGACAGTGCACACTTGTAAGTGCAACTGGTGGATTTATGCATTTGTTTACTTACACGAGTCTAGCCGGACATAAAGAGGTCACTGTGTAATCTGGTCTACATCACATCAGCCTGGTTAAGGACATTTATTAATGCTAAAACCCCCTCTATTAGCTCTCAGAGTGAGGCCACCTGGACCATACAGGATGAGCTGGGCAAACTGTGATTAGATTGTGATACGCGCAGAGAGGGGAAAACAATGACATTTTTCTTGGGTAAAATGACAGTGCGGCTGGTCTAAAGGGGCATCTGATAACACAAGACAAATGTTTCTTATGGTGCATTTTAGGTTCTGCAAAGGCACACATCCAGTATTGCAGTTTTGCTGCCATAGAGCAATGTGTTTATATGATACATATATATCTATTAATTGTACATATCTGTATACTTGACCACATTTTGTCTTTCTGTCTCCCTGACACACACATGCAGAAACACATACACACATGCTTGCAGACTATTCACACCAACCCACACACTGCTGCCACCCTGCTATTCCCAGCTTGTGGTTATTCCCAGACTGAGTCAGAACAGCACCATAAGCCTGTCTATCCGTTTTATGCCAAACCTGATGTCTCCTCGTTGCACATGCTTTTGCAAAGGATGTGAGCTCTGCAAACAGTAGCCATAGCTCGGTTACTCACGCGCTCCTCCTTCTTTAATTACTTGTAAGTCACACTGACAGCTGGAGATGCACTTCACTAAGTCAGGAAGCCATTCATATCAAAGTGTAGCCTATGCTTTAAATAACCCTTCCCCTGTCTCCCCGTTGAATCTCTCTTCACACCTTTATCAATCACCACCGTGACAAGATCCTGTGTCTGTGAACTGCTCCATCTGTTGTCTCTCCGTCTTTACGTTTGCCACAACAGTATATCTGGCAACCTTCACCCGGTGATAAAGGGAATAACAAGACTGATAAGATAGTGACAATACAGCTAGGTAGCAGGAGCACAAGGGCACAATTATGAGAACGTGCAGAATATTTTAACATCCTTATTCTTTACTGAAGAGGTGATTGAGATGCACACGCACTGACAGTCACGCTGCAACAAAATGGCCAGGAACCAGCCACCTCTATTAAAATTTAATGCTGTATGGATTTTTGTATGAAAGCCAAGATCAACTGATTTGTGTTATTTACCAAATGGAATATGATTTACACAGTTTCATCTGTGGGAGTCTTATTATTTCTAGTGAGGAATAAAGCCATGTGAACTCCATATGCCATCTGTGTAGGGGGGGAATGGCGTGATAAGTCACTGAGACTCGGCATAATGCAATCAGTCTACCTTAACTGCAATAAACAATCCGAAAACAAGACATGCTGCAGTGCCTTCTGTCCATTTCTTTATATTGTACCTATGTTATTGCTGTTTGTAATAAGCGATAAAGATAAACAAACAAAAAGAGCCACAGCGAAAGCAAAACGGTGTAATGAAATACATTATGCTGTTTGTTCACTATTAACAATTTATGAGCTTTACCTGATTGTGTCGTCTTTATTTGCATTCGCATGTATGATTTTTACACAAAGAAAGATGCAAAATGTGCAACTAGCACAGGACTGTAATGGCTAAAATATGCATAGCTCTACAATTAACAAATTAACAGACACTTACTAAAACCCCCTCTATTACCCCTCAGAGTGAGGCCACCTGGACCATACAGGATGAGCAAACTGTGGTTAGACTGTGATATAAGCAGATTAAATAAGCATGCAAACACATTATAGTGTAATATAAACCAGTTAAAGAATCTGATTCTAGTTATGAATGCTAAAGAGGAGGACTTATGTTATGCTTCTGTTTTGTTATAAATTGGTTATAAAACAATACAAGCTGCGGCCAACAGAGGGCAGTCTGTCCCCATGCCAAACAGACTGTGAACTCTGAACCTTGAATGTAATATGACCACTATATCATTATGGACAGCTGAAGTGCTGGGCCATAAATTACATTGTATAATATGTTGATAGTCAAACATTTTACTGCCAAGACCAGCTGAGGGACACTGCGTGACAAATGGTAGTGTTTGACACCGGCATGATAACAGATCATCACTATTCAAGCAACATAAAGGCGAGGTATGGGCGCATTGATCAAAATGTCATCACAGTCATGCTATCTAGTAGAACAAAGTGAACTTCTGTTCCACTTCAGTGAATTTAGAGAGCCTTGACTTGGACTATACCAAGATCCCCTGGGCTAGCATGTTCCGCGACTCAGCAGCCTCATTACTCTTTAGACAAACAGATTTGGACATATTGAACTCAGACCCAAAACAATCCAGTTCTACTCCGCCACTTTCCACTCTCCCAGTCCGACGTGTGATTGGAAGGTGTTTGTCTCTCTCACTCTATCTCTGGGTGTCTGTTTCCTTGACACTTGTCTGGCTTGGCCTACTTTCTTCTTGATCTCATCAGTCAATGTGAGGACCTGTGAAGGCCATCTCCCCATCTTGCTCTGTGAATCTTCACCAGCTCTGTGCCTGTGTCAGCACTTAGGGAGTGACTCACACCCCCACGCTGTCTCCAATCTTTGCTCCAGGGCTCGCTGGGCGAAGGCAGCACATCTCCTCATTCACCAGACAGTCTCATTTGCATGCCCATAAATCACTCTCAAAACCTGACACACAGCCACACAACAAGGCATGACACAGTGTCACAAAACTCAGTGTGCCAAATTGCAATGTTATGTGATATTAGGCTCTAAGGCAAAAAATAAGCTACTCATATAACCTCTTGAGTGAGAAAGAGCCAATCAAGCTTAAAGAGCACTTACAACACATATGGCCCATATCTGAAATCAATGCCACTTTCAGTCCCTTGCTGCATGGATGTGTCAAGAATCTGTGAAGCTGATAAAAGATGAAAACATATGGCTGATTCAAAGGTTTCTGCAGTGTCACGGGCCAATGAGAGATTGTTTCACTTTCTAAAACATAGCTGGATTTAAGAGCTGCAAAATGATACTCCTCGTGATTAACGATTCACAGCCAAGGTACAGCGAGCACACCAATAATTTGTGGTATAATGACTATACTAATACAGCTCTTGTAAGGGCATAGTCAAATGGAGCTCAGTGAATTGTAAATAAATGAGGAGTGGTTGCTTTTGAGAATATTTTTAAACCAAGCAATATCCCAGGATTCCCTTGCCACATTAATCTGTATTCATTTGTATGGAATACTAGTGGTTTATTTATGTCTTGTTTTGCTGTTTACCAGAGCGAGGGCAATTAACAAAATTATATTTAGCCACTTAAAATCTAACAGCGGTGCGCCTATTGTTTACGGTATACTGACAGCTAATTTACAGTGACTGTCAGTTTGCTTTAAAGGTAGCTGACACTGAGGCTTCTGCTGCCACTCCGATGCAATGTCAGTGAAAACTTGTTGGAGGAATCTCACAGGATCATCAAATGACAACTCAACAGCAATGTGTCTCTCTCTGGAGAACTGACAGGCCTTCTTGTCAACAGTTCAACCTGTAGAGGAGTCTATAGCCTACTGTTAGACACATATTAGGCTTTTTTCCCCTCATAAAATCTGTTATAATTGAGTTAATAGCTTAAAAGAATCTATTTTGAGAGGCAAGAGTAAATAAAATACAGATGTTGAGTTGCAACAGGAAGAATGTGGATTGCTGACAGCTTTTGAACACCCATCTGCTTTTTTTTTCTCTCCACATAGTATTGTGACATGAGTGGGAGAAAGATATTAAAATAGCTTGAGTGATAACTCTATTGCTTCAGGGTCCTTTTATGGTCCATGATGGCTCAATGCCACGCCATCATGTTTTAATGGGACACCACAGTTTAAAAAAACAAGCCATTGCGTTGTTTTTAGTATACAGCTATCCTATTCTACGATGTATGTTGTTGGCAAAGCCTTTGTTATGTTATATATGCATATAACTGTTTATGAAATAAAAATAAAAATCATATGAGGCTACCATGAGTTTTTTCCCTTGGGAACTAGTTTCTTAACTTCTAAAAAAGAATTTTTGATTTTCATGGGTCTGGAAAATTCCTAACAGATTATCTCTTGCAAGTCGGTCTCGATTTCTGGGATATATTGTGGCTAATTATAACTAGACAGAACTGTGCATATTGTGTACTATATACTCTGGTAAGGTGGGCTCAGTGAAACCGAAACCTAGTAGGCAATTTTCTATTCATTCCTAACAATTTTCTACGAGCACTGCCTGGATTGACCTGGAACCACCCCCGCAGACTCATGAATCCGGACCACAATTTGGAAACCACAGCACGGGGCTGTCACTACACCGCTCCCATCGCCCGCGGAAATATTTCGGTGCGTCAGCGAACAGACGATACAAGTAGCCCCCTCCCTGCCTACTTCCCCCTTGTTGTGTCCACGTACAGCAGCTTCGCCGGCAGAGTGGAGTAGGAGGGGTCTGGCTACTTCCTTGTGCGTTCCCGGCGGTGTCGGTTCCCCTTCACTGCGCGCTTCTCTCTCTCTCTCTCTCCCTCCCACCCTCCTTCTTCATCCCTTTCCTCTTTTTCATCCTTATGTACAACCTCCGCCTTTTCAAACGAGATGACAGTCAAAGCGAGCGCATGAGCGCATCCTACAGGTGTGTTGCTGCCAACTGATCCGCAGCTACCGGAGACACGCACACCTGGAAACTAACCTACCATGTGACTCGGCACCTGGGCGTGGAGAAAGTCCCGAAATTCTAAGCAACAGACTCTTTTGTTGAGGAGTTCTGCGCGTCGCCTCTCAGCGGGAATTGATAAATCGTTTAACCAAGTAGTCCGTTTTTCTACGGAATAGTGCCTTTCTGAACCCCCCCCCCCTCACAGGACGCGTGAGGAGAGTAAAATGTAAACTTGCTTACGGACGTCTTTCTTTTTTGGTTACTGTTTAACCAGCGGGATTCTTCAGTGTTGGAACTGTTCGCGCTTGTGCCACTACTCTCTTCGCTCTTTTCCTTTCAAGGTGAGTTCCCGGGGGGGATGCTGGTGTATCCCGTCAGAGCGGGATTGGGACTGTTTGCTTCACAGTTTAAACGCAGAGTCAATTTCAGACCCTCGTGCATGTGGAACCAAGTTTGTACAGCTTATTACACGCCCGATTGATCGAGCATGGGAGCGTAAACCTTGCACCAGGAACGCTGAAATAACGCCACTACTCTTTGCTTGTTATTATTTTAGTTATCGTGACATATATGTATGTGCCCTAAAAAAAAATGCTGCAAAAACACGCGTGCTTCACGAAGAGCCAGAACACCACAAAGAGAGTTGAATGCGCTGAAGGTGCTGTTTAGTTTTCTTAAACATTTCAAATAGTGTCCACAGAGCCGTCATTTGTTTCCCCCCAAGGGATTTTCAATCTCATTCCAGCCCATAGTTGCATAGTTGCTGTTACGACTGTCTGGGTGCAAACTTATTCTACTTTTCTCAAACTCGACAGCTGATTGTTCTGGAAGACATTCCTTTTTCCTCTCAGCCATGCATTTCGTCTCAGGAGCGCTGCAGCCATAACATCTTAGCAGATGACCGAGGAGCCGTCTGTCCCCTTACACAGGCAATTTCAGTGAGAAATGGGCGTGTGAACCGTGTTCCTCACATCTGGACACTAGATTGTACATCAGCATCAGAGGAGACAGAAGTAGTAGTGAGCTATGCCTTCTGTTTGTTTTTCTTTTCTTTTCCTTTTTTTTTTTTTGCTCCCTGTCTTGTTTCTCTTGTGGAGAACAAGGAGACAGAAGCACTATTCATGTCCCTGTTGAATCTCCTGTGTAGTTCTGTCAGTCTGTATCTCTCAGTCCCTGGCGCAGCCCTCAACAGACCACTGTACTGCCTTGTTGCCTTTCTAAATAGTGCTTTTATTAACAGCCCTTGACCCCCCCCTGCCCCAAGTCTCCACCCTGTGGAGAGTTCTACTGTATGTAGGATGCTCCATCCCCTGGGGACTGTTCTCATTAAATAACATTATACAAGTAGTCTCATAGTGGGAATGGATTGTTAGCATGAGGGGAAACATGAAGGCAAGAAAGGTGGCTGCTGGTGGTAGTAGTAGTAGTAGTAGTAGTGAGTGGTTGGAAGGGTTTTAGAGCAGGGGTCAGCCTCCAGTATCCTGACTGCACAGGGATAAATGCCATCTGCTCACATGGACACACACAGGCAATTGAGAACCAAGCTGCTTCCTTGTCCTCCCCCCCCCCCACCATCTCTCTCGTCTTTCTTTTTCTCACTCTGTCCCACAATGCTTCATTCAGTGTTTTATCTTTTCTGCTCTGAATAAATAGAGACACCTTATCTGCGCAGAGGAGAGCAGTGATAAATGCTTTCTCCTGCTCCCCGCAAGGGTGAAGAAGACAAGCGTACCACGCTTCTTCATCATAGATGCTCTTTTCAGGACAACTGAATAGGAGACATTTCTCATTCAGGTCATGTTAGTGTTTCAGGATTCTGCAAAACAATCCCGAAAGCCGAATGCAAGCTCATGCACTGTAATAGGAAAGCAACAAACAAAGCAAGCATTTCCATGAGCCCTCACCCTGACACCCCACCCCCCACCCCCTTTTTATGGGTAATACGCAGCTAGGTTTGAAAATGAAACTTTGTGTGATGTGATCCACTGTGTGTATTTTTGGATCTAGTGAATAGCCTCTGACCAGCTGAGAAACAGGTAGTGAATCATTGGCCAGCAAGCGCTCAGCTGTGAAGTTCCTGCGTGTTTTGGGTGAGCTAAAGTTCATCCTGTAACTCCAGAGTGCCGGGCAGTTTTTGCTCGTATCTGAAACCATGTCATCTCTTACACGCACCAGTTTGGCAGTATTTTTGAGGTCAAATGAATTTAAAACTAATCCACGGTCTTTTTGTGTGTGTGTTTACTTTGCGCTGGATTACTGACTTCTGTCATTTTCATTTAAAAAAATCAAACCGTAATCTTTGTAAGTAACAAGCAATCCAATTTCTGCTCTCTGCAGCAAATTCAGCCCTAAACAAACTGATACATGAAACAGTGCGAGAGGTTTATTGCAGTGTACTAGTTAATCTTTTTTATTTTTTTGTCTGACCCTAATAAACATAGCATGTAATCTGATTCACAATTGCATTTGTGTATCTGTTGGACCTATTTTCACTTTAAGCAGCGTTACTGCTGAATATCGTTTGCACAGTATTTCTCTCTCCGGCTAGACTTTGTAAACTCATTGGTCATAAAATAGGTGCGGCATGCACGAGAAAGATCCATGTGCATTACCTTCTTCCTCTTGCTTAACTAAAACACACAGAGGTTTCAGGGGAGTGTTGGGCAAATTCTTGAAGGGTGTGTCAGCTTGGCGTTGGAGATTTCCTTTAGATTGGAGATAGGCTCGTCTTTTCATGTCTGAGGATTATCCTGTGATGAAGGGACGTCATGCTGAGGTGGATTTCTGATCTAATCGCCACTGGGCTTTACAGTTGCTACCCATGCCCTTGGATTTCATGGCCTTGTCCTAAACTACATTCTCAACAGATTTCCTGCCGTTACACCACCGTCTTGACCTGATTTGGTGTTGTTTGTACTGCGGAGGTCATGCTAATAGATATATGGCATTTGGTACCAATGCCAATAAACCTCCTGTGCTAAAACACACAGACACCAGAAGGGTAAGCTTGGGCTGCTTTAGCCTAAGCAAGCTGACAATAGCCTTTACAAACACTGCTTTTTAAAACAGATTCATATAAAAATAGTTTTCTAGTCTTACTAACCACTCATGCACTAATTTGAGGCTCAATATCTTACTGAAGGGCACTTTGAAAGGAAGAGGCCAGGGACTGGGCCACTGACCTTGTGATTACTGGACATCCACTCTCCTTCCTGAGCCACAGGCACCTCAGTGTTGACAGATGGCAGCCCTCACAGTTTACAAACGGCCATTATATGCATTTTGGTGTCATTAAGTTTAAACAACTGACACTTGGGATGCAGGTCTTTGAGCCACTTTGAAAAATTTTAAGTGTGTCATCCTTACCTTTAAACAATATGACAGTTTGCACGCTGGCCTTTGGTTGTCTGTAACTGTGACTGATTGTCTGAATCAAACCCTAAATTTCTTTATACACAACTACACATCACACATGTTGCTGTCACCCCACATGTCTATAGGTACTCCATTAGCCATGGCATCTTTAGTACCATCAGAAAAACAAGTTCCATCATGTTTTCTAGATTTTTGTATCAGCGCGATATGAAACCCCTGTGACTCAACACTTGTCTCCTTCCACATCCACTTAAAGTTAAGAATAGCATAACAAACTTTCCAGTTTGTGCCAGTGTAGTTTTCATCTCCTGCTCCCTCAGCAGCGGGCTATGAGATGGGCACTGTGGAGGAAGATACCAAGGCAAGACACTGCACCCAGCTCCAGCAACTGAACACAACATTAAGTTCACTGCAGCACTTTAAGCTGGTGTGCTTGTAGAGCAGTTCATAGATAAACTGGTTAAGTACAGCTCAGTGAGGTGTACTTTTACCACTAAAACAATCATGATACCTTTTCAACGCACACTTTTATCCCATATCAACTATCAACTTTTATCCCATATCATCCCATATCTCATACCGTATCTCATACCATATCATACCACGCAGTCAGTTCTTCATGAGAAAAACTTTCCTCCATGCTGCTGCATACTTTAACTGTTTTGTTTTTTTCCCAGTCTTGCCCATTCTGCTCTCCCTCTGTCTTCACCTCTACCTTTTAAACATTGTGACTCTTCCTTAGTCTCACTGTGATTAAAGCATAAGAGGAACGTGATGAATATTGTAAACACGCTCACATTCCTGAAGGAGCTCAATTATTTGCATAGGGAGCTTCCTTTTATTGCTTGGTTAAGAGGTTTGGGGCAGGATGTTCTGCAGAAGAACTGAGATATCCCATCTTCTTTTGAGGGCGCGAGAGAGCAGAGGAGGAGAAAACTGATGTGATATGATGTATTCAGAGCTAAGTGAATACTTGAAAACGTTAGCCCAGAGGAAATCATCATCTGCACTGCTGTTCAAAGGGCGTTTTTGGAGAACAACAGGGCTGAACTCAGTGATGGGTAGAGAATACAGATGTCTGTCTCGGTCTCCCTCCTCTCACCGGCTTCCCCGTAGCACCTGAGCTGACTAGTTGAAACTGACACACAGGCTACTGATGTGTCTGCTTACTGGAAGCACGTCAACCAACCCACCTACTTAGACCACTGGCAAAGGTTAACACCCAGTGAGTCATTTTGCCTGACAGCACAGAGGAGAGTATCTGAAAATTTATCACAAGCGATGACAGTCAGGGGGCACCTTGATTCATCTTAGCGCGATGCGTTTTTCTCAAGTTTTGTATTGGCAGGAGAAAAGAGAGCAGCAAGTTAATTTATTTTTTGCTTTGGTAATTGAGTCTGGCACATATTGCTATCAAAAAAGTATCCATTTACACACTTCAGAGGGAAGTCGTTCGTGCTTGCTTCAATCAGTTGGAATGTGACAGGCAACGTTTAGTGCACCTCCCCACCGTTCGGATGAAAAGACGACGCATATCTATCAGACTTTTAAGATATCGAAGATGAGACGATGCTTAACTCCGTGCAAATTGAGGTGGCTGTGCAGGATTTGTCGGCCCGTTGATATATCTTTGTCAAAGAGATCTAGGTTTAAAAGGGACTCCTGGAAATCTCAGAATAATAAAAACTGTGCAGAGCTACTTGTACCACCTGTAATGCATTTTCAATGCACTTTTTGTTCTTGACTGAGAGTTACTCTATGCTGAGTGCCATTTAATCTTAGCTAAGGCACCAGAGAGTACAATTCATTTTTATCCAACTGAGTCATTTCACAGCTAATCCTCAAACTGACCAATTTACTCCCGCCAAGATCATTTTTAATTATCACCTCTGCTTTACAGCTAAAATGACGTCCTGCTGGTTAATGTTAATTTGGTAGTTGCTCTTGAGTGTTGGCCCTCTTTTTCTTTTTTTTTTCTTAATATTTATTTATTTTTATTTTTTGTATGAATACTGGGTGATTAATCATGAAGTACTGAATGCGAGCCTCAGCCAGAAATGGCTGGTGACAGACGTGCAAGGGGTCACTGCACTGGCAGCAGCTGGAAATGAAGGTCACACTAACCTGTGAGGAAGAGGCAGGGGGACCATAATGTGGCAAACTGAGGAAGACACAGAGGGATGTCCTGTGCCAGTGTAACTTTGTTAAAGAGATGAATGAGCCATTGGAAATCTTTGGAACTCACTTGCAGAGTCTGCATCCAGCCGTTAGTGAAACATACTCAGACTTCTTTAAAATGGGTATATACAAAAATAATAGGTTTAATTTTGTTACCAACAGTGTAAGAATTATTACTTGAACAAAGTAATATAATATACTTCATAATTAAAAAAAAAAAAAGTAATTCATCACTTTAATTATTTACTCCCTGTGGAAACTTATTCATTACGTTATGATGAAAAGATGACTCGCATCTCATCAGACTTTAAGATATCAAAGATGAGACGGTGCTTTTTTTTAACTTCATTTAATTGACTTGAGGTGCTTTGTAATGTAACTGCCGATTAACAATATATACAGTCAAACCTGACATTTCAGCACAAATCCCCATCTTAATAAGAAGGCTATACACAGATACATAGTGAAAACAAGAGCAGCAGTGATTCTCCTGTTTGTTCCTGTTACAGTGCTACAAGACCGATCATCTCCTTTCTTTTGTTACCTGTTGAAAATAAAGCTTTGATGTCTTGGTTGGAGTCAGCATACACCCAGCTGGAGCATCACTCTATATGTTGCGTCTTTTGCTGTTAGTTTTATTTTCTTAGCATGCCACCCTTGTAGGTGCTTGGAAAGATTCCATGTTGTGTACTTGTGTATGTGGCATGGCCATAGTCTGCACATTGCCGTGACTTATTTTTCCTTCACCACAACAAATTTACAGTAAGGTGCACCTCTCCACCACTCAGAAGTTGTGCACCGCTCTGCCATCTTTGGTACACCGCTCTCCCACACAAACCGAGATGACTGTTGCATAAGCCCGCATTAAAAAGCAGGTAATTGAATTGCTTTTAAAACATAACTGTTTCATTAATGACTGTGATTACTGAATTTAGGAGCTGTCTATGTGCTGAGTGTATCATATTCCTGCTTTACAGAAAAACATTACAATAATGTGTCAATAACACCAGTTAGAGTAACGCCATATTTAATACATTTAAATAGGAAATAAAATATTTGAATAAAAATAAATTTTATTGTTTGGTTTTCACATCAAAAACAACTCCTATTTACACCTTTTGGTAACTTAAGTTGAATGGCTAGAAATGTATGTGTAAAGTGTGGAATAGTTGAGTCCTGAATATTTATCCAAACTCTCATTTTTATTTTTTTTTAATGTTATCATCAGAGTGTCTTAAAAAATAATGAACCTCATTTAAATTCAGATTATCGTGTTAAAACAGTAATGTCTGTAGGTATGAACACTAAAATAGTAAGAGAAACCATATGCTGGCCTTATTATCTCTGGCATCTGCTGGAAACCTGCTGGCAGATGGAAGTGGACATGGGGGTGGCAGCACTGCTGGAGGTTGGGTGTCTGTCCCTTGGTTGTCTGTTTCAGTCAAAATATGGAAAGATGAGATGTTCCAAATACCTGTGCTTGTTAGTGTGAAGCTTGCAGTCCTCCTTTAACACTTAGTTGCCGCTGATGGTTATGTGATTTTAAAACAAAATATAATGCTTAATGAAATGAAAGCATGAAGGAGATATCACACATTACTATGTAGCAATATTTACAATGTAGCATATTCAGCAGAATGTGACATAAATACAGGCAGTTTGTGTCTGCACATGTCCTGCACTGTCTAAGATCTAAACACAACCTTTTCCATCAGGGCTGGGGAAATACAGTATACTGTAGAGGCAAGGTTATCTGCTTTTATTACATTTCATTTTGAAATGGTATAAAAATTAAATCCTTTTTGGTCAGTATCATGTCCTTGTCTCTGTTAAATGAGGTGGGTATCTTGGCCTTTCAGCTGCCTATGATCCAAGGGGGACCTATTAAAATCTGTTCATACAGCAATTGTTAAAGTTGCTGTGAATCTAGTTAAATGCCACTGGCTCTGTTGCTTCTCATCTGTAAACTGGCAGACCGTTTTACTGTGGTAGCCTCAGCAGCAGCAGCAGCAGTAATAACGCTGCCAAAGATACTGCCGTAACCTTAGAGACTGACGTTTTTTCTGGTAACCACTGGACATTAAAATTTGTGGGTACTAGTCTGTGGTGGGATTTGCTAAGGTAACAATATATTCTCTTTCTAAGGTGTTTTTTTTTTTTTTTTAAATTGATCTGCATGGGATGATTAGCTGCCCCGTGCAGCAGCAAAATGATCCCATGGGGGGAAAAGATGAAGCAGAAAAACAAAATGAAAAGCCTGATGGTGAGCTTTTGTTATGGTTTCTTGCAGGCTATTTTTGATTTTGCAGTTGCAAATTTTTAGAGGGCATTAGCATGAGTCAGGTCTTTACCTTGGTTTTGACCTTGTCACATTGAGGCATTGTGGTGGACTAAAAGCAGACCTGCAGCGGTATACTGTACACTCCTGGTTTGGTGATGATATACAGGAACCTCAGTTGTTCAAAATCAGCCAGCCATGACTGGATCAGTTTAGGTGTGCCCACTGCGATCAGTTTATAATTTCCTGTTAACATCATCATCTCTCTAAGTTCTCTTTATCAGCAGTCTCTATCTCTTCTTCTCTTCTCTTGCTCTCCATAACTTTTCTCCCTGTCTGATCTTTTTTCAACTCTGTTCTTTGTATTTTCTTACTCGGTGTGTCTGTAGTGTACGTGGTTATTAATCCCGGTGCTTCAAACCTGCCCGGGGCTCGGAGCTGTCTTCTGAAATGCAGATCTGTGGAGGTGTCATCATAGCTCTATGTCTTGGGTGTCTTTGCTTGCCCCCCAGCCTCGCTCTCCTATTCACGCAGCTGTGATGACATGCATTATTCCTCACTGACTCATCTGGGCAGCCTCAAAGCTTCCCAGTTTTGTTTCCCCTCTCAACTTTTTTAGCCAAAAAAAAAGGAAGTTCTCTTATGCTGATGTCTGCATATCCCGTAAAAGTGGTATCTTGCATTTCCTGCTTTCATCTCTTGTGCAATATACAGTTAGTCAGACGTATGATGGTCACACCAGTGACTGTGTGTATTTTATTTTTGTCCTGTGACACACTGTTTCCCAATATTCCCTTTTCGACGGATCATTGTTTGCACTGCCTATACTTGGTTTTCGGCCTCCGAAGCAAATGAGAGACCTTGGAGAAATGACATCAGAGTCATAGCCACATACCCTTGTAAGAATGCCTAAATATTTACAAGCCCTCATAGCATGCTAACCTACCACTCAGCCTCCGATATGCTCAGCCTGAAAGTTTTTAAACTCAGCCCTGTGGTTACTTCCATCTGCTGTAACTACGTCTATTCTACGTCCCTTCTGAGCTTATCCCACGTCAAGTTCCTCGTTGAAGCTGGGCTCTTTAATTACAGTCATTAGCCAGAGCAGATCTGCTGCTGGGGTTACAGAACCTTATTACTAAGACCTTGTCTGCTTCCTCCCTACACAATGAAACGGCCTAATGCTGCTCTCTAGTGCGTTTTCTGAAAACAAGCTGCAGATACGCTGTTTACAGAAAACATTCTGCCAAATTGGATCCCCAAATCAAACAAGTCTCACCAGGAAACATTTTCCCCCTTTAACTCTTATCCTCTTTCAATTGGATGAGGAGGAGAAGTGTGCAAAATTCCAGCAGCAGATGGATGTCAGGTGGGGTGTAAGAGTCGTGGTCGCTTGTTTACTTGTAGACTGGTGCCGACTGCTGCTGTGATCAGGCCAAAGTAGTCATTTAACTACCATTCTAGACCTCAGTAAGGATCCCGCTGTAGTTGTCCTTGTTTAGATCAGCAGTACACAGCCATTGACATGTCTCTCCATCTCCCTTAGCCAGTGTTTTTTCTTTTCTTTTATTATTATCATTATATTTTTTTCCCAGGTTCTGTTCTGTTTCATTCCCAGTCCCTGTTTCTGTCAGCCATCAAATTGTCATCATGCATTCCTCTGTGTCCTCTTTGTTTAATTAGTAATACGGAGTTGGCCTCCTCTTCGGGTAATGAAAGAAACAAAGTCACATCTTCATCCCACTAGGTTATTACGCATCTCTCCACCTTCAGACTTACAGAAAACAAAACCCTATCTCTCTTGAGCAGTGTGTTAAAACGACACATCTGTTCTCCACATGAGATATAAACAAACAAGTCCTAATCACTGAAAACCAGTGAGATTATTAAATATGGTATAATTACAAGTGATAAGTGTCTTTTTTTTTCTCAGTATGTAAAATCTGATTAGATTGTATTTTAGTGACTTGACTGGTGTTTCTTTCTTTTATTTGAAGAGCTAGGATAAGCTTGGGAAAACGTGATCAGGTGCACAAAAAACATCCTGCCCCTGTCCAGTTCCTCATTTTGTGCATGACTGTTAAGGAGATGTTGCCTTTTCAAGCGTCACAGCCTTGTGACAGAATACAGTCCCACAGTAATTTTGTGTAATGGTGCGCACTTCGTGTCGGACAAGGTTGATGCTGATAACAGAACGCAACCTAAGTTAGACCCTGGATTTTAGTGTATTATTACAAGCTGGAGACCACCCGTGGCGCTCAAACGAATAAAAATCCCATTTCCTCCCTATCCATTGGTAGTATTAAGAGCTGAGGATTGTGCTGTTGCCTGAGTGCCAGTGAAAAAGCCACTCAGTGTGTGAGCAGTTAAAGCCCTCTCATCGCAGCAAGGATGAGGCCTTCCTTCTGTATGCATCACCCCAGCCAGCTTGATCGATTCACTGTTTGCTCTGTCTTGCCTAAGTGCGAGCTCACACTGCCCACTTTGCCCACAGAAAATAATTCAGACTTTGACCAGGGCTGCCTGCCTCCCCTAGGCTTCCCTACACACACCCATTCACACACACATACACAAATGTATGCATGTATAGTGAGTCCACACACAGTCTGTCTTTCAGCCTCAGGGAGCTGGGCAGCCCAAGCATGGATCCATGAATTCCTCATAACACAATCTGTTGGCTGATCAATAATTCAATTCTATCTGTGAGCAAGCATGTCTGGATCCAATCTCACCTGCACCTCCCTTGGCCTTCCCTTAACAAGGTGGGTGTCGTGTCCTTGAGCTGGGCTCGGCTTATGTCTGTGTGGGTCTGTGTGCTCTTGTGTGTGCTGATTAGCTGGGCTGGCTTTAGTTAGTTCTCAGGCGGTGGTTGTTCTAGCTCATCGCTGTGTATCCACTTCCTCTGTGCATGGGCGCGCATGCATGAGAGCCCTTGGCCATAGTGGATTACAGACTGTTCATTATTTTGACGTCGCTTGTGTCTTTGTGTCCATACTGTGTGTTGATGCGAAACTGTCCAACAGTTGGCAAAGCTGATGTGTTTGTGTGTGTCTGAGCTTATGCATGATCTGTCTTTCCCTCCAGGCGGCTAGACAAATCAAAGACATGGATCTCATTAAAAGGTATAGAGCCCACGGAGAGGTCAGCGGCTAAGTTCTCTGATTAGTTGGATCCGACGGGCTGCTTGGGTGCTATGTTTGGCAGCAGGGGAGTGGGGGGACCCCCTCATTGACATGCCTCTCATCTTTCTCCAAGCCCACACCTGGCAGGTGCTCTACTCAACAGTTTATCAATGCAGGCCTCAGCCTGATTTCTGACAGGGTCAAGGACAACCCACAAGGGCTCGGATTTACCCCAGCTCCCATCAGCTGGCACTCTATCTTTGCTACTTTCCATGATAGCCTAATGGGCTGCCTAATTCCAGTTCTGTTTTTATCCTTCTTTGAGTGTTTTATCAAAGGCCACATTCAGTTTCCATTCCAGTGACAGCCTCTCTCCCCGCATATCAGACTGCACCAATAGCCCGACAAGCAGCTTTCTGGGTCGTTAGTAACTCGTTCCAGGGCCCAGCCTCCTATCAAAGCCAGCGACCATGAACTAGGGATGACTTTGAGCCAAGGGCAAAGTGTGCATGTGTGTGTAGCTTTGAGTTAGAGGGACGGGATGTGTCTGAAGGTTGCCTGACTTTAGACAGTTTCTTCCCTTCCTCTGAATGGCCTTTCTCTTTACTCTTGCTGTCTCGTCCCCTGTGTCCCTCTCAGTTTAATGTGCTTCCAGATAAAACAACAGCAGCAAACTTCCTCATTGTTTCTCTCTCGCTTTCTCTTGCTGATAACCACGCTATCTAAAAGTAGGCCCTGGCAGCACTCCCTGTCTATTCACTTCACCCCACTCTACCCCCCTCACCTCACCTACCTCTCTCCCAGTATGGTAGGATGTATTGTACGTAATCAGTAGATTGAAAGGGTGTTTTTTTTCCTTCCCCTTTTCTGGTGGGTGCAATTGCGGATAAAGGGGACTGGCGCATATCTGCTGACTGTCACTTCAATTAAATGCGCTGTCCTCAACCGCCTCCCCTATTTGCCCAGTACTAGCTCTAAGTAAGCCCCTTTTGTTCAGTGTCCAACCTTTGTAATCCACAAGCCCTTCAACCCTAAACTTTTCCTACATAAGGATTTAGTAAGGATTTGGGACATTTTTTTTAAAGGTTTTTTTTTTATAAAATAGCATCACAGTTGTCTACACACTGCCTTTCTTTTCTCGTTGTCTCTCTCTCTCTCGGTCTCAGGCTCAATCTGTTAATAAAACTTGACATTTATTGGAGAAAACAAATAAAAGTCCGTGGTTTGGGGATTGTCTCGTATAAAAACTGCACTCTCGTTTTTGTGTTTGTTTACATATCAATGAACATCCCGATCCCCAGACAACAGCGCGCTGTCAAAAATGAGGGCCTCGAAGGAACTTGGTTTAACGCTGTGCAAGTGCCTTTTCTAAAGGGCAGTGCTGCGCCTGTGGTTGTCAATGTCTGTTTAGCAGAATAATCAGTGTTTTAATTAAGAAAACTCAGTTCAGAATATCAATTATAGTTTTCCTTTATCTGCAGTCATGTCACACCAAGAAACAATTATGACTGATTGTGAGTTTCTATTGTCTTTGGCTGAGGATAATTACTTACTTTTTGCTTATAAATCATGTTTTTTAATAAATGTCTTCCAGTCCTCGTCTCTGCTCTCATTTGCAATTTCTTGTACTATTTAATACTAATGAGTGTTTTTATACTTCTCTTTCCCTTAAAGCACAAGTTTGTGAGAGTCAGCGAGTCTGTCTTGAGTGTGTTCTGTTCCAGCGAGAAGGCAGCGTGTTTGTGTTCAGAGCCTTAAGGCCCTTATAGCATTTTCTCTCAGTCTCATCCCAGTCCAGATATGCTCTTCGCTCTGGTATGAAGAACATCTCCAAGATGCTCTCTTTAACTCAGTGCCCTCCATGCATACATACTTCATTCAGTCGTACTTTCACAGTCCCGGCCGAGGTAATGGTTGCGGCCCTCACTGCGGTCACTGAGAAACAACAGATCTGCTCTATAACCGCACCTCTCTGTCTGTTTCTGTGGTGTGATAGACTGCACGCTCTTCTCTGGAAGGATTCCACCAGGCCACAGTTGCACTGTCATCACTGTTAGCCTTCCGTAACGGGCAATGAGCTTTGTATCATTTCTCCCCATTTCCTCTCTTTTCTCTCTTATTTCTTTCTTGTCTGATTGAAGCAATCCCTATGTTTTGACTTCTTCCCCAGGTTTGGAAACAGTCTGTCACACTTTATTGTCTCTGAGACATGAGTAGGGTATGGTGCTTTTCCAGTTACTGCAGAGTGGTTTGCATTTGCCAGTTGGCCCGTCCAGAGTGGGTAAAGGGTGCAGTGGAACCAATTATAGCAATGGGTTTTGTGCACACTAAGTGTAGCATGGTTGTAGTGTTTGTGATGGGTTTTTAATGGGACCGAACCACAGTCACAGATGTACAGGCTTGTTGTTTTTGGTGATTGCAATGGTCAGTGTGTAATAGGTATGCTGCCAGAGCAGTCTTCTTGAATCTGTGACTGATTGTTAAGATCAAGTAACATTTGAAGCCAGATGGTTTCTCACCAGTGATTTTAAATCACTTATTTGTTCCACTGATTTATAATTGAAATGAGTGTTAGTGCCAAGAATTTTGCAAAACCCAGAATGAAGGGCCTGTGCTGTTAGGGTTAAGTGCCTGTGCCTCCATCTGTTAGCAACACTCCTCTTAAGCTTTGTTCGGTAGTTATATCCGAGCACTAAGTGGAAAAAGAGAATTAAATAACCTGAGTTTTCATTTTCCTCACTCATAATTGATGCACTAATTGTGTGCTTATTCCCAGTGGGCGTTGCAAGCAAAAAAAAAAAAGTCGTCCAGTTCAAAAGCATTGCTGGGATGTTATCTTTTGAGTAATGAAAGTGTCCCTTCTCTAGAGCCTGTGTGTGTGTCTTGCTAGGGGCTGTATGGTAAATGATATGGCTAGGGCCATTAGCTAGATTGTTGTCTGTTCATACTGCTGGCTCCTCCTGATAACTAAAGAGTTTGCTTATTAACCATACTGTCATATGATCTTTTGTGAGGATGCATATTAGTCTTAATGCATGCTTAGGACATTAAAATTCTTTTCAGCAGAAAACACTGAACCACAAGAGGCTTGATCAGCTAAGAAATGAATGAGAGAATGCCAGTTCACTAGTTTTTGCTTAGCTCAGTGTAGACTATCGAAGAAGTGATTTGTATTCTTGCTGCTTTGCGGTGCCCTACTCTGTTTGCGCTAGCCAATCTGGACAGAGGGTTGTTATCAGCAGGCCTGAATGAAACAGCTGCCTTGCACTCCTCACCAAGGCTCTGTTCAAGTCCTTCTACGCCTTTGAAAATGTCAGGTTCTGCCCGTTGTGTCAGACACACTGCTTGCTAATGGCTCCTGGCTCTGATCCAACCTTATCCCACATTCTGAACCTGGCTTTGGTTGCATCAGGCCCCTCTCACAACCAGGAGACTTACCTGGATCATGACAGCTAGCAGCCAGCCTCTACTGGGAGAAAAAGCTTTCCACAGTGGTTGAGGCATTCAGAGGATAAGCCCTAACTCGTGCGTGGATCTGAGAGGGGATGGCTAGCACCTGCCACTGCTAACACGCAAATATTTAGCTTCGAGAGGGGAGTCAGAGCAATGCCCTAGGGGTAAGCCACAATGGATTTTTCACTTCACAAACTTGCCTGGTCACATTGAACTGGCTTTTCCTACTGTTTTGGCTCTGCCCTCTCCCTGCCCTTGACTCTGTGAGCTGCTGTTGAAATCAAGTGCACGTACAGACTTGTCAGCTCCATGCACCTACTAGCAGCTAGCCTAAGTACATCACTCTTATCTGTGATGTCACTTGCTTCCTCTCCTGTCCATGCATGTCTGAGCCAGGTCATAAGCCACCTCTCCCCCTCCCTAAACCTGTCTGTTTTGGTTGTAATGCAGCCTAAGCCTTGTGTTGAGAAGGGCATTAGCCTATATTTGTGGGCATGAGCGCTTTGTCATCCAGACTTGCGAATGGCTGCTCCAGATGGGTGATTAGTCACTACTCTGTGCATGTGTGTGTTGAGACTGAGAGAGAATCACTGGTGTGTGTATGTGACCTAAGATAGGTTTGATTACAAGGGGATGAGACCGACAGCCTAAATAAAGATGAAACACAGGTGCTCGCATCGCTTCATGTCATGCGCTTCTGTACGTGTACTTGTGCACCAATGTGTGCCTGTGTGTTTATCATCTAATGGCTCCACCCTAGCCCAATACAACCCACTCCCCTCCCCTCCCCAAACACACATCCCCAATGCAATCTCATCACTACCTCTGACTCTGCTAGCCAGGCTTCCATCAGCAGTTTGGAGTGCAGCTCTTATGCCTGTAGGCTGCTGTAATGATAGCTTTTGCTGCAAAAAAAAAAAAAAACTTAAAAAAAACAAACTAAAATAAGCCCAGCTGTTTGCTCACAAAGTATGAGAATGAAAAGTGGAGAGGAGGAAGAGGAGGAGGATGAAAGCGTCACCAGCCTTCTATTGTACAGCTGCAGTCTCATACAACTCTGACATACAACGCAGACTTAACAAAAGCAAGAACACGTGCACCATGAAAGATTAATTGGTTGCTGTTAGCTCTCTCATCATCACCTGCAGCAGAAAAGGTAGGGAATACAGAAAAATGTGTTGCCTGGTGCTGGAGAAGGTAATAAGGCACTTGGGGAGGGGGGGGGTGTTTTCTCTCTCTGGACGCTGCCTGACAAAAAAAAAAAGTTCCCAAAGTAGAACATGCCAAAATTAGAAATTGAAGCTAAGGTTGTTTTGTGTTCACCTGGTGTAGTTAGTGGGGGTGACAGTCTCATCAGCTGGAAATGATTATACGGTAGACATATTTAACAGCCTATTTAGATGTTGTGTGTGCGTGCATGCATGCTTGTATAAATGTGCTTACAAGTGTGCAAGTGTGTTACATTGTGGGTGTGTGGTACACCACTGTCCAGACACATCTGCCTGGCTTTAATTAGTTTTGGCTGGCACAGGGACCAACCAGTCTCTCTGGTGTTTAATAACAGCCTAGACAGTAGGCATTTATCAAGGTCTGAATACAGCTGAAGGATCATTTGGCCAAATAACTTTAAAGCGATTATATTCTTTTTATTTTCTGAAGCTGCTTGCAAAGAAGTTCCTGTTCCCTCCCCTCTCCACTGCATGCCAGGGCATGTTGAAACACAAATCATCTCTGCTGTGCATATTTTGGCTCTCTTTCAGTCTTCTCTTCATCTATTTTCCCTATTTTCTCTTCTCAATTTTCTTTTGGTTTTTTGTTCGGCATTATATTAATGTGTCATGTATCTGACCCAAATTTCCAGGCCCCTGAGTTCTTTCAGGGTTCTTCCTCTGTCTCACTCCTCCTGCTTTTTTGATCAGTCATCGTAGTGAAAAGTCTCCCAACCAGAGAGAGACACAGACTTTCACTGTCTCCTCAGTCAGAATGGGTAAGTGGTCTTTGGGAGCAAACAGAACATTTCTTTGCTATATCCACACTCCTGAATACAGCAGCTTCTAACCAGGGCTGGAGACTTTTGCCGATGAATCAATAAAAGCTGACGGACACCCTCTCTTCCCTTAACCCATTTTTTTTTTGTTTTTTCCCCCGCTCTCCGTCCCTTGAAATTTGTGAATGTTACCTGATATGACTTATTTGCCAGCCTGCTCCCAGTTCTTCACTTTCCATCCACTTTCCCCAGCCACCTGATCCCTCCCCTCCTTTTATTGCGCCAGTGCCAACAAAACCGGGCTGAAGACAGTGTTTTGTGCGCATGAGTGGGAATAGAGTCTGAAGAGGCAGAAACTTAACGGAGCAGAGCCGAGGCACATACAGGTGCAGTTTCTCTTACAGCCTGAGGGATAGCTGTCAAGGTCTCTTCATCCTGGCCCTCTTTTTTTTCATGTCATCCCCACTGTGGCCTTTGTATGTCTTACTCAGATCAAGATAAGCACTCTTACAGGACAGGGTGGTCCCAAGAGGCAGAGTGCCCATAGGAAGAATCCCTGCAGCTGTTGCTCCAGCTGTTGCTCTTCATCAGTTTTCATCTTCTGTGTGTTGGAATTGTATGTATATTGTTTTTGTTATTATCTCTGACTTACTACAAGGACAAGTTCCCCATAAGGAATAATAAAGATTTCTACTATTACTGTAATATACTGCATGCCAGAAGGTGCCTACAAAAAATATGGTGACGAATTCAAAAGCAGCCAGAGCAGCCGCTAACGTAGCCCCCGAGCTCCACTTGCAAGTTGAGCGAATGCAAATGGAGTTTGCTTTATTTAAAAAAAAAGAGAGAGAGAGAGAGTTCCCTAGCTGTAATAGTCTGCATTTCTACCACAATGCTGCATAGTCTGATATTGCCTCATTCAGTGCTACACCAACGTCCTTTTTGGGCAGGGTTGGCTGTCTGATTCTTTCCTCTGTCAGCTCAATGGGGGAGATTGCTTTGATTTTGGGGCAGACTTGACCAGATTAAATAGTCAGTCCAGACCGTGTGGACGGATGGCTCCCAGCCATCTTCTCATTTGTGTTTCTCATTGTCGCTTGCAGCTCCCCTCCATTTTTGTTCTCTCCCCTTCCCTTTGTTTGCCTCATGCTTCTGCTCAGTATCTGGCCAACGATTGATAAGACCCAATCCCTGACAATGCTTGGCACGCAGCACAGGATCGGTGGCAGTGGCGCTCATGCATTGTGGCAAGCATGTGTCTGTTCAGGCTTTAGGAAGGAGATGGGATGTGTCTCACGTCATTGTTTATCTACCTTTCCATTTCCAGATGGCACTCAGCAGAAAGAATGTGGTTCTTGACACACACATACTCTCTCTCTATGCCTCTCTCATTCCTCGCTCGATCCCTTCTTCCATCTCTCCCATGGCTCACTCTGTTGTTTGGACTTGGTTTCAGGTCCAGAACACGCAGCATGAGGTGAGGGGAGTAGGTGGTGAGAGAGCCAGGATGGCAGACTGGGACTTGAGAGGGAGCCATAGAAAGTCAGGTGGTAGTCTAAGTGTGTGTTAAGACTTGGTGTGAGAGCATATGTGCTAGTAATTGTACCTCTGAGACTGCAACACTTGACGAGTATTTGTCTGAATCACAATGCAAAAAGTGTGCTAGTATGACAACACATTTGAAACTTTTTTCCCCACATTTTTCTGGGGGTCATTGAATCATAAAAATCTAGTCTCAGGCAACCATTGAGTCGGCTAGCCCCAGTCCTCTTGGTTGTCTGGATTGATGGACGGTCAATTCCAGCAGCGGGAGATAATCACAGCGTGTCAGCCTCCACCGATCCAAACTCTTATCTCTGTCTGCCCACTCCCAGGATGCCACAAATGACCACAGGGACACACATTTCTCTTTATTGTTCCAAAAACCCCAAGGGAGAGAGTGTGTTTTTACGTACTGAATGTAGGCTTTGCAGCTTTGTGCGACTCTATCCTCCACTGGATGAACACATTCACCTGGAGTGCACCTTCTCCACATGGGTACTTCAACCAGACTCACCTCCCAGTTTTGGAAGTGAATACACTTATCTCAAGGCAGCGCTGTCAAAAGTTTTCTCCCCCCCCCCTTCCATTTTTGCCTGCTGACTTTTCAAAGGAATTATGCACTGTCTGAAGTGGCTTATGATAAGCCTTTTCATTTCCGGTCTGAATCTTCCACTATAACATGTCAATATTATCAGTTTGGGCTCTGGCACTGTCCTATGGCATTATAAGGCACTTTTTAAAAATCTTTTAAAGTCCCCCTGCCTTCACCATCAAGCATGATCAAATAAGATTATCTCTCCTGAGTGTTTATTGCAACAATGGACTTGAACAAAAGTCTTGTTTCTCGCATCCGCCCTGCTGCCCGAAGGTCTTTTGAGGGGTTATTTTTCCCCGAGTGAGCGGTGCTAATTGTGGCCTAATGGCAAGCTGTTATAGCTTAGAGTGGTAAAAAGCAGTCAGTTGGTGAGGCTTGCTCCCTTTCCTGTGCAGGCTGATTACGCTGTCTAGTTAATGCACCCTCCTTAGATACAAATGGACGGTGGTTATTGCATCAGGAGAGACAGTCAGCCTGTCAAAATCACCCTCTCTAACAGACAAGAGAGATATAAAGAGAGATGGAAAAGAGTGAGAGAGAAAATATTCTGGAGAGCCAATTTCAGTGAGGGGATAGAAGCGTGGTAGTGCAATTATGAAATATAGCTTTCTGTTTCAATAATGACCTTTTCTCTACAGGCTATATATAGACCAGTGTAAATGATTTACAGAATGATCCACACTGTCCTATACATAATGACCTATGGATTCCTGCAGAGAGTTCAGACAGTTTCCAGTGAAACATTCAGTCTTGCTGGCACTAAGTTGAGCAAAAACATTGGAAACGATAGCTGGGGACACTGGAGGGAGAAAGCAATCAAAGGCTTATAGACACGCCCTTTTCTAGTTGTTGTCCTTGTGCTGTCGTTAGTCACTTCCAGTTTCCTATACTTGGTATGCATGTGTGGGAGTTCTCGCCTGTGTCTTTCTGCTCTGGAATTTCACAGAAACAGGGCACTGTCGCGTGGGCTGTTTTTCTTTTACCATAATTAATCACCAGGGGATCACATGATTGTTTCACCCCAAGATTCATTTAAGAAGAAAAAAAAGTCCCTTAGCACAACTTCTGTTTCATTTCATAAATAAAAGCCCATTGAAACACGGCCTCAGCTCTGCTGCCAGTTGTGCAAAACACCCACACTGGCTGCTTACTGTGCATCTGTCTGGATAGCTACTCCAACAGCAGCCATGGCAAAACTGAAGGGGGCGGGGGTGATGGGGTCACGAACTGAAGAACTCCATTCTGATCTGCTAATATTAGAAACAGACTGTAGTGGATTGCTAAGCCACTACCAGAAAGCAGATGTTTCTTATGTCTTGATGCATGCTTAATCATCCAGGTAGGGAAATCCCAGAAAGCTGATTCTGTTCATCTGGATGTAGCGTTTCAGTGGGAGATGTTTCTGTAAAATAAATAAATACACTAAGATGTTTATGCTAAACCAATAGAAGCTGTTGCGCATGTATGTATATTTGATTTAAAATTTTAAAATTTATGTAGTCATAAGCCTGTTTTTGTACTGACAAGAAGTACCATCCTGAAAAATCTTTATGTAAAGAATATATGTATGTATTTTTTTGCATTTACACAAAAATTTACTCTTGGACTCAATTATAAAAATCTATTTAAAAAATCTGTTTACACTTGGAACAAAGTGTCTAATAATCAAATATAACCAATAATCAATTAATTCCTTACATATCTAGTGATAGGCCTGTTTAGCTTTCTGTACTTGGAAACCTATGATAACATGTTAATGGTCAGCTTGGATTCTGGTATTGTCCCATGGCATGTTAAGGTGCCGCTCTGAGAATCGTATAATTCTGTGTGACAGTCAACATCACACAACTCATGAACGAACATGAATTTATACCATGATACACTGCCGGCGACTTCATTAGGTACACTCGTTCAACTTGTTCAACTGCCCATTGATGCAAATATCTATTCAGCCAATCACATGGCAGTAACTCAGCACATTTAGACATCTAGACATGGCCAAGACAACCTGATGAAGTTCAAACTGAGCATCAGACTGGGGATGGCATGGTTGTTGGCGCCAGATGGGCTGGTCTGAGCATTTCAGAAATAGCTGATCTGCTGGGATTTTCCATTACAACCATCTCTAGGGTTTACAGAGAAGGGCCTGGAAAAGAGAGAATATCCAGTGAGCGACTGTTCTCTTTGCTCTTTTGAATTGATAGGAAGGCACCAGGAACTCAAATAACCACTTGTTACAACTATGGTATGCACAAGAGTGTCTCTGTGTGCACAACACATTGAATCTTGAAGCAGATGGGCTACAGCAGCAGCAAACCACACCGGGTGCCACTGCTGTCAGCTAAGAACAGCAAACTGAGGCTAAAATTCATGTGGGCTCACCAAACATTGGACAATAGAAGAATGGGGGGAAAATGTTGCCTCGTCTGATGAATCTCTATTTCTGGTGTGACATTCAGATGGTAGAGCCAGAAACTGACATAAACAACATGAACGCATGGATTCGTCCTGCCTCGTATTAATTTTTTGGGCCCTTAGGAACAGCTGAGAATTGTTTAAATGCCACGGCCTACCTGAGTATTGTTGCTGACCATGCCCATCCTTTCATGACAGCAGTGTACCCATCTCCCAGTGGCTGCTTCCAGCAGGGTAATGTGCCATGTCCCAAAGCTCAAATCACCTCAAGCTATTTTTTTTAACATGTCAGTGAGGTCAATGTACTCAAATGGCCTTCACAGTCATCAAATCTCAATCCAGTAGAGCACTTTGGGATATGGTGGAGTGGGAGATTTACATCACAGATGTACAGCTGTCAAATTTGCAGCAACTGTGTGATGCTGTCATGTCAGTGTTAACCAAAATCAACAAAGAATGTTTCCAGAACCTTGTTGAACTCATGCCATGAAGGCTTGAGACAGTTCTGAAGGCAATAGAGAGGCCAACCCAGTACTACTGTAGCAAGGTGTAATTAATGAAGTGGCCAGTGTATATTTGAATGTGTATCCTTAATATTTACAAAAAAAAGTTTGATTTATAAACACGCCACTACACCATCAGTTAAGGGAAAAACCCTCTGTGGTGCCAGTGTACAGACATGCCTGACTCTACTCGTATTATAATGATTGCATGCTAAAGGTGGCTGGATGCACTGCCAGCACAGCTTCATAAAGCAGCTACTCGATGTTTCCCAATGGGGCCCTCATGAGTGGCAGAGAGCAGAGAATCACTTCTGGACTTCATTCTCTGAAGTGACAAAAGATCTGCCAGTAGATGGAGGAACTAGGGCAGGAAAAATAAGATGGTACCACACAGCTGCATCTGTTGAATATCTTGTTGGGAGGTTGTACAGAAAGTAATGAGGTGAAACTGCAGCAGTGCATTAGCTGTCAATCAGTTTGTTTTTGTTTGGTTAGTATGAGTGCCTGTTGTGAGTTAAGCGTCTGCATAACTAGGCAGACCAATTGAATGTAGACCCACCTTTAACCTCTTCCAACATCTGCCTATCTTCAAGTAAATCTTCCATTTTTCCCTCCTCACTGAGAAGTAGGCAAGCAATGCTATCTTTGGACCATTTACTGCGTATAATCCGACATCTGTCTTGCTCATGTCTCTTGTTTGGCATTAAAACATTCCCTCCCAGTCTCGTCATCTTCCACCCCCTCCGGTAGCCGTCACAGCCCTTGAACGATTTCCTCTCACTGGGAGGCTTCCTCCGAGTCACTGTGGCAGTGTCAGATGAGGCTCCTATTTAAGCTCATTAAATGTTTCCAAGAGAATAGGAAATCAATGGTGCATACCGGACTGCATTCGAGTAACTTTTCTCTTAATTTAATTTCCCCTCCCCCTTATCTGTTTGCACATCTTTCTCTTTCTTTTCCCCCTATCATTCACGCTGGCTTCTTTCCAGCTTGTCGGTTTCCTTTAAGCCGGGGAGTTGGAGGTGGGTGGAGGTGGAGTGTTGCAGGAGGGGGGGGGCGGGGCGGGAACGGTTTGCCTGCGGAGGCTGTCTCAGACTTGTGTCTGTGACAGGCACCGTGGTGTGAGGCTGTCCAGACTTTCAGCGTTGTTTAGCGCTCACCACACGAAGCACACTCGGCTGAAAGTTTTGTGCACACTGACCTGCCCTGGGGTTTTAGCTTTTGTTTCAGACCATGCTGTTAAGGGAACAGGTTGCAGCCAGAGAAGAATATTGCGCTGAAAACATAGCACAGTGACATTCTGGATTGAGATGACCCTGATTTAAAAAAAAAAAAAAAAAAAATCCCCTCACCTCATGTTTGCCTCCTTCCTATTTTGAGTTTTATGCATCACCTCCATATTTCGTCCATCTGTTTAATTTGCTTATAACAAGCTTTTCTTCAATTTAGGCTAGTGAATTAATGTGTGTGTGCATGTGTGTATGCTTGTAAGTCCTTGTGAGTGCATGTCTGGCAGGGCTTTGTGCTGTTTGAAACTATGCCTGCAGGCTGGGCCCACACCTTCTCTGGATCTCCTGTAATTGCTCTTTTGGGGCCTTGTCTCTGGCTCTAAGCCCATCTCCATCACTCTCTCACTGTCTTTCTCCCTTGCTCTCTGGCCTCCTTCCTTCTTTTTTGCCCTCACTCCCACTTTTCTCCCCCTGCATAGCTTATTATGGCTGATTCCCACCTGCCCAATCTGGGAATTGTCTGTACACACACACACACACACACACACACACACACACAGCAACTCAGCAGTTTTTAGAGCTGCCTGTCGCCTCACTGGTTTGTGTGCTATCTGCTATAAAACAGCTTTGCTAATACTGTTTGGCCAAGAAGTGGAAACAATAGTGCTGTCACATTTTTCCCTTCTATTGGTGAAAACAGACAGTTTCTTGTCTTTGCTGTGGCTGTCAGAGCACCATTTCATAAAGCCCTGGCCCTTCAGCCTTAGTGTCTGTCTTTGTATACTCTAGCCTCAACCACATGCTCCTAACCACAGGCCTTTTCCATTTCCATTCCAGCCCTCCCTTCAGCTTGTCGCCCAGTAGCCCCTCCATGCCTGTTCCCAAGCTAGGGGGCTTACTTTGAAGGATAATGGATGTGGCCAGTTGCAGCTGCTCAGCAGCAGGGTACTATCATAGGAGTTATCTAAGGGCCCGAGAGTGGCCTGTGATGAATGGCTGGGAGCTGTGTTCTCCAACGATCAATAAGCCACTAGCACCCAGATGAGCTAGATGCCCCTTCACTCTCCGCTTCCCCTATCTACACCTATATCTCCCGCTCATAATCTCCCACTATGTTTGTGAACTTTTCCCTCCAATTCATGGCTTGAATTGGGCCATTGATCTTTTATCCTTGGCTTGTTTTAAATAAAGGGCCAGTATCTTCTCTCCACCCAAGCATGCAAGCTTTCTGACAGCAGTTATTGCTACACTAGCGGCAAAGCTCACAAACATTACTTTAGTCTGATCGAAGGCCCGTAATCTGAGAGGGAGCGCAGAGAAAATGAAGGGGAGCATGCATGAAGCTGCTACCCCCCACTCTGTAGCGCTGCAGTGGTTTTCATTGCAAGGCTGATGCAAACAGAGGTCCCATGTGGGTGTACACATTTGTAATGCAGACAAACATACACGCATGCACCAAACAGTTTTGCTGTCAGGGCTCATTAAGCGCAACCTGTCCCAAAGCACCTCAGAAAGCCTCACCCTCTCTGAATTGTCTCAGTGTTGTGCACACATTTATGTGATGTGCCTTCAGACCACCAAAGTGTGTAAATTTTTTATCCCTCTGCAGAACAACAGGTGTGTCATAGCTACTGTGTGTGTTAGTTTTTGATCTGTGTTTTTTCACATTGCTGGTGAGAGATTTGCAATGAAAAGAGACAACTGGAAATCTCTCTCCCTCTCTCTTCCTCACCTCCGGGGACTTTGAGTAGTCTGTATCCTCTCTTTCTTCTTCTCACACTCTGCTCTCCTTCTCTTCCCCATAAGTCTGATCTTTCCTCTGATTTCCTATTGTCTCTGTCACAAAGAGCAGATTCTGAACTTGGTAATTGCATGTTTGCTGGCCACCACACCTGTTGCTGTCAAGTCAGTGGTGTGGGAAAGAGGGGAGAGCTGCACCCTCTGGCCTCTATAGCTCTTACTCCCCTACCACCTTTGTTGAAGGTGTAAGCCCACAGGGACATGGGAGTGTGATTTGGCCAATGTGTACATGCGTGGTGGTATAGAGTGCTCTGATTGTGTTTATCTGTAACCTTGAGCTTCACCTCTAGCGCGCGTGTGCGTGCAAATGCATGTGTGTATCTCCTCAAACCTGGCCAGTGCTGACAGTTTACTCTCTCACCTGCTAATCCTCTCCACCTCCTCTCCTCTCTCTCCTTATCCAGAGCCCAGGCCCTTAATGAAGCTGGGGGTCAGCGGTGGTGTGCGGCTAATTGGCCAAGTTTGCCCGGGGCTCCGGCTGCCTGTGATTGAAGTGTCCAGCAAGCGGCGACTGTGCAGTCACTGCTGCACCCTGCTCTGTTTCACTCCAACAGCCAAGACGCTCACTGCACACCTGTCGGCCTCTCCCTAGTGAGTAGCACCCGAGGTCATTTTATCTTCACACTGCACAATACTCTGTCCAGTCTTCTGTGGGTTTGTGCTAATTTTGTGAAAAGAAGATTTCTCAGGTCTATTTTCTAAATCACCGGCCCTCCATGTCATACCATGTATATGTTTGGAATGTTGTCACAAAGATTTAAGTTTCAGTCTTGGTGTCCTATGTCTCTGTATTTTTTTCTTTATTGTTAGACTGTCATTCCCACACTTCATCTCAGCATTTTCTCCATTTCCTTGGCTTGCGTGGCCCTCGCATTCTTTGTTCTCATTTGCCACAGTGGGATTTGGGCAATTACCATGGTCCCCCATTGGTCAGCAGCCCAATAAAAAGGCCCTTATTTCTCTCACGATGAGCCCAACAGTCCCAGCTCTGCCCAAGCTGTAGCTCAGTATTCCGAGTTAACAGGAGGGGATGGCGTAATGGAATGAAGGTATTTCAAATTAGTCGAGCCTCTTGTTTCTCCTCATTAAAGCCTTCCTAACTCCAGTTGTTTTGCTGTCTGTGTAAGAGCAGAGGAAGGACGTGGTAGTGAGCTCAGTGATAAAATGGACACACAGGAGGCATTGAGGCAACAACTCTGCTACCCAGCAGGTAGTTGTCCATCTCACCTGGGAGATATGCAGGCAATGCTTAGCCCCCAAGTGCCACAGTACACCAATATTGTGCTTACAGAAGTGGAAACTTTCTGGCTAGTAAATAGTTAACACTGTGTGTTTGTTTCAGGAAACAATGGTCCAATTACAAGTCAAGTCTTAGCCTACAAGTTGGGATAAGTTCTAGTCTGTCAAGACTTTGTTTGCACACCAGTGACTTTCTGTGCTTGTTTATTATGGAGCGCAAGTGATTAGATCTGCTCTGAGGCTTCATTAAATGAGGCTCCCCAGCAATTAACTACAGTTACAATAGTTTTGTGTAGACAGTTGTAAGAACTTAATGTTTCCACGTTTAATTTAAGCATAGAAAAAGTACAGTCATTGCAACTCACTCTTTTGATCACAGGAATCAAATGGTGAGCAACATTAATGTGATTTCATATGGCATATTTGGGTTTTTCATCGCCTCTTCTTAAACTGTTTCTTTGGTGTACTTTAAATCCCCAAACGGCCACCAAGCCTCGGGACTTGCAGGTTTCTTAGGGTGTTACACTTGTCCATCTGTGGAGTGCTTAACGTGACAGATGACTCCCTTTCTCGCTCATCTTTCCATAATCAGCTGTTTTCTTAGGTCATAATTCTTGCGCTCCACTTTCCCTTGTAACACGCCTGCCAGCCTGCCCGCTGGTGTTAAAGATAAACAAAATATGGCTCATTTGAAATATAGGCTACCCCAGGTGGTTGTTTGGCCTGTGCTGAATTATTAGAACTTAGTTGGAGCAGTGGCTTTGTTCAAAGTGCTACAGTCGTGACCCCCAAATACAGCATATTAGACAGGCAAAAAACTGTTTTTGCAGTTTTCACAGTTTTCATCCCTTTGTTGTTGATTCACTTTGTCTCACTTCCCAAAAGATGGTGTGAATGTCATGGTAATGACATGCTTTTTGGTATCCACGAGGATTAGGAGGTGTCAGTCATTTCTCCCTTGAGGCTTTGCCTTGGCACAACCCTGGAGCAAAGAGATACTTGGGGATGAATGAATTAGGAGTGCACCAGAACAGTCTGTCTTTTTTGTTGTCTTTTGCGATGTTGTGGGTGGGTCCCATGAGTTTTCTTCTCCCTTGTGTGTCACTGCCCTTTTTTCTTTTGCATTAAATTTTGATACTTTGAATGTTAATCAGTGCAGTAAACTAGTTCTGCACGGTTACTTTTGCATGAAAGACTTGCTCCTTTAGTTTACCATTTTAAATGTGCTGCTGCTTCTTCTTTTTTTTCTTTTTTTTTTTGAAGTGCATAGCAAAAATAGGTAAACCGGACAATTTAATGTGTAGCAATACCTATGACACATAATATTTCAAAGAGGAGGCTCATAGAAAATATTGTTTTTCAAGAAGGCTCCACGTTTGTTTGGAATATTGCTGATGGCGATACCCAGACCGTGGCACTTTTGAAGTTTGTTCAGGTTAATCGAGTGAGGAGAAAGCTGCCCAACATCAAAAGTCCTTTTCTATGATATTAAAAATGACTCTGAATTTAACTGTGCATCCCCAGAGATGAGAGTGAATAATTCATTTGTCATGCTAAATCAAAGTGATGATCCTAACTTTAATGCCTGTGATCTATTGAAACCCTAAGATTGTCAGATTGCAATGTGTCATGTAATCTCAAGCCCACTGCTATGGTTAGGTCATAGTGGGGGGGGGGGTACGAAGTTAAAAAAAATATTAATAATAATGTTTAGGTCCTGCTGACAGCACAGAGAACTGAGAGTCATTCCTGTTTTTTCTCACAGCAGTGCAGGTGTATACTAACGCCTTCACAGTGTGTAAAAATGGTTAAAAAGGGTGCTAACATGCTCCAGGCATCAACTAGGGGTTACACTTAAGCACCACAATTCAACCCACCCCCTCATCACCAGCCTAAGTTTGGCTTTGTTCACGGAGCATGGCAAATGTCATGTCCTTGTGGTACAAAAATAATAAAAAAAACACCTTATTCCTGACTCATCACTCCTGCCCCTCCTCCCGCAAGTTCGCCCCAACTACAGCATGGTACTGCAGCCCTCCATTTTCATCGCCTCCTGTGAATATCCAAGCTGTCGAGGCTGACTGGGTTGAGCGTTTTCTTGCCAGGGCACAGTTGGACCAGATCCGGCCTCCGGGCCACATATACCGCACCACTCCAGCCCCTGCAAACAAGGCCTGCCCTGTGCAGCTGTCATCTAAATGCTAAGCGCTTTGGATCGCCACGGCAGATTCTTTTTGTATATACTTGTTTTTTTTTTTGGGGGGGGGGGTTGTGACTAATTGCTTTTTTGGAACATGATAGCTTTACATTCTATATGGCTTACTGAGCATGAACTTCTGTTTGTGCTCATTTGTTGAAAATCACTGAATTTTAACAATAGAGGGAGGGTTTTTTTTTTTAATCAACAAGGTATGCAATTGCAGAAATCTGTATAGGTTTGCTTTTTTGCTATTTTGAGGATTATAGGCTTTTGTAATAGTTATCTTTCAGATGATTGTCTATGACCTGTCTGCCAAGCTGAGCATGCCATCTGCATTCTTAGGGGCTGAAAAATGCTTTTTATTGTATTATAAATGTATTATAAACCAAGCCCATTTTAAGAGGAGGCAAGTTGAGAAACAGATTCCAGTTGAGCCTCTCGCTCAAACAGTTTCATGTCAAATCCACAGACATACAAATCTCCACGATGATCTGCCAAGTTTCTGCAGAATTCACTGGAGCAGGAATAGCAGAATTTCACACCCCAGCCTTGAGCCCCCGTTCCCCTCCTCTCAACCATCACTGGACGCTGCTTGGCAGCAGAGGGTGATGGGAAACATCTGTGAAATTTGCTATGTGTATGGATGGTTGAATACACTCACCAGATAAAGAATTTAGTGTGTTGTTTTTTCTTTTTGAGACATCTTTTGTATAGCATCAGGTGAGTACATTATTTTTTCATAAACCTCACAGTCGAATAAATGTAGATCCAACACTCGAGCTGTTTTAATAGTTAAATGGCTCAGTGTTTTAGAATTGCTCAGATCAACGAGCAGGAGCAAGTGAGGAAAAGAAGAGACGATTATGCACTTCCTTTGCAGCTAAATTACTTCCCATGGCTGACAAAAAGGAAGTAAAGGCAGCTCCCTATTGGCTTCATTTTCTCTTTTTACTAATGATGTGTTTGCATGCTGACTAGTATATTATAGGGGGGGGGATGATTCAGCTGATCCTATGGATGCTCCTCTGCAACTGCCAGAGATGTGACTGCTCAGAGTCACTGAAGTCTCTTTTATTTGGGTGTGCTGTGCAATATAAATAATGAAATGGAGCCCGTAATTGGTGGTTCTTGGTAATTAGGACCAAGCTGTCAGCTAGCGAAGTTGCCTCAGTCTGATGGCGCTGCAGCTAGGGCAGTAATTACTATTATCTATGGGGGCTGTTGACACAACAATAATCCCATTCTCGTTGTAAGAATAGTGGGGCTTATGCTTTCTGTCCCTATTTTAAGAGGTTCATCCATAATAATGTCAGAAACTCTAATCTTAAAATATCTGTGTTATTGTTTTTCAACACCTAACAGTGGGTGTTAATGGAGAGGGAGACCTCTCTCCATAAGTTTTCTGTTTGGTGACTATGTGAAGAGCTTGTCCATATTTTCATTAGTCAAACATTTTGACTTTTCCCTTCAAGCAGTGTGACACCCAACCATAAACGGCATTATCAACCATCTCAGCAGGTTTTCTAATACCCCTGTAATCCTGTCATTTCATTCATGGATACCGCTGGGGTTATTCTGGGCTTGGAGCGTATCTGCCCGCCTGTCTCTGCTCCTCTGTGTGAGAGATTGGATTCCCCAACTCCCCTCCTACTCCATTTTGCCGCACACAAACACACACACACGTTTATGCCCCAGTGTTCGCTCATCTCTCGTCATATCGTCGTAGTGTAAATGGGCTGGTCAGACATGATGATGTATAGGCTGCAGGACAATGGCACGGTATGCCCTGTGTAGGAAAGGATTCCTAATTGTGGATAATAACTCGCCCCTGCTGAAGTGAAATTCGGTTCATCTGACTCGAGGTTTACAGAACAGCATTTACCACATGAGATGAAGAAAGTGAATGCCTTAAAAAACAAAAAAAAGTACCCAGGTGAAATTTCCTTTACCCGCTATCATGCAAAGAAATGAACCTGCTGGAGACTTACATTGACTATATGCAAGAAAGGGTGGAGTGTGATTATTGGGTAGGTGGGAAGAGAGCAGTGAGGGTGAGTAAAGGGTAGAGGAGTTGCTGTTTCCACATATACAGTAACACAAAAATTGCATCGTCTCTGAATTAAACATGTGGCACCTCATTGCTTGAGGCGTGATGGACATTCAAACTTATTGCAAGGCAGAGAAAATGGCTTTTTAAGTAGGCTATTTATGGTGACGATATTGTATTCATTTCTTTATAATAAAACATCCATTACAGCCTGAGTGAATGGCATGGGGAGGTGAGGCCGGCAGAGTGCAGCTCAATGTAATAACAACTGTGCGTCTGCTCTAAATGAGCCAAGGAAAAGAGCGGGTTCCTGTAGATATTAGTTTCCTTTGTAGGGGTGCTCAGATCTGGTGATATGCTTCGTGAGGAGTAATAAAGAAATATATCTGTTTTTATTGTGCCCTGGCGACAGAGTTATGTTTAGAGCTAGTATAAAGAGCTGGAACATGGCGCAAAATGATATTATGGCCCATTAGGTGGGGGCCCGTGCTAAGCGTCGCTACTGGTAACTGAGGACTGGGGGTAATGGGGCCGCGGCGTATTGTCTGTGATCTGCTCTTTCACTTCTCTTGATTGAATCGTCTACATCGCTGGCACTTCATCTCCTGGGGAACCGGAGTAGACAAGGTGATTTTGGCTGAAGACATCACTCTGTCAGACTGGGGAGATAAGAGACTAGAATAGGGAATTGGAAGGGGTGCATTCTGAAATGTAAAGGAAAGGTGACGTTCAGGAATTATGGCGTGTAGGGCAAACTGATCCCAAGGTTTATAGGTTTTATTTTGGAGCTGAAATCATCTTGTTATGTTTGTCAGCTCACAAAACAAAACAATAAATGTAGTTTTTAATTAATTTTTGTTCGGTCTCCCCCTCATGTGGTTTAGGTCTGTTTATGAAACAATATGATTTTAATAACTTTATAAAGTCAAGGTTCTTGGCCTCCTGACCTTAAATCTCCGTGTCTCTGATTCAGTTTCTCAGTATCAGTGGGAGGTTTTCCGATACAGTATTAAAGTGGTGTTTAGCATATACTTTGCTTAGGACTCACTCGACATAGTGCAGTCGAGGGTCTACAGCAGGGGAGGAGCCATGAATTAGAATACCTGGCTTCTCTGGAGTCTCCCATTTGAGACCAGTCCACTCTGAGAGCCCTCCTGTAAACTCAGCTTCGCCTATATCACTTGTCAAACTACACCTTTCCAGTTACACGTTGAATAGATGAAGCATTGTGCTGAGTGGCATATTTTATCTGTTGGGGGCAGTATGGGGGCTCAGGAAGTAATGCGAGCCAAGCAGGCAAAGAATTCCAGGCATCCTGAATGAAACCAGATGTGTGTGTGTGTGTGTGTCCTTTTCTTTTCTTTTCTTTTTTCTTTCTTTCTTTTCTTTTCCTTTTTTTAATTCAATCTCACAATTTGTTCTTTTGGTGATTCTTGCTTGTACATAAGACACACAGACATGAATGAATGTGTGTCTTTAAGCATGCTTGTACTCAGGAATCCAGAAATCCGCAGAGGAGCATGGCTTTCATAACAGTAAAAGATTCCATGATAAGAAATCAGATAAGGCAGATGTGACTTCTGCTGGCTTGTTTATGTTTGGATAGCGTGCTGGCCTATCAGCTCGCTCCCCTTCACATACCGTGCTTCTCGTGCATCTTTCTACATGTGGGTCTTTAGTGACCAAAAAGGAGTAAAACATCTCCCTCTGCATTTTGAGACACTCTGCCACATCTGAACTACCTAATCCTTCCACCTGCCATGGTGGAGAATGGTTAACCCTAGAAAGTGTGTGAAATATGTGAACAACTTAAAGTACTATCAGTAACTTGAAAGCACATAGAAAGTGAAGGATATCTATTTTTTTCTTTTAGGACACCATATTACACAGGGTGTTGGAGGCTGTAGTGCTGAGCCGAGCCAACAAACACAAAATCAGATTTCTGGAACTGGGACATTTGAATGAAATGCAGTTATAGCAGTGATTTTACCTGCTAAACTGTGCCTGCTAAGAAATGCTCTGTTGCTTGGCACCTGGAATAACCAAAAATGAGAATGGATTTAGATGTCTGACAGCCCTGTAACAACTATTTGTTTATTTTGTAATATATTGTCAGTTTTAATTTGAAAACAAGGCAAGTCTTGTAAAATGTTAAAAAGAAAATCACAAGCTGGTTACTGGCATTACACCCACATTGCATAACTTTTGACCCAAGGCTGTAGCCAAAGCATGTAGATGGCTCCGACAGCAACATGCAAAGGCTTTTCAAATTTGTTCCTTGTCCAAAGACTTGTCTCTCCTTTTACTTGGCGCCACTACGCCATCAAAGGAGATGGTGTTCATTGGCAGGGGTTTGCTAGCAGGAATCTGTGACTAAGTGTCTGTGTGCTTGTTGCCTGAACATGCACGCCCCATATCAGCCATCACCACAGGAAATGACCGGCCGTTTGCTTTGAAGTCCCAGCAGAGTTTTTCATTATTCCTACTATCTCCGGAGACACAAGGCGACAACCCCCTTCTCTCCCTCCCCGCTCCTTACACACCCGCGCTGTACTCACCCTCTGCTGCTCCCCACTCAGAGCTGTGCCACCAAATGCCTGATAGAATGCGGAACAAGCGTCTATTAGCATAGAAAATGGGAGTGCTGGTGGCCACAGGGCACAAACCCCCCCACTCCCCCCCACCCTCCTCACTTCTACACACCATCCTAGCCTGAAAAGGCTGAGAGGGCACGTGTAATTGCATTTTTCGTCTGCCTGTGCAGAAACTCAATGGAAGATACAGGGAATTCTAAGTTTCCCCAACCTTGGCCCATCCTTCCACTTCCTTTTTTCTCGGTTATTTCCCACTTGCCTCACTGCACACCTCCACCCCCTTCAACCCCTCCACTTCCTCTTCTTACGCTCCTAGCATGTCGAAATGTGTGGCGTGTGGAGATGAAATTAATTGGATCCAACTGTAGAAAGTGTTCATCCCCCCCGTGGTGCGCTGCTGTGCGAGGTAGGATTGGCACACACTCACCAAAACTTACAGCAAAACCAATAGTTGCTCTGGTGTCAGTTTTTGCCAATCTGGATCATCACTTCCTACACACAGTCTAATATATGAAATTTTGCACACACACTATATTGTACCCTACTCCACCACTCACCCACATGCACAGACAAAACAAAAAGTGCACTCCACTGGTTCATACAATATGTATGCACAAGTTTCAGAGAAGGAAGGCAGATGTGCTGTTTATCTGCCAGTAGGGTGCATGCCAAGGCAGCATGCCTGGGATGGGTGTGGTTGAAAACTGGGTTAAGAAATCCCTTGTTGAGGTTATTACAAGCAGAAATACTAATGAAGCTTTTGCTCCAGTAATGGCATTACCAAATGAAATCACTAACCCACATGCTCTAAATGAGCACCACAATTTGCAATGACAAAATCCTAATGACTGAATATCTAGTGTACTATACAATTTGGATCATGAATGTTAATAGAAGCCTTTATGAGAGGCAAAACCAGAGCCTCCCTGCTTCTATCGGTTTGTTTTGACTAACTAAAAGACATCTTACACTGGTACTAATGACCTGTGCCAGTACAGTTCTTGAGTGTTAAACCCGCTATGTAAAGCCTCTTGTTTATTTGACAGATGATCTGAATCGTTAAAATGCATCGGTGTCATATGTTGTATTAACCCAGGCATCCCTAACAGAAGGCAAATTCAAGGGTCAAAGGGTTTAAGGCACAGCCCCCAGTTTAGGTGCAGCTATGGATCTTTTATTGTATATTGTTCCTCAACTCTTTATCCTCATTTTCTGTAATCTCTCTACTGCCAGCCATTTAATGAAGACATATAGCACAGACACATAGTGTGATTCATATATGAAAATATCTAATGAAAGAGTAGATTAAAAAAAAATTCTGACCAGCATTCAGTGTTTGTGACTTTTATTATGTAACCATTTCTATAACCAGTGCTACGAACATATTTCAGGCAGCAGTGGAAAAAGCCAGGTTCAGTATCAGGTCTTTCTCTGTCCAGCTTGTCTATTATGTGAATGCAGCCTGTTTTCTGTCTTGTGGTGTTATAAATGCTTCCTCTGTCCAAAGGTGGCTGTTTGTTCCCCTCCCTTGTTGTCTGATCAGTGCTGTGTGGCTGTGGCTTTTTGACTTCTCTGTTTGGCCTTCTCCCTTGTCCTGCTGGCTGGCTCTGTCTGATTTATGACAGTCTGGAGCTAATGGTACAGAACCACGATTTGTGTATGTGGTGTTGTGACTGGACCAGTGCCGGCTCATTGGCCTCCTCACTTCTCTCTGTCTCTGTCGCTCTCTCTCACTTGCTCCCTCTGGATGTGGTGAGCGACGGCCAGCGAGTGAGTCGGCTGTTGATCAGCATCCCCACACTCTGCCTCATTTGTCTTTGTCCCCCCTCCCCTTTCTGCCAGAGGAGTCAGGCTGCAGGCTGGCGGGGGATTCAACTCACCTTCAGACAAGGCCACTAGACCTTGTCTCACCTTTTATTTCTTTTCCTCCCTCAAAATCCCTCAGCACATCTTCACACACGCTAAACACTCATTTCCCACATGCTCAAGTCCAGTGCAGCTCGACTAGACTCTACCCATTGTCTCTCTTGTGGTTTTTTGTTTTGTTTTTTATTGTGGATTGCAGCTAGTCTGGTACTGCAATGACTGTGGTTCAAAGCAATTTTGGGGCTGCTCCTAAAAGGTGATGTGAAAACACTGCAGACCACTGATTTGGCCAACTTGTGTTGGACTAGGATATCGAGCCTGATATTTATAAATAGCTAAGCTACCGGCAGCAGGAACAGAAATAAATTTTTTTATTTATGAAAGGTAAAGTACATTTTGGAGTTCATTTAACAGAAAAAAATGTTGTACTCATAAATATACATCAATTAGTGTGTAATTACGTCTTCCAGCATTCTGATAAATTTGGAATTAATCCAGTGAAAATGCATAGAAGCAGGCACCGGCTTGTTGAAGCACCATGTTGCCCCGGCATCTTGAGTACAGTAGTCAAAATGGACATCGTGGCTCCACCTACAACCCCAATGCCAGTGAAGCTGGGACGTTGTGTAAAACATAAATAAAAACTTAATACGATGATTTGCAAATCCTTTTCAACCTACGTTCAGGTGAATACACTACAAAGGCAAGATATGTAATGTTCAAACTGGATACACCTTATTGAGTTGTTCTTTTTTTGCAAATATTCACTCATTTTGAATTTGAGGCCTGCAACACGTTCCAAAAAAGTTGGGACAGGGGCATGTTTACCACTGTGTTACACCACCTTTCCTATTAACGACACTCAATAAGTGTTTGGAACTGAGGACACTAATTGTTGAGGCTTTGGAAAGAATTCTATCCTACATTCTTGCTCGATGTACAACTTCAGTTGCTCAACAGTCCAGGGTCTGCGTTGTCACATTTTTTGCGCTTCATAATGCCCCGCACATTTTCAGTGGAAGCCAGGTCTGGACTGCAGGCAGGCCAGTCTAGTACCCGCACTCTGTTACTACGAAGCCACGCTATTGTAACACGTGCAAAATGTGGCTTGGCATTGAAATAGGCAGGGACATCCCTGAAAAAGACCTTGCTTGGATGGCAGCATATGTTGCTCCAAAACCTGTATGTACCTTTCAGCATTAATGGTGCCTTCACAGATGTGCAAGTTACCCATGCCACGGTCACTAACACACCCCCATACCATCAGAGATGCTGGCTTTTGAACTTTGCGCTAATAACAATCCGGACAGTCCTTTTCCTCTTTGACCCGGAGGACAAGATGTCCATGATTTCCAAAAATAATTTGAAATGTGGACTCGTCAGACCACCGGACACTTTTACACTTTGCGGCAGTCCGTCTCAGATGAGCTCAGACCCAGAGAAGCCGGCGGCGTTTCTGGGTGTTGTTGATATATGGCTTTCGCTTTGCATGGTACGAGAGTTTTCACATGCACTTGTAGATGGAGTGACAAACTGTGTTCACTGACAATGGTTTTCTGAAGTGTTCCTGAGCCCATGTGATAATATCCGTTACAGAATGATGTCGGTTTTTAATGCAGTGCCGCCTGAGGGATCGATGGTCATGGGCATTCAATGTTGGTTTTTGGCCTTGCCGCTTACTTGCAGAGATTACTCCAGATTCTTTGAATCTTTTGATGATATTATGGACTGTAGATGATGAAATCCCTAAATTCCTTGGAATTGTACATTGAGAAACATTGTTCTTAAACTGTTGGCCAATTTGCTCACGCAGTTTGTTCACAAAATGGTGAACATCGACCCATCCTTGCTTGTGAATGACTGAGCCCTTCGGGGAGGCTCCCTTTATACCTAATTATGACACTCACCTGTTTCCAATTAACCTGTTCACCTGTGGAATGTTCCAAACAGGTGTTTTTTGAGCATTCCTCAACTTTCCCAGTCTTTTGTTGCCCCTGTCCCAACGCTTTTGGAATGTGTTGCACGGCTTCAAATTCAAAATGAGTAAATATTTGCAAACAAATAATAAAGTTTATCCATTTGAACATTAATATCTTGTCTTTGTAGTTTATACAACTGAATATAGATTGAAAAGGATTTGCAAATTGTCGTATTCTGTTTTTATTTATGTGTTGCACAACGACCCAGCTTCACTGGAATTGGAGTTGTAATTGCATTTTATGTATGTGGCTACAGACTATTTGTACATGTATATTTACATCATCTCTTTCTCTTTATGTCTTTCTCCTAATCTCAAGCCTCATCGCCTGAACTGAGTTCAGGGCTCTAACACAAAAACATGCATAAACATGCTTATTTATTCTCCATATAGTTGCAGTTACTTATTGTTGGCAGATCAGACACAAGACCCTCCTAGCTTCAGACAGGTGACAATGAGCTGCCTAAGCAGCTGCAGCAGCTGGCTATGTGCTAACATTATGCCAGCTAATGCTAGATTTGAGTGTCCAAAAAATATATCACACATTCCCTCTGATAAACAGTTTGATAACATTCTCACATTGTAAGAGTTTATTTGCCGAGTCTCTGAGTCCAACAATGTTAGATCCACTTCAAAGAAAGTTTCATGGACACCAGCTGACAGCAGAGCTTACCGAGAGGAAAGGTCAAGACATCCTTAACAACTCACCTCAGTATCACTGCCGTCAGACAGAAGTACGCTTCTCTGACTCAGCGACTCGTATCAGACTCCTTTCACAAGGTTTTACCGCCTCCTCCAGAGTAAATAGACGTGGACTCCAGCTGACTGACAGTCTACACTCAATGTTGGCCAGGGCTGTTCGCCCTACAGCGGCCACCGTAGCTAGGATTATGCGCTTGGATTGGGAGGGGTAAGAAAGCAGAATTTGGTTAACTGCAGTCTGCAATCTGCTGACATCTAGTGGTGATCAAATCTTTAATTAAATCTTTGGTTTTGGTGTAAAGCCTAATTTTTGGATGTTATGAGTAAGAAAAAACCAGGAAAAATATCTTTAGTGCGGTCATAATCCTTTGATACTCCATTATTATAATGTATTTGACATATCACTCTTTATCTGAACACTCTTTAAATATAAAAACTTTCAACAGTGAGGAATGCTTTAACCACTCATTGATCGTGCCACAAGGTCAACTATCAGTAAGCAGCACAATAAGCATCCTCAGCTGCTATTATAACATACGGTTTACACCAATACAAAACATGGTCTTAACAAAAAATATTTAATCAGACGCTCAAGCTTGGGTAAAAGCTCCTACTAACACCATCCCTTGATAGCCTCTATTGTTCCTGTGTTTGTGTTGGGTTTAGGATGATGTCCTACACTACCAAAATGAGCACCTCAGAAGTCTCATATGTGTTCATTTGGGAGAATGAAATATAGAAAAGCATCTTATACCAAAAGCAAGGAAAGTTGAGTCAAGCTCCACCAGCAGCTTAACATAGGGCCTTGCCAGGCCTCTGTGTCGGCGCTCAAGACCGGGACCAGGCTGCGAGGCAGACAGGGGGCCTTGTATGTGGAACTCTGTTAATTAGCATGGGAGTTGGAGTCGAAAGCCACGATATTTACTGCCACAGTCCCCTCCTCCAACCCCCTCCAATCTCTCTCCTTCTTCCTCTCTTCCCTTTTCTGTGTCTCTGGAGGTTGCTTCCATCATGCCGCTTGTGTCGCCAGGTTTGTGAAGGATGCCGCTGCCAGCTGTCTTTTCATGGACGGCTGCCAAGCTCTCCCCATATCTTCCATCCGTTGTCATTTTCTCATTTATTCCCATCTCTTGCCCCCCCCCCCCCCCCCCGCACACACACTTCCGCTGTTTATCTGTTAATGAACTCTGTGTCTCAAGCCCAAGCTCCAGAGTTGCCTCAGGGAGAGTTAGAAAAAAAAAAAAGATGAGGACAGTGTGGGAGCGCTCATTGGCACATTGGCATAGTCATATGTACCAAGGTCGGGTAGGGCGGAGCGCGCCCAGGTCGGCAGACAGTCTGTGTCCACCGCACCATGCCAGCTCTGCAATCTGTGAGCAGTGTGTTAAGAGCAAAACAGATACTCCATTTCCCTGATGGCATGGTGGCGTTTGCCTTCTTCAGTGGCCCGATAAAGGTCAGAAGAGCATGGGCAGACAAAGAGAGCTTTATATCCCATCTGAACAATAAGAATCCAAATCGATTGGCAGCATCTGCACGAGCTTCCTCCCCTTCCACCGGACCGAGCATCATATTCTCTGCATGGAAGCAGTCCTGCCAGTGCTGACTTCACCCCAACTGAGTTCTTTGCACTGTGGGTGATCTGTAGCAAATTCCATTTGTGAGTTTTAGATAGAAAGATATAGTTAAAGACAGAAGCAGTGGGCTAGGCATTCTACTATTGTACATGTGTCTGAGCCATTTAGGCTTCTGAAAGCATGGCTAACATAGCCCACACAGACTGCCAGCCTCATTCAATCATAAGGATGATTTTTTTTGTGTGTCTAGAGATTTTGAATTTATCTATCTGTGAGGCTTATTGTTTCTCTGTGTGTGTGTGTGTGTGTGTGTGTGTGTGTGTGTGTGTGTGTGTGTGTGTGTGTGTGTGGTGCGTGAGAGACAGAGACAGAGAAAGTGAATGCAGTTGCTTGTGTGCCTGTGCTTTAGTTCATGAGTAGCCCTGCCTTCCCTGGTGTGCCAGAGCTGTTAAGCTCTGCACTTTATTTGACCCTGGCCTCCTATGAGGTGTCATAGAGAGCCAAGTGTACAACAGATGAATGCCAAATAAAGACTTGAAATCCCTCCTGTTGTGAAATGAAAGAAACCCTCCTACTCACACAGACCGTGCATTTACAGTCAATTCTCACATTCACTGTTTATAACTTTTGCTCCTGAGATTGCTGGCCTCATAAATTAAGCTCCCTTGGCCTCTGATTGTATCAATTAATCTGCCTCAGCAGTGCTTTGTGAAGGACATACTGGGCAAGGCTAATTGTGCCTTTAAACCAGATACATACGAGAATTTCCATGTCATTAGTAACCCTTCTACAAATATAAGAGACTCCAAAGATTAAAAATAATTGATATTCCTCTTTGTTTTTTTGTGTTATTTTTATATCTTTTTGTTTTTTACATTGCGTGCCTCTATTTGTCCTACACCCCAATAACCCTCCCAATAGTATTCCACCCTTGGTTTGATAGGCTGTTGAGAACTGAGTTTTAAATGTCTTTTCATTGATGAAGTACTTTGATACCCTTGTTACAGTGAGCTGATTCCACCATCGGGGGAATTAAGGCCGCTTTTGTACACTGAAACTCTTCAATGCTGTGCAGCGCTGTGATAGTGACTTCTCTCTGAGAAATAGAGGAATGGGGACAGAAAGGGTGGGAGGGAGCATCTCTCTGATCTTCTGCCTTTTTCAGAACCATCTGTCTGGTGCTGGCCCAACATTCTGTGCCGCTTAGTATTAGCACTTACAAATATATACATTTCTCACATCAAGCTTTTCAGAGAAGTCGTACCCCTCACTGAGATACGCTCGCCAGGAGATGGGAAGCGAGAGCAGATTGGAGCCGGGCATAGTTGCCTGCCATTTCTTCCTCAATAGGAGGGTTGGAAAGGAGGGGAGGAGTACAGACATTTGGATAATGGAATCAGGACGAGACATTGGCTGTGTGATCAGGGCTTATCATAAATATTCCAGACTGACTAATGGAATATGTTTTTTTTTGCAGCTTGATGTTACATCAAGCACCATTAACTCTGCATACTGGCTCACATATGTGCACATGAATCACTCTTACTCTTATACCGATAGTTTTCAGTATTCATTGGCAACAGGTTTTACATGGCAGCATTGTAAAATCACTAAAACAAAACTCAAAGCTGTTGATACCCACTCTGAGCACGACATATAAGCATGCATTTAGTTATTATTTATTCCATGTTTACCAAATCCTTGCTGCTGTACAGATAGTGTTGCTCTGTTAGTTACAGATAGAGGTGTAAGAAGTTCAGGAGCACAAGCAAAGTGATATTCACAAATGCTAATAAGCGACATACAGCACGGCACTCTTCCTGTCACTCGTCAGCGTTAGGTAAGCTTCTGAATCGTACAGCAAGATGATTTGGTGTTAAGTCTGTCGTCTGTCTGCTTTTTTTTTTTTTTGGTAGATATCTTGGGGTGAGCAGCTTTTATCCAAGGCTTCTATTTCTCTTTAGGAGCTGGTGACTGGCTCTCCCACCCCACCACCTCCTCCTCCTCCTCCTCGGTTCCTCGCTGCTGTGAAATGGAATTGCTTTCTCGTTCATTAAAGATTTTCTTGTCGCTGCCTCGTACTACTCCAGGAGTGAGATCACTTGAAATGGCTGAAAGTTCTCAAAAACCACTGGAGAATTATGGTGTGGCAGCAGCGGTGTGGCAGAGAATGAGGGGATATAAATAAGGAAAATTGCTTTTTTTTCTATTTTTCTGAATTAAATCTGTTTGGGGGTCTCTTTTTTTTTTTCTTTCTTTTTTTTTTTGTGACAACACACAAATTAATTCCGGCAAGTTGTCGCTTTACATTAAAGCATGAAGTGGCCTGCTGGTGTAAGGGAAAGCAATCCCTCTTCTGGTTGCCATGGAAGCAGGTGCATTGTAGGATTGAGTACCAGCTGTGTTGGGTCTGCCAAAATTACTGCCCACCTATATCCTATAGACTTTCCTTGGGGTGAATGGTTTTGCTTTCACACTGTTTTCTCTCTAAGAACATTTTGGATTGTGCTGGAATTTAAGAAATACTGTTCCCATGTGTGGCTTACTCCAGTCTTTTCATGTGATCTCTTCCTCTCTCATCAAGTATCAAACAGCAGAGGATAAGCTGCATGTGCTCCGAATAATCCTAAGTGATGTTTCTGTAAACAGTTGTTTGCAATAAATGAGCCTTATGAACTTTCTCGCACAACTCGCCTCCTCCATACCACTCGTTTTCTCCTCCACTTGCTTCTTCCTCTTTAAACTCTCATCATCATTTCCATCTGCCCCAAAACAACACAACTGTTCCTTGCGTCTCACACTAATGCCCCAGCACCCACAGTGTTGGCGCACCAGTGCAGCATTGCTCAGTGGGTGTATAGCGCCAATCTTAATCACATTGGGTGAGCACACCTGTGAAAACAGATGTCCACCGGGGCTGGCATGCTGTTCCTCTTTAGGGTGGAGCTTATGTGTGTGTGTGTGTGTGTGTGGCTGTGCGCCACTCTTTCTCTTCCCTCCCCCTCTTCTGCACAGAGTTACTAAGGTTCCCAGCAGGCAGACCTGGGCCAGACACCCAGACAGGAAGAGCCCACGGCGGCATCAGGCAGGGGACAGGAAACACCAGTCCGCTGGATTTACCCCCTGCCCTGTATATTTTAATAGTCTTACAGGGCATAAGTCTTGTGTACAGATGATAATGAGAAAGGATGATCAAAGCCACAGATCTTCTCTGCCTGCATTCTGAATAAACATGCTGATGTATTACAAAATCAATTTAAAGGAGATTTGATCCTAAACATATTTTTAACCCTTTTTTTATGAGAGAATTTGATAAACACCAAGTGTTGACCTTTAAAATGAAGCTCTTAGATTATGAATGGATCTCAGTCATAAGAATAGGCTTACACTGATATTTGCCTTATAAAGGCATTAGCACAGGCATACTAATGCTGCTATACAATTTAAGTACTTTATGATGGCATCAGTCAGTGCAATGTTGTTTTGTATAATTACATCTTTATCTGATAGAAAGCATCTTTTAAAGCCAGAGCCACACAGCTTATTCCTAGAGGCGTTTGGAATAATGTACGTCATTAAATCGGTTCACCAGATAGCTACTGATGTTAATGAGTTAAACAGACAGAATAATCTGTATTAGTGAATTTTAAAAAGGCAATAAACTCAACTCTAGACATAGTAGAAAAGGATTAGCCTTTGTGATTTCTATCCAGCTGTGCTTTCCCATTTGCCTGCCTAAAGCCACCATCCATTTGATGCTGCCAAATCCTCCTGGCTACTTTTTTTTGGTAGAGGAGTGTCTCCCAGGTACTGATCCTCCAAAGACACAGAGGTCACCAAACCCTGGCAGACGTGGGTGAGCGTCCTGCCAATCTGCGCTCACATAAGCTAATGGTTTGAAGGGTTGGTTCACAAATATTGCAAAAGACAAAATATTTTCTGACTTAAATTCAGATGTGACTTGTGTCCTTTGGGGAGCTGGTATGATTTCAGCATTTCCTGGACTAGTCACTGGTTTTGTGGTGTAAATTATTCTTACTTCCACCTCACTAATTATTACAGCTCACTAATTGTCTGCTTAATCTTTGATTGACCTCACATAATTGTAGCTCCATCTGGACAAACAGTATATAAGTACATCTCTGCATTTATATACTGTGCATTCAGGTGATTCATTGTTACTGGGTTTCATAAGCTCAGCACAGTGTGTGACAGCTGAAGAAATGGAAGAGGAACCTGATAGCTCATTAACATTTGTCAACTCTCACAGTGAGGGGAAAACTAAATATAGACTTTAGTTATCGACGATTGTCTTTTCACACTTGTTTGTAGACTACAGTTGAACTGGTTCCGTAGTAAGGTTCATATAGAGTATGTCAGTCCTTTTAAAAACAGTAATCAACATTCACAAGGAGTTACTTATGTAGTTTTCAGCAGTTTTTTTTCCTCTCACTGTTATAAAAATTATTTAATTACAGCTAAATGGAGTAAATAATTTTAATATTAGAAATGAAACTTTGCCTGGTGGTGATGCTCTTATAATTTCCTGCAGCTTCTTATTGTGTGTTACAAACCCCCCATTAATTTGCCATTGGCTTAAATGCTGTCTGGAACAACAACAACTCTTATTACAAGAGAAGAGGGAAACATTTCATTACCCACGACTCTGTAATAGTATTCCTGTCCAAACCGGACTAATGAAAACTTTTAACACCACAATTAATCTCTTCTGTTTGGCTGGAAAGAAAACCTTCTGCATTGCTTGATACAACATCATATTATTTATTTTTCATTTTATGATTTAGTTGTGCCATCACTTGCATCGAAGTACATGGCAGACCCAACCAGTCAACTACTGCGACAGGGTTCGTCCTTATTCCAGCCTCCATCCATTGCTCCATCCTCTTGTCCATCCAGGATTGATCCAGCCTCTTATCTCCACTCTGATCCCTGTGTTATTTCAGGAGCATAGGGATTGCTTAATGATCTATTGACCTAATCTATTGATCTGTACAGTCAACCACAATGGACCATCCACTAAAGAGGAGCCTGTAGGGCACACACTACTCACTTGAATCATGCCCTCCCACCTCCTGTGCAACCAGTCTCCATCCTCTTTGGTAGCCTGTGTAACCTCACCGAGATTAATGTTCTTTAGGCTTGTGGCTGTAAAGTGGTTTATACAGTATATTTTTGCTACTAAATAGCATTATTTCTAAGATGACAGCATGCACATGATGTTGTACAGATAAATGTTTTCACTGTTTTCATTTAACCTAATGTCTATGTCTAAATGAGTTGCTGACAGAGACTCAGCCATGTGCCTGGTATGTTTGAAGTGAGATTGCCTCAACTGGGCTTTGACTTTTGTGCCCTCAGCAAAAGGTTTGCCTCTTGAGTTAATCAGAAATGAGGCAGCAGATTGAAATGACTTTGAAATGCAGCTGTGCAATATAGCGTCTTATCCAGCTTAGTTTATCTTTTGTTTAACATAACCTTCTAATTTTGACAGTACTAAACATCTGCAGGCTAAGGGGGTTCCTATTTATAGGCTGCCTGGTGTTCATATACGAATAAATCCATGTAGTCTAACAAATGTGAAGAAACCACTTGAACACTAGCAACACATCTGATTGAATCTTTTCCTGTGTCTTGTTTGCTCTGTGGCACCTTTGACTGCAGTTGTTGAGCTTGTCATGGATGAAATCCTCAGGGATTTGCAAGACACAAATAAATGACTCTGCTGTGCTTAATGCATTTGCAGGATTTTTTTGCCAGTGCTTTTGTGTTTGTCCTGCTTGCAGCTCGGCTTAAAGATGGCAAGCATGGCTGGTCAGTGTGCTTGCCTGTCTATGACAGCTTCAGGGAATTTCCATTAAATTCGTTATGGATTTTCATGGTCCAAAAAGAGAGATTTTATAATTAAGCTTTCCCAACTTTTCATCTTGTGCCATAGCCTGGTTAAAAAGTTGTTTTTCAACCAGCATTTTAGGTAATGACATGGTATTTTTCATTTTATTGTTCAGTTTTACAGTCTGTAAATGTAGTCAAGTGAATTTATTTTAGTAAGTTACTGATAATACATTAGGGGGTCTCCAGAAACTTTTAGATTTGCTATCTGCTGTTCAGTCATTATTTTTTTCCTTTGTAAGTTTTGACTGCTGTTGAGTATTGCAGTGCAGAATAAATCTGTCCAGTCTAGGGCATTATAAATGATCTGCTGGGGTTATCCCTGTTATTTTTGTTTGCAAGAATCACACAACTGATTAAATTAGTAGTAATGCTGACACTTTGTTCTGAAAATTCAAGCTGTTCTTTCAGGATCTGTGGAAAAATGGTCTTCTGTTGTCTTCTGTTCTGTTATAAAATGGTCAGTGCTTTAGTTTTTTTTTGTTTTGTACTTTCATATTTTGATTAACGATGCAGCCTCCTTGGGTCAGTAGTACAGTTTTTGAGTCTTTTTCCTCTCTAGGTAGCATTAGCTTTTCAACTCTAATAAACACGTTACTCATCCAACGCTGTCTCTGAAAATTACATTCCCATGCAACCAAAGTGCATTCCTGTTTACATTTCGAGGGCTTTTTAACCATATTGTTTAACACAATCCTGGAGGAATGGAGAAAAAGTCTTCTGATACTGAATTTCAAGAACAAGGTGATGTGCAGAGCTGTAGCAACTACTGAGGGATAAAGTTGATGAGCCACACCATGAAGCTACGGGAGTTGTTGAAGCTGGGTTAAGAAGAGAGGTGACGATCAGTGAGCAGCAGTATGGCTTCGTGCCCAGAAAGAGCACTACAGATGAGATGTTTTCTTTGAGAATGTTGATGGAGAAGTACAGAGAAGTGTCTTTGTAGATCTTGGGAAAGCATGTGATAGGGTGCCAAGAGAGGAACTGTGGTGCTGCATGAGGAATTCAGGAGCAGCAGAGAAGCATGTGAGGGTGGTGCAGGACATGTATGAGGACAGCAAGACAATGGTGAGGTGTGTGGTAGTGGTGACAGATGGGTTCAAGGTGGGGGTGGGATTACATCAGGGATCAGCTCTGTGCCTTTTTTTTTTGGTTCACAATGGTTAATGGCAGGTTGACAGATGAGGTCAGGCAGGAGTCTCCGTGGACTATGATGTTTGCAGGTGATATTGTGATCTGTAGTGAGCAGGTGGAAGAGAGCCTGGAGAACTGGAGGTATGCCCTGGAGAGACGAGGAATGAAAGCCAGTAGAAGCAAGACAGAATACATGTGTGTGTGAATTAGAGGGAGACAGGTGTAACAGTAAAGCTGCGAGGAGCTGAGGTAGTGAATGTCGACGAGTTTAGATGTCTGGGGTCAACTGTATGATGCAATGGACAGTGCAGAAGAGAGTGCAGACAGGGTGGAGTTGAGTGTCAGGGGTGATTTGTGACAGAAAAATAGCAGTTAAAGGGAAGGTTCACAAAATGGTAGTGTGACCTGCTGTGATGTATGGTTTGGAGTCAGTGGTACTAACAAAAAGACAGGAGGAGGAGCTGGAGGTAGCAGAGCTGAAGATGCTAAGACGTTCATTGGGATTGACCAGGGTGGACAGGATTAGAAATAAGTACAGGTGCTGGTCATAAAATTAGAATATCATGAAACAGTTGATTTATTTCAATAATTCCATTCAAAAAATGAAACTTGTATATTATATTCATTCATGACACAAAGACTCATATATTTCAAATGTTTATGTCTTTTAATTTTGATGATTATAACTGACAACTAATGAAAACCCCCAAATTCAGTATCTCAAAAAAATTAGAATATTAAATAAGACCAATACAAAAAAAGGATTTTTAGAAATGTTGGCCAACTGAAAAGTATGAACATGAAAAGCATGTACAGCACTCAGTACTTAGTTGGGGCTCCTTTTGCCTGGATTACTGCAGCAATGCGGCATGGCACTGAGTCGATCAGTCTGTGGCACTGCTCAGGTGTTATGAGAGCCCAGGTTGCTCTGATAGTGGCCTTCAGCTCTTCTGAATTGTTGGGTCTGGTGTATTGCATCTTCCTCTTCACAATAGCTCATAGATTTTCTATGGGGTTAAGGTCAGGTGAGTTTGCTGGCCAATTAAAAACAGGGATACCATGGTCGTTAAAGCAGGTACTGGTAGCTTCGGCACTGTGTGCAGGTGACAAGTCCTGTTGGAAAATGAAATCTGCATCTCCATAAAGTTGGTCAGCAGCAGGAAGCATGAAGTGTTCTAAAACTTCCTGGTTGACGGCTGCATTGACCTTGGACCAAAACACAGTGGACCAACACCAGCAGATGACCTGGCACCCCAAACCATCACTGACTGGAAACTTTACACTGGACCTCAAGCAACGTGGATTCTGTGCCTCTCCTCTCTTCCTCCAGACTCTGGGACCTTGATTTCCAAAGGAAATGTAAACTTTACTTTGATCAGAGAACATAACTTTGGAGCACTCAGCAGCAGTCCAGTCCTTTTTGTCTTTAGCCCAGGCGAGATGCTTCTGACGCCATCTCTTGTCCAAGAGTGGTTTGACACGAGGACTGTGACAGCTGAAACCCATGTCTGCATACGTCTCTGTGTGGTGGTCCTTGAAGCACTGACTCCAACTGCAGTCCACTCTTTGTGAATCTCCCCCACATTTTTGAATGGTTTTTGTTTCACAATCCTCTCCAGGGTGCAGTTATCCCTATTGCTTGGACACTTGTTTCCACCACATCTTTTCCTTCCCTTTGCCTCTCTATTAATGTGCTTGGACACAGAGCTCTGTGAACAGCCAGCCTCTTTAGCAATGACCTTTTGTGTCTTGCCCTCCTTGTGCAAGGTGTCAATGGTCGTCTTTTGGACAACTGTCAAGTCGGCAGTCTTCCCCATGATTGTGTAGCCTACAGAACTAGACTGAGAGACCATTTAAAGGCCTTAGCTGATTGGAGTGTGGCAACATGTGTCTTCAATATTGAACCTTTTCACAATATTCTAATTTTCTGAGATACTGAATTTGGGGCTTTCATTAGCTGTCAGTTATAAACATCAAAATTAAAAGAAACAAACATTTGAAATATATCATTCTGTGTGTAATGAATGAAAATAACATACAAGTTTCACTTTTTGAATGGAATTACTGAAATAAAGCGACTTTTTTGTGATGTTCTTATTTTATGATCATCCCCTGTATATAAGAGGGACAGCTCAGGTTGAGCGGTTTGGAGACAAAGTTAGAGAAGCAAAGCTGCGATGATTTGCAGTGAAGGGACAGTGGCTAAATTGGACAGAAGATGTTGAATATGTAGCTGCCAGGCAAGAAGAAAAGAGGGGATGCTAGGGACAAGGTGAGATGGAGACAGATGATCCGTTATGGCCACCTCTGAAGGGAGCAGCCGAAAGAAGATTAGCATACAGGCAAGGTGGTGGAGGCTTAGTCAAGATTTTCATCCGTATGAGTTCTAATCCATTTTTTCCACTTAGTTTTGTATATATTTTTTAACATTTAAGTTTAGTTTGGATTTTACTCTGATTAGACTGAAGCACCACAACTAGGTGAGATTTAGGCACAATAACTGCTCAGTTAGATTGAGGTAAAAATCACAGGTTGCTAGTCACTACATAAAAAACTTCTTCCTCATTTTCTGTCATCTATCAGACTCAGCCTGGGGCACCAAAGTAATTAACCTTAGTCATTTATTTCTAATGTGTGAAAAATATTCTAACATATATGTTTAAATTATTATTTTTCTATTATTAAATCATGAGATCAGAGTCTCCCCTTTTCCCAAGTGAGACTTGTGTTAAAAACAAACATATATAGTTAAAGGATAGGCAGACACAGAGACACAGCATGTATTTTTAGAATTAGCAAAAAGTGTAGTTGCAGGTATAAATATAACATTTGAAACTGTTCTAGTGAAATACAGTTTGGACCCAGTTTTTTTGACGAGTGTGTAGAGTTACAGCTACTTTAGAGTGCCCGAAGACCTGACAGTGCAGGTGCTGTTATAAAGGCAACCATATAGCATATAGAGGTTAGTGAGGATTTTTTTGCAGTAGAGCTTCATGAATTAACATTTCCCTTCTGTTTGTTAAGCACTGCTATCTCACCTTTTTGTTGAAGATGCAATGGCGAGTGAAAACTCACTTTAAGGCGAAGAGAGAAGCATGTACAAAAACAGTCTCATCATGATCAACCACAGACGTATTGATTATACAGTGATCTCATTGCTAGTAGTAGAAAACAAAAAAACAAACAAAACAAAAAAAAGTCCAATTATACTATTCCTCTTTTTCCTTTCATTACACATGTGCCATATACAACTCTGACATTAGTCAGTCCCACATTGCAAGTCACGAGCAGTGGCATGACATGGTGCACAGATTCCATGATGTGATTCTGAATGTTGACACACTGTATGTGGCATTATAGAATTAATGTGGCTGCGATCAATATCGGACAACTTTCAAGCAGCTCAATTTTATACTCGCTGCAGGGAACAGATGGTACTCGCTGATAATGTTGCCCGAGGTGGCTCCATAGCAAAAGAGATACAGAGAGGGGAGACCAGATCCTCCGGCGCGCACAAGAAAGGAGAATAGAGGTTAAGGCACTGTGTAATACTTATTCGCATAACCTGTATGGATGACTAATTTCCTAATCAGATATATGTAATGAATAGTTAATTGCACATCAGCTCCTACTGGTTATATACACAGCATATGACCCCCTTGAAGTTCTGGATTCATTTACACAGACACCAGCAGCACAGTCGCTGTGCAAACTGATGTCTGTGCGCCTCCGCTGTTATCATTAGCATCAATGCTTTATGTAGCTGGAGGGCATAAATTTGTGTTTCACACTGTTTTTGAAGGAAAAACATTCCAGTGACACTCAAATATTAAAATACACCCACAGGCATACTAACGCCTCAGTAGCAGAGCGCCTTATGAGATGGTTCTACTTTCTAGGCCTTAGAATAACCTGTTGAAGAAATTGTGTGCGCAAAAACTTACTTATAATTGATAGACCTTGGCATTGGATTGATAGGAATGGGTGTCCATGAGAAAATAGGCCTCTATCTACACCTCGTAAATCTCTCAGTCATGTCGGGTTGAATCTTCCCAAACTACATACTGTCCTGAGGGAATTGGTGAATGAGACAAGCGTCCACTGCTGAAAAGCTTGTTATTGGAGCCCATTTCTGCTCTGGGATTCCTTTTGGGCCCCTGTGATTACATTGCCTCAGTCTGCTGTGTTTTTGTGTGTGCTTGTCACTATGTTGTCTGTGTGTATGTGTATTTCTGTCTGTGTATGAGAATATGTGCCTCACCAAATTTTGCGAGGGTTTGCTCTGAAAGTAGGACCAAATAAGGGATCATAATTCTTAAAACAAGTCTGGGCACATCTGGTTGTGATTGGCAGGAGGGAAAAAGGGTCCGTGCGTTCTAGGAATTGGCAGTAAAAGCCTGACCCAACCCAGTCTAGCTCAGCCCAGCCCAGCACATGGGGAAAAAAAACCCAAACAAAACAAAAAACACTAAACGCAGGACTGCTCCCCTTCACCCCTCCCTAGTGATTCTGATTTTTGGCCAATTCTCGTAATCCCACAGTAAAGCCCTTGGCAGCAGTTTTTTATAAACAGTGCTCAGAGCTCTCCCGTTCCTTCCATTTCAATATAAGAAAGTAGGAGCTGCCATGAGCCAGGTAGACCCAGAGCTCCATTACTTTTGGCAGCAACTCTTGTGTCTGGGATAATGATGCCCTGGGGGGGTGAGTGTGTTCCTGAATGTCTGTTTGCTCATCTTGCCACCTTAGTCGAAGTAGAAGGAAGGAAAATTGCTATGGGCAGGCAGTATATTGAACGCCCTTTCATGGTGGGTACTAAAGTGGGTAATTCTTCCATCTGTTTGATGTTCATGTTAAAGGTGGGGAGGTCTCGACATAGCAGGTGTGTAAAGGATGGCACACTGCAGATTGAGCACGACAGAACAGACAACTGCCCCCCCATTCCCCCTTCAACCAAGCGTAACTGAGAACAGTGGCAATTAAAAACTGATGCCAGCATTTACAGCAGCTACCTGAAGCCATTGTTTGCCTTGCCTACTCTCATCATGCTCATTATTGGGACCAGCATTTTCACCTGTGGCACATCACTGTGGTGCTGGTTGAGGAGATAGCCTGGCTGCCTTCTCCCTGGTGGCTGCAGCTGAAAACAAGCCCTGTCACCTCATGAATCCAGCTCTAATTTAAATGGAGCGTGTGTGTTTAGCCTTCTGAACCTTCAGCCCTCTGCTTGGACATGGAGACAGTGAAACTCCAGCTACAGAGAGAATATCATGGCTTCTATTATTGTGCCTTTAGTGCTGCAGGGACTATTTGCTGTCCTTATTAAGCAGGCTGACTGGTGACCGGGCAACAAGCCTGGGTGTGTGGCTATCCTCTATGTTCATGACACTGCTCAGTTTGGGCTGTGCATGTGTGTCTGAGAGTATGTGGAGGCAGGCATGCAGGCGGGACGCCTGAGGCAGAGCACTGAAGCCAAAGAACAACTGGTGCTTCCACACATGCCACAGATCTAGTGACCCTCACCAGCATAATGGCTGTGGGGTTAATTCCCCGGGAGTGGCCTAGCATTCAGAAGGAAGAGATGAGGAGGGCAATACAACGAGCCCTGGCTATACAATGTGCTGCAGCTCTTGTTCTTTATGTAACACGGAGTGATATGTTTCTACCCCATCCTTTCTGATGGGATTTAGCAAGCTGCCAATAATCCACTGGCACTGCAAGGAGCATCTCTTCCTCTCTCTCGCTGTTTCTCATTCTCATGGAATTCTAAACCTAAAAATAATTTCACCACAAATGGGTGAAGAGCGCAGTGGGATGGGGGTTGTTTTTCTTTTTTCTTTCTTCCTTTTTTATCCCTAAATCATGGCTGAAATGTTTGAGAGAGGGTTTTGCTGGCATCAGGCAAGAAGTGGAATTACACAGTGGCAATCTTGTACTCCATCGCTGAGGCGCAGTAAGACGAGGCAAAAATGCCCATTTCCCCACCGCATTAAGTGATTTGCAGGGCACCATCTGAGGAGGATTTGAGCACATGAGAAATCATCCATTTGCATGACATTTTCTTTCTCAAGAGGCAGAGAGATGTTAAGTGCCGTTACAGTTTTCTTCTAGACGCTGTTGGGGAAATTGTTCTCCATAAATAATGTTTTCAAATGAAACTGCAGTCCTGCTGTACACAGGAACGTCCCTGAACAATACCTCCAAGGCCTTGTTGCACTGATTGTATCTTGGTATATTTGCTTTCCATAGCTGTAAATCATTAGCGCTGTGTTTTGTTGCCAACAATGTGCACTAGTATTCAAAGTGCACTAAAACTAGATTGGAGGTTAAAAAAATGGAAGTTAGTGGAAAAAATCCCCAAAAAGCAAACAAGGAGGGAAAAAAACTCCCCAAATACCCTTCATTGGATAGAACCTCTGATTTTCAGCAGCACTCACCAAATCCTCATGCCTATCTGCAGCGGCTGCAGTTTGTGTATTGTGTGTGTGTCTGGGTTGTAAATTGATGTGAAGGGGGCCAGTTTGACTGTAATCTGGAGGGAGAAAGAGTGTGTGCGCACATGCAGGCAAGTGTGTGGAGAGCAATGACTGCACTCCCTGTTGTTACATAATGATGAGATATTGAGTGTGTGACCTGGTACCACTTTATCTCTCCATGCACAGATTGCATTCCATAATATAACGAGACAGATATTCTTAAATGGAAATCCTGGACAGGGTCATGATTACCGTGATGAAACTTAAGGTCACACTTTTCCCATTATACAAGACAGCCTTGCATATATGCATATTAAGCTAGGGTGTTACCGCTATGGGAAACATACTGTAATCATATGTCTCATCCTATTTTTTTGGTTATTAAACAAGCTGACATTGCTCGTGTTGACAGAAATGGCGGTGCAATGATTTAACGAAAATCACTATGCAATTACCAATAAATCAGCGCATTATGAATATGTGGTGAACAAAGAGCTGCAGATCAGAGTCCGCAAGTACAATGTGCACAAATTGGTGGATGTGGCTTGTCGTAAAATGTGAGATGAATATATTAAATTTGGTCATACAAATGAGGTCAGCGCAACTTCTGGCGCTGTTTGGGTATTAACTCTTAAAATGTGGGCTTTAAGTAATTCAGACATCACAGAGACAGCGTGCAGGTTTTGCTTGTGCAGTGTGCATAACACAGAAGCAACCATATGTAAATACTCACGAGTCCTGGAAGTTTGCTGCTGATTAAAAGCCTTATTGTCATCAGCTAGTCGGGGACATTTGGCCCAGGCCTTTGCTAGTTTTGGCAGTATGGAAGGTTTTCCACTCAACCTAAACAAAACAAAACAAAAAATGAAACGATTAAATAAATATTCTTTCTTTTCAAAAATGTTTGTCTGTCGGTAATTCCTGCGTGAGAATTCAGTCAACATCAAAAGCCTGTGTGGGAAAGCGTCTTTCAATTTAGCTTTTATGTTTAATGCATTGTTTGGGAGAGCAGGCCCGCTACATTGTGCTAAATTTTTGAAGAGGTTTGATGACAACAGAATGAAAGTGTTGCTGGCAAATGAGATATGAACATGGTTGGAGAGGGGTGGCAAACAACATCATATGAAAAGTAGATGTCAGCACAAACTGCTGCCCCAGTTCTGAATACATTTCTTGGACTGATCAACAGTGAGACAGAGGTGCTGCGACAACAATACCGTCAAGCAACAAAAGTCCTCACACCAGACGGTGAATCATCTTAATTGATGCTAAACAAAATAAACAGTGGGTTTTAATTATGCCTGAGTGAAAATAGAGACACACCGTGTGCGCTATACAGCTGGTACGAGACAAGAAGAATTATTGCAGAGAGAGATTTGTGGTGTTTTGCCTTGCATTCCTTTGGCGCCTTTGGAGGGCTGCTTTTGGTTTCAGATCAGTGTGGTTGATGCTGAGGGGGAGAGAAAGTCTTGGTTTTAGTATCTGGAATCAGAAGCCACACATACCCTCAACTTTCCTCTGTTTCTGACTAGCTCCATCTCAGTTTCCCCTTTGAATTTCTCATTTCTGACTGTGATCCACATTCTTCTTGCTGATGGCTTTGCATGCTTCATGCCGCCGAGGGAACCCAGCTGCACAGATGTGTTGCCCGGTTTGCAGTTTTTAGAACTTGCCTGGAGCAGCCACCCCTCCAGGACCACCGGCCCTGATGAAGAGCTGCAGAGGCTCCATTTGGCAGCTTCCTATTCGACATGGGGCTTCTGTCCCCAGACACCCCGACCGCCTCCCCTTCCTCCCCCCTTCTCTCATCCTGAGTGTTCCTTTGAAACAAGGGAAGCTGCCAGAAGGGGGAATCCATCATAGCTTTGGCCCAGGGCGTTACATTTAACGTTAGCACCCAAATGAAAAAACGTGCACAGCACAACAACATCGCTGTGATGTAGGGACCTTCTCTTCCTTCTATGCCGCCCATTGAAAAACAAGGAGAGGAGCACTCAGCCCACCCTTTCGTTCTGATTATCCATCACCCTGGAGCTTGTTGAAAAATCATTTACTGTACACGAAGGTGATTGACGACTCCGAAACAGAGTCGGCATGCCTTTTTCATCAGTCCACCCCTGCAGACATAATACTTTCCCCCAGAGGACATACACACAAACATATTCCCACCACAATCTCAAATTGTTTCTGGAGATGTGACACTTAAAGTTCAAAAGAGGCCGGAGGGCTGTTGTAGGCAGAAAACATCACAGTTCTCAATAGTTAACACCCCTGGAGAAATGTTTTTCTTGTCACTTTTTGTCTGATTCTCTCTCAGAAATCCACACGTAAGACACAGTGGAAAACTTGACCTGGTAGCTTCAGTGCCACAGCATCAATCACTGGAAAACGAATGAGACCAAGGCTAAAGGTGTTTTTTATTTTGTGCAAAGTGACAGCTATACTGACTAGTGTTTAGTGGGGTATTGCTCTGGCGTAATTTCATCTGAGACGGGAACGATGCTGCCTGATGCAGTGGGGGAACCTGGGTGTTAAGTAGTCTTGATTTTTGCTGTAACGTTTACTGGTGGGTAAATTTTATGCGGATTAAGTGGAAACTTCTGGAGAATCCTTTCTAATCCACCATTCCTCCTGATCAAAGGGAGCCAGATAGTTGTGACTTTCCCTTCCTACTGTGATTTCTGCATCGCTGCTCTACTGTAGATTTGTTCAAATATCCACTTTGGCCCTCTGATTGCCTTCTGAGAAAGTGAGGGCCCAAGATAAGGAGAGAGAAATTGGACTGGGAATAGGTAGGTAGGTGTTTTCCTTGCAAGCGTAATTGGCTGGAATGAATGGAGTGAATGAGAGAGAAAACAAACATCATTGGTCATATGTGTGAGTTAGAAATGTGAAAGTTCAATTGACTTCAGGACTTACTTCATCTGCTCTGTCACTTCCATGTACTCTCAATTTTCCAGAGTTATTGTTTTCCTATTCTCATTCAGCACAAATGCCCAGTTTGTTAAAATCAAATTGTACATTTATGTATAGATCAGAAATCACAAGATTGCCTAAGGGGTTTAACAAAATGTATAGAATGCATCCTGCAACAATCACCAATTGTTGTGGCTAATCCTGTTCTCACAGCTGGCTGTGTGTTGTTATCCATTGTGCTTTTACAGTGTTGTTTATTAGAAGCAAAGCTTTTGATAAAAAGCTCAATGGTCAAGTTAATTTATTCATAGAGCAAATTTAAAAGCATAAACAATGATCCAAATGTTTACAGAAAGATCATACATATAGGGATGATCAGTTTAAGTAAAAAAAATAAAAGCATTGACAATTTGTAGTATTAGGAACAATTACTACAAACAATAATTAGGTGATCCAGACTGGATTAACAATGCTTATGACCAGAGAGTAACTAATAACATTCATGAAAAAGGCCTTTCTGAGGGCCCAGAAGCTAAGGTTAGGAATTGCTTAACAGTATTTAAAACAAGCTCAACCCTGACTATCTTCAACTGTAAAATGCTTAACAGTATTAATACTGCTCAAAGTGCCAGATAACATTAGAAATCGGATGGGGAGGCCATTCCTCTGGAGAAAAAATACTTTTCGTGCTTAGAAGTACATTCTGCTAACAACTCAGGCAATGAGATATCTTTAAAGTGGGGCACTGGTGCCTTTGGTTGATTACCACTTGCACCGCTGATGATAAAGATTATAGTGAGGGAGCCTACATAAGGAAAATAGTGTTTGATTTAATTTTCTGAATCTGTAAACAAAGCCAAACAACAAACAGAGTCCAAGATGAATAAAATAAAACCAGCCTTTGTTTGGAAGTGTGATATGTTGCTAGCTGGCCTGCCATCTGCTTGAGCTGATCAAAACAATTGATGTGCACGTTTTTACTGTGATTTTTTTTTTTTAGTTAGAGGGCTCGGTCTCTGCAGGCTTCATAATCAGAAGGCGCTGTGTTGCATTCGCGAAGAGCTCAGACTTCTTTGATGCAAACTTGGAATGTCCCACACGATCACTGCCAGAAAGAAAAGGAAAAACCAACTACAGTAGTGTCTGCTGTGAGTGAGGGAGGCCCCCAAAGCCCACTCTTTGCTATCTTAAATGGGATGTGGGAGATGCACCCATGGCTTTATTGAGCCTGTGTGAACGCTCTCCAGAAATGCACCGCTTCATTGTAATATTTTGTTAGAGGGACTGGAGAGATGGGAGAAGGGAGTGGAATTGGGATCTCTAGGAAATAAAGATGTTTGATCATCGTTTTAAATAATAATGCAAGGGGGGATTTTGGGAAATCATGTGAATGTGTAGTGAATCAAGCGCCGACACCTGCGAGGTAATTTCTTCTAAAAGAAATGGCTGGCTTTGTGTCGCTGCCTGGCTTTCTCTTTTTCAGTTTTCATTCCTGAGAAATTACAGAACATACATTTATCCTTCAACAGTCTTAAGGTGCCCCCAGAACAACAGTAATGCATTTTAATGATGTACACCTACTGGGTGATATTTTAAAACGGTACTCCCTTTCATGGGTCAGAGGAGACTAAACGTAACTGATATGGATTTTAATTTTCCAGGCTCATCGCCTTAGCATGCATTAAAAGTGCTGAAGTATAACGGTCTATGGAAACTGTCTTTGCCCTTTTACCAGTGTTGACAAGTTTGATGCACAATTTATTTTCCCAATAATAAATTTATCTCTAAAATATCTGCATTAACAGGTCACAGTCTTCGGGCACTGCATTTCATAAATGATAAGAAAATAAACTACAGTGGAATAAACATGTCATGTTTCCGGAGTGAATAAATGAAGTGAAGGGGAAATCAGAGTAATGACTGATACATGTGTTTGTTCGAATTCTGTTTCTTTTTCTTTTTAAAAATCTACTCTTCTTTAAATTATGTTTTGACCAAAATGGAGGCCATTAATTCCTCTTCAGACATGCCTGAAACCTTTTAATTTGTGCTCTCAGATTTTTTCGCGAGGTTTGCTCCACGGAGAACCATTTGCTCGTTTTTGATTAACACGAGCAAGTCTTGGAGTGAGCCCTGTAAAACATGACGTACAGTTTCTGCTCCTCCTTCTAATTATTCTTTCCGCAAAGGTACAGTGACACTGATTGCTCCTCAGCTTTTCACTTGTGTCTTTTAGTGGAAGTAAAGCCAACTTTTCCACAGCTGTGTATTCCATGTTGAATTAAAAATCAAATAAGTAAACTTCTTGTGTTATCTCAGCATTTCCGCAGAAGTTGTTCTCCCAGGCAGCCGTGACAGGATATTGATGGCCCTCTCCTCCCTAGTCCCCTCAATTTCCCCCTTCTGCTAAAAGAATCTACCCCCTAGCCAGCACTTCCTCTACCCCCATGATCCCGGCCGGCACACCCTTTCCCTCCCTGCAGGACAAAGAGTTCAAACCTCTGGTGGAGAGGAGCTGTCTGGCTCACTGTCAGCTGTCCTCCCTCACCCACGGGACTGCAAAGTTCAGATGTTAGACGGGGTGATTGAAAATAAAACCAGATTCAGGCAGAGGGATGCTGCTCTTCTGTGTGCAGCGGCTGTTAACATAAGTGAGTGGCTGTCATGCATTTTGTTAGCATCAACACTTTTCTTTGGGCAGCCCTGCGGAGAGGGATTGCTTGTCGCAGGGAGGAGATAGTTGTCAGGGCTGTGTTCTTGCCCCGAGGATGGCGACTAGCCCTTCTTCATTTCTAAAAGAAGGAGGCAGCGAGAGTGGAGGAGGAGAAGGGGGTGGGGGGTGGGAGTTTCTGGAGCAGACGGGTTCCTGCAGATCTGAGCAGCGAAGTGGAAAAAAGGCACTTTTTTATTAAAGCTTCAGTTCAGACAGCACTTGGTGACTAGTCATATTTTACACAGCACCCCGTGGCCTAGGCTACAAAAAAGTGCCCACATCAATGTTCAGGGGGCAGCAGAGTTAACAGCAGATGAGAAAGGGGGCTGAAGTACACAGCACTTGCCGTGGTCAGAAGGTGCAGCTAAGTGGGACTCCTTTCCTCTGTGAATGATGGGAAATCTGTCCCTTAATCACCTTACGCAAAGAGGAAGTCAACAAAATTATTACCTTGCAGCAGAACATTGCCACTCCACTTTCAAAGAGTAAGTACAGACTAAAAATTCCTTTTAAAGGCAGTAAATTATTGCACAGTTGATGCTGCACTGTTCTGCTCTTTACAGCACACATTATTTTCCATCCTTCATGTCCTAGCCATCTCCACATGCCTATAATAAAAGTAATCAACTTTCTTCAATGTGCAAAATGTGAGAGCTTTAAACCATGGCTCTTAATAGCAGAAAAACCACCTCTTCTATTGGTGACAGTTAGAAGGTGAAGCTCAGATTAACGCATTTAAATTCAATAAAATAAACTAGCTCCTTGTTTCCGTGCAGATCATCATGGAGAAAGCGTTATTTTTCAAAGTTAGAACAGTTTTGGGTATTTTGCTGGAGACATTCTGGTTTGGTTTTATGTCTGGGGCGCTCCTTCCTGGTTTGATGTCACATACTTTTTTAAAATTTGCATCAGAATCCGATGACACTTGGTGGGTTATCTGGTAAATTTTGCTCAAAAGCTGCACCATCTGCATGCAGAGCTCTAAATGTTAACCTGTCCAGAAATAATACCTGATGATATTTGTTCAAACTACAGAATAACTTTAAAGGTTTGCTTATTTACTTGAGAATTCAATTCCTCTACCAAATTGTTGGTATGTTGTCAGTGCTGCTTCTGTGGCTGTCAGCAGAATTAGGCAGAAACTGCCGGGCCAGTCGTATTGAAAAGATGGAACACGCACAAAGGAAGAACCCATTAAATTTCAGAGCTGAGTCACTGAATCTGAATCTGGTTGTCACATTCTCAAAAACTGAAAGGTAGGACTGTGACCGCAGTGAAGGCTCCTGGAGTTTGAAACCAAGCTTTAAGTGTCTTTAAGGTCAAGTTATGCTCCAAACACACTTGTTTGTGTGACATTTAGTCTGACCAAGTCTGAAGGCAAAAGTGTTTATTTCTGCTCCAAACAGCTACACTTGAAGGCAGTATGAGAAAGCTGCCATCACAGAGAGGGGTAAGGTGCGATAATCATTCAAATGGTGCATGCTTTTGGAAAATGTTTCCTCACAGGCAGTCAGAGGAGAGAGGCTGTCATTTGTACATGCGAAATGGGACTGAAGTACTTGTGTCAAGAAGGAGGGAAAAGTTCAAATCATGCATGCCTCTGCTTGCCTGACCAATTGCTTCTGGACTGAGTGTAAATGTCAGTGTTTTCTTCTTCTTTGTTTTGGATAGTTTCTAAAATAGTTGAACGCAAGCTCCCCCACTTGTGATGTCGGAAAATTGAACACTGTACACCATAGAGACAGCACTCTGATTTAAGCATGCCGAAGCCTTTAATCTCTCATACACCCCATTTCCAGTTTTCCCCCTAATTGTCTGTCATCTTTGCCTGTAAATTTTTACATATTTCTGTCTAGCCACCCATGGCGTTCTTTATCCTCTGCTTGCTTTGATGCTCCTCCCCACTTTTTATCTCCTTTCCCTGCCTCATTCCCTCGGGCCCCATCTGTCTGAACTCTGTCCATTTCCACTGCTGACCTCATAAAGACGAAAGTAAGAGGATTCCACTCTCTACGGTGTCAAACAAAATCACACTGCAGTCCTATATAGGATAAAGAGCTTATATATTAAATATATTACAGCTTGAAGAAAAAAAAACTGTATATGATGTCCACCTTGTGGTCAGAGGCAGTTTCTTGATTTGCGTTTTCCCCATAAATTGTCATGTGACTCTTAAAAAAAAAAAAGAATTAAAAAATATGACAGCTTGCATGTCTTTGTCAGTGCACTCTGACAGATCATTTATTTATTCATGAGGAAGCACAGCACTATCGATGACATCTGAAAATTATTTTTATTTATTTATTTGCTTAAATGTGTCTCTCATGAGTGTGATGCTCTTTTCAACTAAAAGGCTGCCTTTTTTTTTCTCCCCTGTGTCATTGTTTTCAGACATAGCAGTTTAATGAAAAACCCAAAGACCAGGCCGATAATCCCTGACAACAGCCAGGCAATCCCCGATTTGTAATGTTGGGCATGCTGCATTGTAAACAGATCCAGACAGCATACCAAGGTGGCAAATGTCGAAAAGATCTATTAAGCTGTGCAAGGTCATAGCTCTAGAGAAGATTCCATTTTTCCCCACTTGTACTGAATAACTGTACATTTATAACTGAATGATATTAACAGAGAAGTAACTTATGTTCAGCATAAGAAGATAAATTAGATGAGGGCTGCATACTAACACCATTTTTCCTCCTTTTTATAGACAGAAGTAAAACTAAACGTCTCATTTGTGCAGAGCCCAAGTATAATTCTGGTACTTTCCCTGCTGTCAAGAAGTCATTGTAGCAGCTCAGGATTGGATTTAGCTGAAAACCATTCGTCTCTGCTACTGTGACCCTTGGTTGAACTGTGTCTGCCGAGAAAATGCTTCTTCACCCAAAGTGTGCACCGCAGATTATTTTCGGCGGCGGCGCTGTCGTTACGGGTTCAGTTTGATTTGGGGTTTTTTGGGGTTTTTTAATGTTCACCTCTGCCAAGGAAATGTGAGCCAATGCTGTTTTTCCATGTATGTTAAAGACTTGCAGTGCATGTGTCCTACCAGAAAAAGCCCAGTGTGTCTGTTAGTGGTCTCACTGTGACTCACAGAGAACCTGATATTCCTAAAGGAATGACTGCAACTATCCTGCTTAGTTTCCCGCTGCACACACACACACACACACACACACACACACACACACACACACACACACACACACACCACTCTCCATCTCTTATACTCTGTCTCCCTCACGCCCTTTCTCATATATAAATCCCAGCCAATCTCCTATTATTCATTTCCACTTCTCTTGTCATCTCTAAACCCAATCCTCCTTTGCGCTTTCATTTCAACACCCTCTCCTCAGCATTTAGCATTTGTAATCAATGTTATTTATTGTGATAGAGATTAACTCGGCCTGATCGACACAACCCACCCACCCAGGGAGAAACTCTGAACGCGCCTGTCTTTATTAAGTGCCTCCTAATGAAAATTCACTGTTTAAGTTGATGAGTGGAGGAACTCAATGAGCATACCACGGCTAAATAATGATTAATTTTTTTTTTTTTTAAAGCAAGTTGGCATTGATTTGATCCTGAATGCATGTTGCATAACTCTTAGTGCTGCTGTTGGTGTATATACCAGTTATTGATTGGGAAATAAGAAAGCACAGGCAATGTTGGATTATTGTACAGCAGCATAGCTGTCTGTTTTTATTATCTCAACACAGACCATGCCTTGTTAGAATCACAAAACCTGCTTTCTTAAAAAATGTTTTTTTTTCTTTCATCAAAAAGTACGAACCCACAAGGGACCAGTGAGAGAAGATTGTCACTCATGAGAAAGCTGGTAGGTAGGATTTTAGGATTTTGCTGTCAGTTGGAAGCTTAGGCCAGATGAGTTTCCCAGGAAGATTGGAACACACTTGTGTGCATACAAACACACACACACACACATACGCAGACGTAAATACACATTTGTGTGCATAGACCACTTGAATTTCTGGCTGACAGTGATTATAAACCTCTGGAATATCTCCCACGTGTGTCCTCACGCAGCTATCAAGGGCTGCACGCCGTGTGATCTAACCTCCTGATCCTTGGTCTACCATTGCCATGGTAACAATCAGTAGTTACACCCCAACACCACCACCACCTCCTTCCACTCTTACCACTCAGATGTGACTTGTCAGGGGCTATTCAGGATGTGGATTGCCAGGCCTCAAGCCCAGCATGTCTCCTGCAGAGGCAGAATAGAACCAATCAAGAAAATGGACCAGCTTCACCAGATGCCACTTATTATTAACATTAACGTCTTAGCACTTTCACATGTGCATCCATACAGCCACTTATTTATTTGTGCCTCTCGATAACTGTGTCGCCTTTCACTTTTTTTTCAACAACCAAAAAAAAGGAAACCTGCATTAAATCAGATAAGTTGTCTTCAGGAGTCTGACGTTTATGTGGGTACCGAGAAAAGCTCTCGCTGTTCAGCGTTCGTGCTGTAATCCCAGGGTTGCCAAATGTCATGCTTTTAGAGTAAGACAATTGCGTTTAGTCTGTGTAGCACATGCTTTGACCGTCCAAATAAATCTCACATCAAATAGGAGGAAATTTCAAGGCCCCTCCCTAATTAAAAAAAACAAAATAAAACAAAAAATTTAAAAAAAACACGGCTGTATGGGTTGAAATGGGGTTTCTCTGCATGTAGGACTTTTGCAACATTTCCTTTTTTAGCACTGGTCAATGAATGCCACATAAAGCATGCAAGACACAGTCTGTGTGCCTGGAGCTGAACACATACAGTACGCCTCTTGAAAATCACAAAGCCCCCTTTCATACATGTCGGTATTTGCCTCATTAATTTTGTGCTTAAGTTTTACGACTGTTGCATACTGAAATGTCTACTCTACAGAAACACGATTTTATAGCAGCAAAGACATTCTGTAACACATCAGATTGACTACCTGTCACTCTCCAGTAAAGAATATAAAATCCTTTTTTTTTTCTTTTACAAAAACGTTAACCGATGCTGAAGTTGGGTTTCTTGCATACAGCTGATTATAGAAATCTTTCCTCCGAGTTTATTAAATACATGTGGCATACAGCAGCAGCATTCATACGACTATCTCCAAAGCGAGTTGCATGAATTCAAGCACAACGTTTGTAAAGACATGTACTTTCCTTCATTTCAGGTGAGCTGTCACACACATACGCAGTTATAGCCATGGCTCTTGAGCTTATTTCCGGCTTTCGGGGCATTTTTATATCACGGTTTGTAAAAAATGTTATTCATTCACTAAAGTCAGAAATAGTTTCCACTCATGTCAAGGTTTTTATCACAGATTTCTTTTCCATTTCTTTTAGGTTGTTTGCAGTTCTGATATTATTGTGCACATTGATGTTTCCCTTGACTGTATGTAGAATGTGATTTCTCTAATTATTAAGTAGCTTATTAACAAAATATAGAAATAGACAACCATAGGAGAGAAAAAAACCCCACCTGGTTCCCTAATTATTAAATATTAAAATCAGCATAATTTAACTGTCTACCCTCTCAGATAGTATTACTCCACCCCAGCCCCTGGGGATAGCTCCCTGTGGGAGATAGGGCGTTGGTTCCCCACCTCATCACCCCACCAATGCTTTGGAATCTCACTCTACCCCAATTGATAGCTGAAAGTTGGCAACCCTGTTTAGTTGCAGCTGGTAAAAAGAAAAAAAAAAAAACACTACAGGAGTCCATTTAACCATGACTGTGATGCACTCCAGTTGCTTTTCATTGACTTATGGGAGCAAATGTAGAGTAGAGTAGAACAGACCTACAAAGTTGTTAACAGCTAACAGGGGAACGTGCAGAAATGAATCACAACAGCACTGTCTCCTTCTGACTCTGCTGTAGCAATGCCCCAGGAGACCGTTATGTGCACTCTGAAATGCGGTAAATTCATACAAGGGAGGGAAGGAGAACCTTGCTGCGCTGAATGTTGAAAAAGTTCTTTTTTTTTCTTTTTCTTTTTTTTGTGGCAATAGACGTGGAAGTTTCTGGGATCAGTTGCCCCACTGCGGAAGGAGGCTGTTCTTCTGGGAATGGAGAAAAGACTTTGATGTACATGTATTTCCAAAGCAGTTGAAGTTCTCATTCTGTTTTGTGCGTGTGTGTGTGTGTGTGTACACGTGTGTGCGTGTGTGTGTGTGTGTGTGTGTGTGTGTTGTTCATCAAGTCATTAGAGAAGCCATTTGTATATTAATCATTTAAACTCTGCACTCCCCATGTCAGATGTTTTTTATAAGGTTATATCTTTTCTCCCCAGAGGACCTGCTTGACACTTAGTTACCACAGAGCAAAAAGCACTACCAATAAGACTCCTTCTTTAAATGATCAATTAATGTCATCCTATCTTTGCAGAAGAAGTAATATTTGTGCTACAATTACTGCACTTCAAGCGGTCGTCCACCTCTTTTGCTGCTGTTTGTGGGAACCAACTGGTGGATCTGACTCTGCAGGCTGAACTTCGCCAGTTTTAATCCACAAACTGTTGCATGAATGCCACAGTTGTAAGCTGTGTTGTTTAACCGTCTATGGATGCACAAATAATTTTTTCCACTTTGGCATTTATTATTATCAACCAGCCAGACAAAGGGATGGGGATGCTGGCAAGCCAGGCAGCAAACCATTCGCATAAGAACATGTCTTTAATTATTTTAAAGAGAGCAGGGGTGATCATGACATCAGCAACTTGGGAAGTTAAGCGCCCTCTTTACTTTCTTCTGTTAGTTAAATAATACTGTGCAAGAACAAAGAAGCACAGAGTCCCCTCATCTGACTGTACGATCCTTTTGATTTGGGTCTAATTGGGTGCACGTTAGCCTCTGGTACAACAGATACAACTAATTAGGCTCTTGTGCGTGTAATTAAAATGATGTAGCATGGCCAAGCTTCCAGCAGGGTATGTCTTTAACAAAAGTAATTAATAAATTTATCACCTGGAACGATCCTTTAACCATTTTTGTCTTCATATCCGACCCATCTCTTTTTGTTTTAAATGACAAAGGCACGTCTGTCCTTTGTCACCATCTTCTACAGCTGGTAGAGTTGGAGGTATGGAGAATTAGGTTTGATCCTGGGCGGCTGGCACTTAACAGGAGTGTTGTGATATGGGGGGCTCAGTAACCTCCTCTGAGAATCCACTTCTTTTCCCTCACACTCTTTATATTCTCCACTCCTCCCTGCTTCCCTCCCTTACATTAAGCCCCGCATTAAAGATTCATATGGCACCTACAGTGTATTCAGAATACACACTACGTCCCTGCTGCTCTTCCTCCCTGTTCATTCTGCCCTCCTCTTTTCACCATAACCCCCTACCCCCGACTTCAGTTCTTCCCCCACCCCCATATCAGTGAATTCCCACTAATAAGGATACTTAGAGTAAATCCTCACAACTCCCCATTCCACAGCGGATTAGCGTTCTCACCCTTGGCGAAGAGAACGATTGGTTAAGAAGGGCAAAACAAAAGAACTCCTTGTTGGCGATGTTCTCTTTTGGATCCTCAAGCTTGTTTTCTGTCTTTCTCACTCTCTTCTTTCCTTCCTCCAGCTGAGACAGCCAGTTACCCATTCCCTCTTTTTTCCCCCCTTACCTCTTACTGACTTTTCACTCTGCCTTGAACACTCATTTCTCATTACCAGATATGCCATCACTGCACATATGCCCTTTTGACCACTTATGGATTTGTTTTCCATTAATAAATTTCTGAGTCTGACTAAAGCTAATGACGTCCTTCAGACTGAGCTCAGTCTAGCAAATGATACTAGTAATTTCTGCCTAAGTAAATACAAGTTCCCGGTGGACAAAATGTCTTTCCTTGACTCTTTATGTGCATTTTCTTCACCAAAAAAAAAAAAAAAAAAGATAGAAGTAGCAACAAAGTTCATGTAAATGATAAATAGATTTGATGCAGGCATTTATCCTTCTCTTGTCTAAACCTACTCTATCACATGTAGAAACGAGGCAGCTCACACTAGCCCCACCGGAGTCTTCTAGCAATTAGGCAAGTGCCAGAAAAACACATTAATCTAGCTGTTATATCTAGCCTTGTTAATTTATAGTTGGGTTGTGGAAGCTCACTCATTAATTGGCTGTGTTGGATGACACACAGCGAAATTACATTTGCATAGATCATTTTTAAATTGCCACCCAACATCCAGCTGGGAGCAATGCTGAGAAGAAACCCTTTGGTTTTAAATGTTTGCTTGTTTGACGGCAGTTTAGTGATGAGAGAGGGCATGCAGAAAAGGTGTCGGAGAGAGGTCTGTGTGAGCTGCAGGGTGGATTTTTAAGCCGTGGTAGCCATCGCGCCCACGTCTCCATACAAGCGGAGAAATTGGCTGTACTCAGCAGACCAGGACGAAGATAGTGAGCGGTGGGGGGGCAGAGGGGGTGGCAGAATGGGCATCCATGCAGGAGGGGAGAGTCAATTCCAAAAGGACTCTTGAGTTTCTTTCCAAAAATTGAATCGTCAATTTCCATTCAGCTGACCACTCTGCAGGATTGGAAATGAATGAGTGTCAAAGCAGTGGTTGTCCTGGAAATAGAGGTTAGGCCTGAAGTGAAATTCAACAACGATGGCGTGGGTAGGTCGGGAGGGAGGAGTGGATAAGTGGTAGAGGAGAAAGAAAGGTGGACTGGAATCAAAAGTGAAATTGAACACGGAGCCTGACCTTGCTGTGCTCCCTCTTGCGATGGCCCGGGTGATAATTCCTCTGGCTTGAGCTGCGCAGACTGGCAGCTTTGGTGTGACCGAGTCTGAAAGAAGGCAATGGCTGTAATTATCGGCAGAAGGCTCAGGAGATAACGAGTCTGAAATGTAGGCTTCCACTGGCAGACATCAGTGCTATCGCATGCCCAACGCTTGTCATGGCTGGCGCATGTGAGCGCGTGTACAGAGGTGTCCATATCTTTTTGTATGACATTTCTATATGCATCTTTGTTAGCCCCCTGCCAGCAGAAAGGACTGGAAGGACCCCACACACACACCTACGCACAGTCTGGATGTGACAGAATGTCAACGCTCTCACCTGACATGAAAGACACGGTGACACCTTTAGAGATGAGGTGCAGATGTTATCGCTGACATGCCTCAGCTACGCCACACGACTGGCCCATAATGCCACTTTGCTGCTTATCAGGCCATCTGCAACTTGATTAAAGCAGCTTATTTTTAGACAGTGGGGGACTAATTCCCTCTGACCTTTGTGCCTCTGTATTTGATTAGAAATGGCAATCACCCAAGGTCTGAGCAATTACTCAAAAAAAAAATAAAAAAAATAAAAAACAAACTAGAATCAGGAGAGAAAACACAGATATGCATGACGTCACACCTGAACCTTCAGCAGTGGTGAAACATGTATACAAATATTTTAAATGAAACCAATAATACAGCAATGTAAAAATATTCTGGTATAACTAAAAGCTTTACAGTAAGCCCTAACCTATGTAGTATTGCAATATTCACAGTTAGTTTTATTTGAAGTATCAAAAGTGATAGTACTACAGAATGGCCCATTTGCACTAAACTAATTGCTGAAGTAAAATTTTGTGAAGTCAAATTTGATACTTTGTTACAAGTAAAATGAATTTCTTAGAAATCCTTTGTAAAAGTACAGTACCAGTCAAGGTATGGACACACCTTCTAATTCTGTGTTGTTTTTTTTTCATTATTCAAAAATTGTCTGCATTGTACATTAATACTAAAGTCATCCAAACTATGAAGAAATGCATATGGAATTATTTAGTAAGCAAAAAGTGTTAAACCAGAATGTTTATATTTTATATTCTTCAAAGTAGGCACCTCTTGCTTCGATGACAGCTTTGCACATCTTGGCATTTTCTCAGTCAGCTTTATGAGGTAGTCACCTGGAATGGTTTTTAGTTAACCCTTTAATACTGAACCTGTCGTGGGTGACAGAATGTACTTCAAATGTCCCGCCGTTCGCGGACTTCCAGCCACAATTACTATAATAACCCTATGTTGGGTGTGAAGCGCAATTTATCAGCTTTCAGAAATTGTTTGAATTTTTTCCGATAGGACAAACTGTCGTGTAATTACAGTAATTCAAAGCACGTTTGATCTGACACCTCAGCAGTGATACGCTCGGTGTTAACCAGCTGTTCACAGCAAGTAAGAGCAGGTAACAGGTGAATTGGTGGCAATCGCCCGGTGTTAAAGGGTTAACAGCCGTGCCTTGTCAAGAGTTAATTTCTTACCCTCTTAGTGTGTTTGAGACCATCAGTTTTAGAGTTGGTATGCAGTGAATAGCCCTATTTGAGTAATGTTCCAATCCATGTTATGGCAAGAACTACTCACCTAAGTAAAGAAGAACAACAGTCCATCATTACTTTAGGAAATGAAGGTCGGTCAATCCAAAAAATTTCAAGAACTTTGAAAGTGTCCTCAGGTGCAGTCACAAAGACCATCAAACATGATGATGAAACTTGGCTCAGGACCATCCCAGGAAAGGAAGACGAAGAGTTACCTCTGTTGTACAGGATAAGTTCATCAGAGTTACCAGCCTCAGAAACCGCAAGAACAAGAAACAGCACCCCAGATAAGAACACACCTAAATGCTTCACAGAATTCACGTAGCACACACATCTCAGCATCAACTGTTCAGAGAAAATTGCATGAATCTGGACTTTATGGTCAAATTGCTGCAAAGAAGCCACTTCTAAGGAAGAACAACAAGAGGAAGAGAATTGAGGAAGGCCAAGGAACACAAGGAATGGACATCAGACCAGTGGAAATCTGTCCCTTGGTCTGATGAGTCCAAATTTGAGATTTTTGGTTCCAAACACAGAAAAGATGAGCGGATGGTTCCTACATGTGTAGTTCCCACCGTGAAGTATGGAGGAGGAAGTGTGTTGGTATGGGGGTACTTTGCTGGTGACACTGTTGATGATTTATTCAAAATCCAAGGCACACTTAACCAGCATGGCTACCTCAGCATTCTGCAGCAACATGCCATCCCATCTGATCTGAACTTAGTGGGACCATCATTTGTTTTTCAACAGGACAATGACCCCAAACACACCTCCAGGCTATGTGAGGGCTATTCGACCAAGAAAGAGGGTGATGGAGTGTTGCGTTGGATGACCTGGCCTCCACAATCACCTGATCTAGACCCAGCTGAGATGCTTTGGAATGAGTTGACTGCAGAGTGAAGGCAAAGCAGCCAACAAGTGCTCAGCACCTCTGGGAACTCCTTCAAGACTGTTGGAAAATCATTTCAGGTGATTACCTCATGAAGCTGATTGAGAGAATGCCAAGTGTGCAAAGCTGTACTCAAAAAGAAAAAGGTCCCTTCTTTGAACACTTTTAAGCTTACTACATGATTCCTTATGTGTTCCATTATAGTATGGATGACTTCAGTATTAATTTATAATGTAGGAAAATAAATAAATACATTGAACTTTTGATATTGTATATATGCATTTGCTTAAATAATGAAAGGTCAGATTGTCTCAGAATTAATAAATTCATTGTATTATTTATAATCCATTATTTTTCTAATTGGTCAAGGTCCAGCTAATTTTTACTACTGCCTTTACCAGTGAGCACTTTAATCATTTAGAACAAAAATCTTGACTCTCTTTAGTTTCTGTCTGAAAAGCTGACTTTACCTTGGAAAAGGATTAGTGACACATCACTGCTGTAGAATTATGAAAAATTAAACTTTTGTCAGAGACTACTTTTCTGCAATGAAAGACTGCATGTGTCCATACCCACTGGGAATGCAAATCACTATTTTCATGATCAGTTAATCTCCGGACAGTTTTTGCAATTAGTCAGTTGATTGGTTTGTCTGTTGTTTTTCAGTTTTTTCAAATTTTAGTTTCCCCATGTAATGTATTGAATTTGCTGTATGACCAAAACCACATGTGACTTATAATTTACAGTGACAGTTTAACAATGTTTTAATTGCTAAAATCACAATAGGTTAGTAATTAAAATCAGTTTTCTATTGAAATTAAGTTTATATCAATATCCAAAAACAGAATGTGCCTCAGTGGCTTGTAACACTGCCTATCCTTAGACTGAATTTTTAAGTGAATGAAAAGTAGAAAACCTATATTTTCTAATTGGTTTGTTGTTTAATTGCTTCAGTGCCACCAGCTCACTCCCATTCCGTAATTGTTTATCTTCCTCTTCAGAGTCGCACACAAAATAACACATTCTTTCACTCACAGTTGGGCAAACAAACACCCCTCGACTTTTCAGATAGACAACGCTCTAGTAGTAGCAGGGACACAGCAACGGATGGGAGGGTAGCCTGAGTGAAAGCGCCACTGATCATCTCTACGATTTCAAACTTAATTAACCTGGGCGTCGCGCCACACATCCTCTGGCCCGTCAGCAGGGAGTGTTCACCACCTCCTCTCACATCAACTCTGATGGCAGGAAGAGAAAGAAGAGGAAAAGGGCAAGACGAGACTGAGCATCTGTCATCCCACCAGCATCAAATGCCTTAACCTGATATGAAGGAGTGATTCGAGTTCATCACAGCTTGAGTTTTATTTTCATAGATGTTGGTGTGATTTCTATTAAATCTGACAGTGTTGTGCTTACCAGTTTATTTACTGTGATCTGGATAAATGGACTGGTTTTTATATAGCACGTTTCTGCTCTACACGATCACTCAAAGTGCTTTACACAACTTTGTGCATCTCATTCACCCATTTACACACATACTGATACAAGCACTTTCTACATCTAAGTGCTTAGACACATTAACACTCCGATGAACGCACCAGGAGCGACTCAGATTCAGTATCTTGCTCAAGGATTATAAGGACGATAAGAGACTGTAAGCTGTAATGGATGGCAAAGAAAATTTAGTTAATAATTTTATATTTTTTCTTTCCAAATGAATTTGGCTAACCTGCGGTGTGCTTGAAACCTCATACTTCACCGAATGCTTTATAGTGTTGTTTGTGGCTGCAGGTAACAATTATTTTCTTTCACCGACTAATTCAGAAGTGATTAATTAATTGTTTGGACTGTAAAATTCACAGGGAGCCCAAAGTGATGTCTTTGCATCCATTGGTTTGTCTAGCCAACAGTCCATTTAGATGTTCCATTTATTTGAGTCTTGATGAAATTGGAAATCATTCACATTTTAAATTTTGGATATACTTCAGCCTACTTCAGAAATTAAGTTAACAAAAGATTATATGTGATGACCCAAAGTTAACCTGAATTTTTTCAGAGTGAAAACTGGATCAGAAATCCGCGTCTACACACACACTCTTGACAGTATAATTCAAAAGAAGCTATAAAAATATAATTTGGGTAATGAATGCTGCCCTCAGCAAAACAAAACTGTTTCCCCCTTCTCATGCCATCCTCAGAGACCTGACTCAGACCGTCTGCCTTTCTGTCTGTCTGAGCTTTGAGAACATGGAAGTGCAGACTCAACCATCTCTACAGTCAAAGGGGGAAGTTTGTGTACCCACAAGGGTCTGTGCAAAATTCCCACAACTAACCAGGAATATAAAAATACTTCAGCTTTGCTACTTTTCATGCAAAGAGGCAGAGGAAGAACCAAGACAGTGGATTGATTGGTGACAGGGCTCTCTCTCTCTTCCTTTTTAAGTCGTTCCTCTTTTTTTAGCCTTGTCTCACAGCCAAAAGTAAAACTGACATTTTCTCATAGTTTTTTCTGTTTTCTTATTTTATGTTGAAAATGGACTGCATTTATAAAGTGTGTGTGCGTGTTTCAGCTACCCCAAAGCGATTTTACACACCAACCTGCATTCACCAGTTCACAGATCGCTTATTCTGTAGCTACAGTGCATTTTCTATCACACACTCGCACACCAAAACATTAGGTGCAGTTTTGGGGTTCAGTATCTTGCAGAATGATCTTCTAACATACAAACTTGAGGATCTAGGTACTGAACCACCAACCTTCCAATTAGTGGAGGTACCAAACTACCTGTGGAGCTGTCCTTCACATCTTTCTGTGTCTCCCCTTTCTCCATTGTCCTGTCTGTCTGGTCATCTCATTTAAGTCGGTGACATTTGATGTGAAGTGGCGCAGGCCCGAGAGCTTATAGCCACTGACTCATAAAAACACACATGCGCACGGTGGACTTGATGTGGAGGAAAAGGTCAGACCTACTCTCAGAGGGCCTAATCACCCACTCTCATTGAGTGGCCTGCTCGCTCAGTCACACTTGATTGAGTGTGCGCGTGTACACGTGTGTGTGTGTGTGTGTGTGTGTAGAGAGAGAGAGGGAAGTGCGGTTATGGGTGTGACTTGGTATACGTAGGCAAGCGAGTGAGCGTGAGTGGGATAGATTGTGCCTCAAGAGGGTGCTGATTGGTGTGTGTGAAAGGGTGCGTTCCTTACCTGTGAACGTACCATTAGCAGATGACTGTTTTGGGTCAGGTGGCAAACAAAGACACACACACAAACGTGCATTCAAATACACGCACAATTCTCTCGCCCCAAACATGTGGTGTAATCAGCAGCCTTATCGTGGGAACTGTGGGGCAGTAACAGGCTCATTAACTTCTCCATGAGCCTTTTTTAAAAAGGGAATCGGCCAAGCTGAGTGGGCCACTCTTGTCTGTACCCCCTCTCAATCTATTCATGACTTTTGCAGTAAGTGATTGTGCATGTGTGTGCGTGTATGTGTCACACTCCTCTTTATTGCAGCCCATAGTCCCCTATGTTTCTATGCTTATTCCCCCATTAGTGGACCTTCAGTGATGCCCGTTGCTTAGCACAGCCCCTAGCAGAGCAGGGCAGCGGGGATTAAGTATTAAAGTGCCTCAGCTGCTCTGGGGCTCCTGTAGCTCGGCGTTTGGCCACTGCGGCCTGATAATGGTGTTTGTTTAGCCATTAGTCAAGCCCTGCTTAGCAGCTCTCTCCCCCCTGGCTGCAGCAGTGCTGAAAGATGATGGATGAAGATTACAAGGGTTGGCGGATTGAGGAATGAGTGTTGTGGAGTGGTTTCAATAGCGTCAAGAACATTCGGTGGAAGTGTGTCGCACTAAGGAGTTGGACTGAATGATAAATCGATTTTAAATCGAAATTGTGATTTGAAACAATGCGTTTGACAAATGGTAAAGTTAGCGATTTTAGGATTTTAACACAGCTGTTCTATGTTTGATTGTTGTATGCAAAGTTAAGAAAATGCTAAACGCACATTTAGTTCTCAGCCTTGCATTAAAATATAGATGAGGTAATATTTTGGTTTATTTACAAAATAATGGTTCTGGTGCTTAATGAGGTGCCTGAAAAACACACTAGAGAGATTATGTCAATTGGCTTACTTGGGAACTCCTCAGTGCCCCCCTGGATGAGCTGTGGAAAAGGGCAGCGATGGATGGATGGGCCTGTTTTAAATCTATAACAACTGAGGCTTGCCTTTAAAAAAAAAAAAAAAAATCATACTGCAAATCAAATCACTAACGCAAGAATCACTTTTAAATGTTTTCCAAATCACTGAGCCATACTAAGAAGAAGTGGTGGAAGTAGTCTAAGTAAATGTGGGTTTTTTTCCATTAGTTTTTGTGAGAGAAGGAGGATGTTGGATGTGCTCTTGTGTTATGAGTTGAGGTTTTGTGTCGAGGCATACAGGTTTTATCAGAGACTACCCTTCCTGTGATTAGTTCTCTTCGCTGGACTAATTAAAAAGTAGCCCAGTCTATTTCCTTTTGCACCACCAGCAGAAAGTACTCCTTCTTGCTGAAAGCTATTTAATTTTATGAGGTATTTCTTGCAGCTAATTTAGCCATTACCTTTTAAGCTCTAAACGTGACCTTTTCTCCATATGCTGAAGAGAGCTGGTTAATCTTTGGGCCATTACCTGATAGCTGTTAGTCATTACTAAAAGCTAGAGTCTTACTGGGCCTCAGCCAACGCTTATATCCCCACCATCACAATGCTCAGTCACCATCCACACTCTGACTCATCCTGACAAGTGACAGGCACCTGCCAGCTCGCACAAAGGGGCTATTGAGACTCAGTCAGTAACGTGTGTGATTGCCCTCCCTCTGTTCCTGTCCTTCTTCCTTTCGATCTTCCAATCCGCTTTCTTTCCTGAAGTTACTAGAGCTTGTGCTCTATTCATACACCACCCTGTCTCTGCTTTAAAGGAATATATTTTGGGAATACGCATTTGTTTTCTTTCTAACAGTGAGATAAGAAGATTGCATCAAACCCGTCCAGAGAGGGAGAAATACACCTACCGGCACTTCTAAAATGCAAAAATTACCATGTTGTATCTTTTTTGTTAAATGCCTACACACAGAAAACAGAAACCACTCCTGGGCTTTGGTGGGAACCACTCAGTTAAACTATTTCGTGACGAACAGAAATGCCTGTGCAAAGATTCTCGGTGTCTTGTCCTCACTGTCAGCTTTTGTGATTTCTTTAATGTCATGTAAACAAGCACACTGGTTTCTGTAATTGGAAGGGCAAAGGAAGCCGATCTCCCTGATCTCTCTGCACGGGTTATTGCGTTTTTAATCAGCCTTTTATTAGTACACATGTACAGGAAGAGGGGGGAGAAAAAAAAGACAACAAAAGTAACAGCAGAGTCGCTGGATAAAAAGGCACACCATTAGATGGAGTGTTTTTAAATTATTCACACATTTGCACTATGGGGGAAAAAATAAAAGCTTTTGTTTGCCTGTCTCCGCACTATGGAGTCAGTCTGCTACCAAATAAAATCAATAACTAAGAAATGCTTGTTAAATAAATCTAATGGTGCCGAGACAATATTTAGCCACTGAGCAGTTGTGCCAACATCCACAATGTTATATCTGTGTAGGTTCTCAGTCATCCAGTTCATTGTAGTTTTGAGAGTTTCTACTACTGAACTGAATGTGGAGCAAAGGATTACATCGCATACACCAAAAGGACAAAGAGAGAGACTGTTGTTAAGTACCTGAGATGTTCTCGTGCATGGTGAATATACCATAAATGGTATAAACCTTTTTTTTTTTATATTAAGAAATGAGCACTGTAATACTAGCCTGTGTAAGCAAGGTGAATGCTCCTTCACATCCAACAAAGCTGTCAATCAAATATTGTGTTTTATAGAGAAACAGACTCATGCATTTCTCTTATTTCACTGCACCCCCCCCCGCTTTTTTTTTTTAATTAAATGAGTTGTCTGTACAGTTGTCTGACTGTACAACTGTACAGACAACTGTACACCTGTTGGATGTGGAAACATTTCTTCTCTGGCTGTGTGCCTCATAACAACATTGTAGTAATTGCAACTAAACCACAACCATTTCTAGCTGTTGTCACAGACATGACAGGGAATTAATCTAATTACTGACCTGCTACATGTATACAGTAAACAAGCTACAGTTTTTCTAAATGTCATCATAACCCAGACTTCTCTGAGTAAGTGGTATTCTTATGTGCCCGCAGTTGTACTCTGTGAATCTTTAGTGTTTATGCTATGTGAGCCTGAACATGTGACTCCAGCACCACACAGACATTAGTCCGATCACTCTTCTCATCTTAAAAATAAATAGGTGTATAGCTTATATACCATGAAAGCTGCGTCTTAATGTCCACTATTACAAAGGTTTCTTGTAAATTCAGAGAGGAGGGAAGGCAAACAAATCAGTCACTATAAGATCAGTATTCCCCTTGAAACCAAACGAAAGCTGGGCACTGAGACTAAACCACATTACAAGATACCTTCATGGCTCATTGGCGTTTATGCTGGAGAAGTGAAATCATTATAACCAATAAGCTGTGTAATGGATTCCTTCCCAGCAGTCAGTCTGCCTGCCTGACTTCTTAATTGTCGCTGTATGTGTGTTGGAATGTGAATGTGAGCTGTACTGTGTATGTAAGTGCAGGGTTGATTGTGGTCCTGGAGCAGGGGATCACCTCGGGGTGGAGCACAGATTAGAGAAGCTGCCCCTCAGCCTGTGGAAGCAGGGATTTAAGTTTCTGTGTGTGAGAGCAAGCTTCCAATGTGCTGAAATGCCCTTGAGCAAGACACAGAGTTATTACCTGCTCTAAAAAATAAAAAAGTCTGGCCTCTGACTGAAGATGGTGAAATGAGAAATTCCCTGCAGCTACGCAGCTGTTGTGTCAAAAGGAAATGAGGGTCAGCGGTCACACACCGAGTGGATTGTTTGTGTAGCAGATTGGCAGAAACACTGGACATCTATTTTTCTAATCTGTTGCTGCGCTTGTCATCAAACAACATATTTATGTCAATAAAAACAAGATTGATTAATTGATTGGTAATTAAAATATTTTAGTTGGAGCTTCAGCTGTGTGTGTGGGGGGGGGGGTGAGTAGTTAGATTTCAAATAAAAACCCAATTATAAAAAAGTTTAAACTCAGAAAATACACTATTTTAAGGGGGGGTGTCCTTTTAAATTTAATGGCAGCAACACATCTCCATAATGTTGGGATGTGGGGCAATAAAAAGCTGGAAGAGTAAGTGGCACTAAAAAGAAACAGCTGGAGGAAGATTTTGCACCTAATTAGGTTATTTGGCAACAGGTCAGTTCCATGATTGGGTGTAAAAAGAGCATCTTAGAGAGGCAGTTTCTCAGAAGGAGATATGGGCAGAGGTTCACCAAACTGCAAAAGAAAAAATCTACAAATTGTGGAACAATTTCAGAATAATGTTCTTCAATATAAAACTACCACATCGTGCCATCCACAAATGCAGGTTAAACATTTGAAGAAGCCGTATGTGTGCCATCTTCTCTGGGCCAAAGCTCATTTAAAAATGGACTGAGTGAAAGTGGAAAACTGTTCTATGGAAATTTGACATTTTTTTTGGATAACATGGATGCAACGTCCTCCAGATTAAGGAGGAGAGGGACCACGCAGCTTGTTATCAGCCTGTGTCTCTGATGATATTGGGGTGCATTAGTGGAACTGGCAGCTTGCATATCATGAAAGATACCATCAGTGCTGAAAGGTATATGCAGGCTTTAGAGCAACAAATGCTCCCATAGAGACCTTTTCAAGGAAGACCTTGCGTATTTCAGCAAGACAGTGATTAACTGCATACTGCACCTATTATAACAGCATATAGTATTAAAGTAGAAGAGTCCAGGTACTGAACTGGCTTGCCTGCAGTCCAGACCTAACACCAATTGAAAACATTTGGCACATCATAAATATAATAAAGCAAAACCAAGAGTGTTGAGCAGCTGGAGTTCTTTATCAGACAGGAATGGGAAGTCCAGCAACTGGTCTCCTCAGCTTCCAGATGTTTGCAGACTGTTGTTAAAAGTAGAGGGGATGCTTCATAGTGATACTTTGTTGAGATGTGAGGTGTAAAATGTTGGTTTATGAGATTTGCAAATCAATCCACCTCTTTTTTATATTTCACTCAGCATCCCAACTTTTATGGAATTGGGGTTGTGCATTATGTGTGAGTGAGTAAAGTAGATGAGTTTGGGTATGCCTCTTTGCCCCCACAACTGTTAGGATGCATTAGTAAATGTCTGGATATGGCAGCGATGTCGGTCGGAGGAGGCATTGGCTCCTGAAAGTACCTTTTCTCTGCCAGGCCAGGCCGTTTAATCAGGTTTCCCGCATCTGCCAGCTGTGTCCACACTGCAAACAGCCACTCTGTCCCACTGGAGAGCTACAGCATCCAGCTGAGGTTGGGAGAGGCCAGTTAGCATTGGGAGATTAGCCCAAGCTGCTGCTGGCCAGACAGAAAAGGTTGAATTTCTGTGTTTGTTTGAGAGACAAACAGAGATTGAGAGATTACAAGAGACACAGAGGTCAGCTGCTGGGAGGTATGAGGCAGAAAAGCCTAGCAGGGAGTGTGGGAGTGTGTGTCACTGAACACACGCACATTTAAATGTGTACTCTTCTCAAGTAGTTTGTGTGTGCAAGCCTGTGGTTTTGCGCTCTTGCTGCTCAAGTGTCCAGCTGGCAGAGGGGAGATAGCAGGAGCCTTGAAAATGGTGACGGAGCGGTAAACAGACACACAAACAGTCTATCAGTCCTAATGAGGAAAACTGCTGTGTCTAAAAGGATTGTGTGCATCTGTATGTTTGTGTGTGTGCAGGTTATGCTCGTACCAGCTGACTCATGGTCATACATCAAAATGGACAAACATGCACAAGAGGGCAGATGCATGTAGACACGCACAAGCACAGAGATGTGAAAATTGGGACACATACGGTCTAATAAGAGAGCAAAGTGTGATACACACACAGTCTGGGTCATGGGCCAACTTTAAAGGTGTTAGCATATTTAGGCCAGAGCAGCTGGATCCTGCTGAAATGGACCAGCCCCATCAATTCCCCTCCTGTGCCTGGTGCCCTGAATACAATGGCTAGGCTGGCTGCTTTGGTGAGCATGGTTTTCCCAGTCAGTCAAATTGAAATAAATGAACTGCCAGCCCTGACGGCAGGGTAATTGTTCATATGGAAATTGGATTACCATCGTCACACCAGCCTTCCATTGCAACTTGTGAAACAATTTCACTCTGAGGATGGGACAAGAGTGTTTGCATGTCAAAAAAATGCAGAGAAAGCATTCTCCACACTCTCCCCATTCACATTTCATTTTCAACAATGCTTCTTGTTCTGCCTGTGGTTTCCTTGGTGGCGGCGGGAAAATAAAGGACAAGGATCAGCCTCTCAGTTTCAGCTCCTTGTTATGGCTCTAAACCTAGGTTGTTGTATTTCCTTGTGCCCACTTTATCAGGCTTTTTCAGCATGCTAACATGCTGTTAGAGACATGGTAAGGTTTGCCCTAGAGCATTAACCCCGCGTTCACCTCTCTCCACCTAGGGTTGAGTTCTCTGGGGACAGGCCGGTAATTTAATCGTAGTTCACTTTTATCAGTGTACAACACTGAAAGTGGTGTGAGTGTGAAGATGACCCCCCCCCCCACACACACACACACACAAACATACACAAACATCACTGTCAGACCTGTCAAAGCCAGCTCTGCAGTAAAGAAAGTGCTGAATATGAATGATCACAGTATGGGGTGATATCCTATTACATTTTTGGGGTAGGGTGTCTGTTTTTTTGTTTTTTTAAATTTATTATATCAGCTTCCTTTCTGTAGCTATTTTAATAAGGGCAAGGAGTACTCGTGCCACTTCAAAACTTGCCAGGTCAGCAGTTAGGTAACCGTTTGTGTGTCTGATCTAATCGAATCATCGAGACATATTTCCCCAGATTTTTCTTTTTCCTGTCTCCTCCTTGATCTTGTGCTCCCTTACCCCAACACACTTGCACACTTACTCCTTAGGATTGGCCGAGAGGCATGTAGACTGCCATGCTGGGTTTTAGTGCCCCTATGTCAAAGAAACACAGCATGGCTGTTTGAAGAGAAGAGTGTCTCTGTGTGGTCTGAGTGGGATTACCTCGTCAGCACTTCAAGCCGAGCTGGTTTCATGTATTAGGGATTGCACATGTATCTTTAAGCCTGTGTGTGTGTGTGTGTGTGTGTGTGTGTGCGTGCGTGTAAGGGCGCACACCTGCCATTTTTCAATTATCTTTCATTTTTCTCTGCTGAGAGCTGCTTCGCCTGTCCAGACATGTCCTAACTTGTGGGGGAAGGGTGGAAGAGATGTCTCAGTATTTGTCAACAAAAGATGTGCGTTTGGGCATGTGTGCAATGATAAGCAAGGCAACAAAAAGGCACACCTATGTGCTACATGCAAGCCCGTGCATGTTGTGCCTCAACAGTTTCTCTCTGCCGCATGGTTTCTCTCAAACCGCAGAAGTAAATTTGGGGTGGAAATTACAAATCAACTTGCTGAAACACATCATGTCTGCATGGCTCATTCGACTCTGAGCTGATTCAGTTTGGTGCCGTTATGTTGAGGTCAGTAGGTAACTTAGATTATACAAGCACTGTTTATGAGATGTTCCTTTTGGTTTATTGACGACACTCTGCATCTGTAAAAGTACTGTATACTTTGTCTGGGATGAACATGACATTTTTGATAGGACTTTATGCCAGTTTTTATGATGCTGTTAGATTAGTCCTGCACAAGTTACGGTCTGCTGTCCCTTAAAAAAAATGGTCACAAGGGTTCAATTGCTGCTCCGTTGTTGGTTTTAAGCTCATTTATACAGTAACAAAGAAGTACTGCAGATTTTCATCCACAGTGTGGAAAAAAAAAAAGTATTAGCTTCACTTTATTTTTGCCTAGTTTTGCTTTCTGCTGTTGCTTAGTTTCATTTTCACTTGTTCTTACAAATCAGATGTTAGAAATCACCCTCTGGAGATCTGCCCCAAGACCTTTCGGTATCTCATATTTTCCACAGCATTTGCATTAAAATGACTACATTAGTGATATAACATAGGACTCCTTTTTTTTTTAGATCAGAGACATTTTTTCTGTATAATGTTTTAAAATTCAAGAACAGCACAAATCAACAAATCCAAGTGAATGAAAGCTGAATACTAAAACCGAATTGAACATTATAACCTTCATGAATGAAAGATTTTTCAGGTACTGTTGTAATAGAAAGCATTAGTTTTAATGCTGTAATATAGGTGCAAACTACCTATTAAATTGGGATTTGACTATCCTGTCGATGTTTCCATGGCCGCATTTAAGGAAATATTCATCCCAATCCCAAAAAATCAGATGATAAAAGGACCATTAAAAAGGCTTATAAATACATGCATAGTAAAAAGAATTCTATGGTTTTTACATATTGGGACGCAATCAAAATGATCTAATCCCCTACCAGGTCTTAAAATGAGGTAAATACAATCTTCAATGAACAACCGTATTATTATTTATTTAAGAGCAACTGAGGAAATGTGGAAGCAGTGCATGAAAACTAAGCATACCCCTTGGTTCAATAGCTTGTAGAAACAACTTTAGCAGCAATAACTTGCAGTAATCATTTTCTATAGGACTCTCTCACATTGCTGTGGAGGAATTTTGGGCCACTCTTCTTTACAATGTTGCTTTAGTTTGAGGTTTGCAGGATTTCATTTATTCACAGCTTTCTTAAGGTCCTCCCACAGCATTTTAATCAGGTTGAGGTCAGCATTTTGACTGTACCACTGCAACACCTTTATTCTTTTCTTTTTCAGACATTCTGGTGTATGGTTGCAGCGGTGCTTGGGGTCACTGTCCGGTTGCATGACCCACTTTTGATCTAGTGAGGTGTCCATGCTGATTGGATTTCACCAAATGTGGCCCTGTGCATTATGGCCAAACATCTCCACTTTAGTTTCATATGTCCAAAGCACATTGTTCCAGAAATCTTATGGTTTGTTCAGATACAGTTTTGCAGACCTAAGCCTTTCTGCCATGGTTCTTTTAAGAGAGGAGAGGCTTTCTCCTGATAATAACAAATACACCATACTAGCTCAGGCTTTTTCTAATTGTGCTGCCATGGACTTTAACATTTAACATGCTGACTGAGGCCTGTGGAGTCTGAGATGTTGATTTTTTGCTTTATTGTATTTATTTTGCAATTTCTCCGAGTATTGCATAGTCTGATTTTGGGGATTTGCTGAATTTGCTGAGATGTCCACTCCTGGGAAGACTAGCAGCTGTCTTGAATGTTTTGTACTTGTTAATAATCTTTCTGACTTCAGATTGTTTAGAAATGGCCTTATAACCCTTCCCAGATCCATGGCTAGCAATAATCACTAATGTTTTTCCTCCTTGGCAAAGTGTTAACACACACCTGAATGCTCGAGGTCCTGCCACTATTTATTGGTGTTAAATAAATAATGGCACGGTGTAATGTCATGTATTGTAATTTACCTGAAGTTGTAGTTACCTAATTTTAAGAACCATGAAGGACCAGATTATTTTCATGATGTTTGTTTATTATGTCCTTATATGTAAGACCCTAAAATTTAAAGAGGGTGTACTTTCTTTTTACCACAACTACATATAGCAGAGACAGTATCAACAGTTGTTTTCCTAGCATGGAGCTTAGTTACATCAATTACATGTTTTTTATACTGTTATGATTTATCTCAGTTAAATCTTTCAAGATGACAGTTTCTTTTGCGTTCTCATAATAAACTTGTGGAGGAAACAACATGGTGCGTATCGATGTTCTTGTCACCTGTGAGAGGAGTCCCACAGATGTTATTTTATGCTTGAGATTTTTTTTTCTTTTCTTTCTGTAACCAAAAAGTGTTTCATGAAAATGAATTAGGTGAAAGGCCTACCTTAAGGTCAATTCAGTGCTGGCATCGGGCTGTTTGAATTCGACAATTGTCGTTCACCAGTTCACATTTTCCAGATGTGCCAGCTTCATTAGTGCATGATGTGTTTCATTATTATTTATTCCAGGCCATTGGAGGCTTCATTAGCTGCAGGCTGATGCAGCACGCAGCCTCTAAATTTAGCAGGCTTTTATTTATTCAGAATAGCCGCGTGTTGGATGATATGCCCAGTTGTCATGTTCTCTCACAGCAGACATGTTGGGGGAGAAAAAAAAAGAGGTGGGCTGGTCTGGGGAGAAATGGGCCTCATTCCACCTGTGCCACCCCCACCAGGCGTCTGCATGTCCTCAGCTCTTTGAAGCCTCTTTAATTCAAGCGTTCAGGATTAAGCCCATGAAAAAAGGATAAAAAGTGATAGAGTGACAGAAGGAGACATCTTAGGAGAGAACAGGCTCCTTTGAAATATGTTAAGAAATTCGTTTGCACTGACCCACAATGCAACATCTGAGGGAAATTTGTGTGACACTTTTTTTTTTCTGATCAGGGGCTGGCCATAGGATTTGCATGAATAGGAAAAGGACTCTTTGAAGTCACGGCTGTAAGTGATTCTGGAGTTTTCTGAAAACTAAATGAGTGCCCGAAGATGATTGTCCTTCCATTCACAGTCTGAGAAAGTTGCTTTTCACAGCATGTTTTATTGGGAGATAAAGGAATCAAGTAATTTTCGGTCACGAAAAACCATTGACATAATCCACCTTTTGTGAAGTCTTTGTACCAGGGTAAATTGACAGAAATGAGGATATTAGAGTTTTTAGTGGAAGACGCATACTGATAATACATTGGGAACTAGTCACACCAAGTCTTTAGGCAGTATTCATACTTGTATATAAAAAAGTAGGAGCTGTAAATTGTGGCAAAACAGCTTATTAATCAACAGACTGTCCGATGGCACCTTTATGTGAGGAAAATATATTCAGAATGTTTCATTATGTGAATTAGAAATGTGATAAAAATAACCACAAACTTCTACAAAATCTCACCAAAATCTGCTCAGAGCAAAGTTTTTCTTTTACAGAGCAAACATCATTGCACGACGGCTGGCCCACAGAGGTGTTCATTTAATTCTGTGATGATTTTGTTTTAGTTTCTCTCTGTGAACATTTTGCCGTTTGCCACCTCATTTTGTCAGTGAAGGCTGCCTCTGTTTTGTTTTTGATGTGAACATTTTGAGCCTGTGAGAGTCTTTTGCAACTCATGCAGTTTTTTTGTGATGCTTCTGCGAAAACTCAGACAGAAGCGTTATTGTCCTGCCTCTTAAAGCTGACATAGGCTTGTAATTGCCAGTGGATATGTCCTTTGAAATTGAAGTTGTTACTTTTGAGCTGAAATAATAGTTTACATAATGCACCCTTTATTTTGTCCACTCTGTACTGTACATGTAAACTCAAATTTTTTCTTCTTTCTTTTTTTTTTTTTTTTTGCTTTTTCCTCTCAGTTAAATCTTGGCATAACGCTTACTGCCCCTCCTTTTTAATTAAAGCTGTAAAAACCAGCCGCACACATTTCTGTCCTGAATAAGCAGAGACAGGGATTTTATTGCACCATTTCAATTTTAATGGAAATATTTAAGACTATGAATTAAAAAGGGCACAATACATTTAAGGAGTGAAATGGGGTGGGGGACTGGATGGTTTGAGGCAGTAAATGCGTAGAAAAATAAAATCACAAAATCGAATGGTGGGTACTTAAATGCAAATGAGTGTTTCCAGTGAAATGAACAGGGTTTCCCCTGGGCAAATGTCCAATCAGTGGTCTCCCCACTTAGTCCAGTGAGCAAAGGAAGGTTGTCATAATAAAACACAGTTTTAGCAAGTGACTTCCTGGAAGTTTCACTGGGAGGGAGGGGGCTGTTCAGTTTGACAAATGTGCCTGTGGACTTGACTGGCAAGATAAAATAAGAAGGAGGGTACTACTGAGAGTGTGCAAGACTGATACCACATGCAAACATAGACTCACATTTGCTGTGTGGGCAATGGCTGCTTCAAAGCCACCTGCAGTTCCATATTTACCACAGCCTGCGCAAACAGCAGTGAACGAGGACTCCACAGGCACCTGCTGTTAGCCGGAACATGAGGCTGTCTGTAGTTTACAAGGATATTGTGTGATCATATTTCCTGAGACAAAACAGTGTACTTCCTCAACACATTGTGCTGCTGTTAGGGGAAAAAAAAAAAAGAAAAGCAAAGTGCAAATAAAGTTGGCTGTGATCCAGGCTTTTAAAATAAGCATTTATTGCATTACAGGTTGAGATCCATTTCTTACCCTTCATCTTTCTTTACCCCTACACAGCAGTTTTATTTTTTCACCAGTGATCGTTTCTGATAAGGCAGTTGAATCCAAAAAAAAAAAACACCCCCTAAATATAACTGGAACAGGGAGTTGAGTCACATGCAAACACCTACACCACGCGCTATCTCGAGGCAGTTTTCAAATGGTTTTACCCCCATAACCTAAATCTGTAAATCTGTTGCTTGATATGCTTCATTTGTTTTACACCTTAAAAGACCAGTTAATTCAAATGACTTCTTGTTGCTTTTGTTCATATAAATCACTTGAATTCTCTGAACACTTTCTTGCACTAAAATGGGAAGGCTGGGGGGATGGGGTGCATTTAAAGTTGCATTTAACTTCATTAATAATAAAACCTCTTCCTTTCTGTTCTTTCCAGAGATGGCAAGCTGGGTCTCCCTCCTCCTCTTCCTCCTCCTCTTCATCTTCTTGCAGTCACGAGCCCACGAGGTGAACAGCAAAATCCCCACTCTGGAGTTCATCTCTGACACCCCAATTAACAATGTGGTCCAGGACCCACAGACCGGTCGCATTTACCTGGGAGCAGTCAACACAATCTTCCAGCTAGGGCCGTCCCTCCAGCTGGAGGCCCGCACCGAGACGGGCCCCAAAAAAGATGCCAGAACTTGTACACCTCCTGCATCAGGCTGTCAAGACACAGAGCTCATGCCCAATAGCAATAAGCTTCTGCTGGTCCACCCGTCCAATGGTTCACTAATAGTATGTGGCAGTCGCTACAAAGGCATATGTTCCCTCCTCAACCTGTCTAATGTAGAACAAGAGCTGTATTACAATGACAACAAAGGAGAGAGGACTTATGTGGCTAGCATAGAGGATAATGTGAACGTGGTGGGTGTCATGTCCACCTACACGAAAGATGGAAGGACCTTCAAAGTGTTCCTTGTTGGAAAGGGCTATGGAAACCTGGACAGTACAAAAATAATCAGCACACGACTTCTTGAGGACTACAGGGAATGGGTTGTGTTTGAGAACATTATTGAGGCATCAGGGGTGCAGACAGCGCCATTTGTACTCAAATACTTACACGACTTCCGACATGCCTTCAAAGAGGATGGTTTTGTTTATTTCCTCTTCTCTCGGACTCTTGACGGCACAGATAACAAAAACTTGACCTTTGTGTCTCGTCTTTGTGAAGATGACCACCATTACTACTCATACACAGAGCTCCAGTTAATCTGCGGTACAGATAACCGGTACAACAAAGTCCAAGCTGCATATGTGGCTTCTCCAGGAAAAGAGCTGGCACGGGTCATGTCTGAATCTGGTCATTATGGGACGGTGTCCACATTTACTAAAGTCCTCTTCATGGTGGCTCGTCCAGATGACGACGACAGCAACTCAGCTCTCTGCATGTACCCGCTCAACTCCATCAATGAGCGGCTGGTGGATATCATCAGCGCATGCTACAGTGACTCTGGGAAGATTTCCGGGTTTCCTGCTGTGGACGTCCCCTACTCATCTCAAACCTATGAAGCATGCAATTCCAAAATTGCGGTAAGTGCTGCTTCTTTGTCAGCTGATTGAAATGTAAAAAAAAATCAGTTTGAAATAAATGGAAGAAAGTGGTACGTTTTGACAAATCAGTGTGCTTTAATCCATAATCACGTTTTACTGTAAAGTCTCAGCATTTAATTTGTTTTCCTGATTGTTCTAATTTTACATCAATCATTGATTCTCACATTTTCCTTCTTTCTTTTCCCAGTTCACTTAACTCATCGTCAGTACAACCATATAACAAATGTTGGTGAATAGTGGCCTGTGGGACAAATCAGGAGATTTAGAAAAAAAATATTTGGCCCCATGATAAAGATTTCCATGTCACAGCTGAATTAAAATGTTTACAACTCTGCTGTACACGGTCCCACCCAAGGCTCATACATGACATTGACATCTAATACCGTGTCCATGAGAAGAGAGACGTGCCAATGAGGCTGCTGTGCCAACAGCACATGCTGCTTAAATAAGTACATTTGGCAAATGAACAACACTAGTGATTGTAACGGAATCAAGGTTGGTTGCATGGAGTGAAAACAAGCTAGTTCGGGCAGACAACTCAAGCTGCACTGGCTCATACAGATGTACAGTTAGTTCCATAATTTGTTGGACATTTTTGTAGCTTTGCTACTGTAAGCCACCACAGTGTATTTTAAATCAAAAACTCAATATGTGACCTTCATCTTTAATTCAAGGAGGTTTACAAACTTTTTTTTTATTTGTTTGTTTTCCAGCATTTGGCTGAATCTGAGCAGAGAGCATAGCCCAGTACTTCTCAGTTCGTCCTGTTACTTCTGTCATATCATCCATAAACACTAGTTTCCCAGTTCTGCTCGCATCCATACATGCCCATTCCATAACATTTCCTCCACCATGTTTGAAGGTGGAGGACCTTCCTGAGCGTTCTTGGTGTTGCTGAGCTGGCTGGTTCATTCCCTCTTTTAAAAATGTATCACATTGTTTTTCTGGCCACTCCTAAAGTTTTGTTTTATCTCTCTGGAAGGTTTATTTTGGGTTTGGGTTTTCAGCCTAATAATGTCTGGCCTCACTTGCACCGACATTTCTTCGGGCCTCATATTCAAACTTACAGTGAAAAGCTATAAAATGTAAATTCAACACTTTGAATCAACTTCAGATATATCTGCTTCATATGTCATGAAATAACAAGGGAACAGGCCTCACCTAAAACTGCTCATCAGTCAAGTGTCCAGTTGGTTTTAAACCTCTGAAAATCAAGGACTGTGTGTATAAAAATGGCTGTAAGTCCCAAAGAATTCATGCAAAACCTTTGTAAAGTGCCCTGAATTAAAGCTGCAGTTTGATCCCATATTGATTGTTTAAAACCTGCTGTTGTCAGTCCAACAGATTGTGGGTCTGACTGTAACATGACTCACTCTCCTCACATCATGTACTAAACACATCTGTCTAATTTGGCGGTTTATTTATGCTGTAAACTTTGCTGCCTCTGACATGTCAGTATGGCTACCCTGCATCATTGGCTGATATTTTAACCGCTTCACTTCTCCGGCATCCGCCTGTAGGATCTGGAGAGATATTTACCTACCCAATTTTATATTTGGCATATCTGCAAGGAGTGATGAGCTCAGAGCCTAGATGACATTCTGTATTCCATCCATCCATCCATCCATCCATCCATCCATCCATCCATCCATCCATCCATCCTTCCTCTTCCACTTATCCTAGAGTACTGACAGGGACTAGAAAGAGAGAGCATATTTCTCCCATACTGGCTTCTCTTCATTGGCTCCCTGTTAAATCTAGAATAGAATTTAAAATCCTTCTCCTAACATACAAGGTCTTGAATAATCAGGTCCCATCTTATCTCAAAGACCTTATAGTCCCATATCACCCCAACAGAGCACTTCGTTCTCAGACTGCTGGCTTACTTGTGGTTCCTAGGATACTTAAAAGTAGAATGGGAGGCAGAGCCTTCAGCTTTCAGGCCCCTCTTCTGTGGAACCAGCTCCCACCTTGGATTTGGGAGACAGACACCCTCTCTATTTTTAAGATTAGGCTTAAAACTTTTCTTTTTGATCAAGCTTATAGTTAGGGCTGGATCAGATGACCCTGAACCACCCCTTAGTTATGCTGCTATAGGCCTAGTCTGCTGGGGGGAGGGGGGGGGGTCCCATAATGTAGTTTCTTTTCATTCACCTTATTACTTCACTCTGTATTTAATCATTATTATTAATCTCTGGCTCTCTTCCACAGCATGTAGTTTGTCCTGTCTCTCTCCCCTCAGCCCAACCAGTTGCGGCAGATAACTGCCCCTCTCTGAGCCTGGTTCTGCCAACAGTTTCTTCCTGTTAAAAGGGAGTTTTTCCTTCCCATAGTTGCCAAGTGCTTGCTCATAGGGGGTCATTTTGACTGTTGGGTTTTCTCTGTGCTATTGTAGGGTCTTTGCCCACAATACAAAGCGCCTTGAGGCGACTGTTTGTTGTGATTTGGCGCTATATAAATAAAATTGAATTGAATTGAATCCTGTTTGGGGGGGGGGGCTGGGCTATCCCAGCTTTCATAGGGCAAAAGGCAGGGTACACCCTGTACAGGTCGCCAGCGTGTCACAGGGCTGACACAAAGAGACAGACAACCATTCACACCTATGGGCAGTTTAGAATCACCAATTAACCTAACCCCACTAACTGAATGTCTTTGAACTGAATAATGAATAATTTTAACTGAGTTTTATGACTGAAATAATTCAATTTAACTAGATACCTTAAACTTAACTGGATACTTTAAATTTCTTGCATATATTAGTGATTTCTTGTTAAGTGAGCTGGCCCATCTTTCTTGTCCCAGACTTCCCTTGAATGCAACTCTAAAGCAAATGCTTTGTAACTTTTATTCATTATTTTAATCAACTCAAATTACCAGTCAAAACATATGAAAGCCATTTAGACCTGCAGTAAAAATTTAGACAAAAATGTCCCAGTATTTACAGCAAACGTCTCATCTCTGCCATATACAAACAGTCCTGTACGGTACTTTAGTTCCCACTTGTTCTTGCTCATATTGCTTTGGATTAAAAAAAAAAACACAATTTCTGATCCTCCCTTCATGCTGTCTTTTTCCTTTACAGAAGGACACGTTGGGAAACTTCAAATGTGGTGCTGAGCATTTGCTTTCCCCTCTGGCAAGCAAGCCAAGATTTGCCTTAAAGGCAGATGCAGTGTTGACCATGCCGGTCCTGCTGATTGCTGTAACTGTTGCTGTGGAGAATGATCACACCATCGCCTTTTTGGGCAGCGCCAATGGAGATGTCTTCAAGGTAGAGTTCTCTTGTTTCTTTTTTTCCCCCCACTTTAAACTTTTCCCTTAGGGAAGGAGTATCAAGAGGATTTAAAAATTCGTATCTGTCTTACCTTTTGTTTTTTGTCCAGGTTCACCTGACCACTGAGCCAGATGAGTACGGCAAGGCTCCTGGCAATAACATCGGAGAGAAGGTCAGACAAGACCTTTTCTTTGACCTCAGCCAGAGCCACCTCTACATTACCACAGAGAAAAAGGTGTGTGTATATCTAGCGCTCACCATACACGTGTGTATCTATGCATTAGAATTCAGGCAGAGTACTTGCTGGTGCTAAGAGCTAGATGCACAAAGGCTGTATTTATGTAAAACATAAAAAATGGACCTGAAGTCAAAAATTACACTTTGGGAATGCATAGAGAAAAGCCTGTACTGTGCCACTGTACAAAGCTGTCTTTATTAAAATGGAAGATGTTGCTTTCAAAGTGTCTTATAACTGATTGTGTTAATAGTTCCGCTGAGCAGCCTCAGTCACATGTGGAGTGGAAAGCTGACTGTTTTACAGAGCGAGCAGATACAAAACCATTTAAATATGGAGAGGGCATTTTTGGACAGTGTCTCCTGGAAGGTATTGACTTCACAGAGCAACAAGAAGTAAAAGTAGCAGGACTATTTACATCAAGAAAAAATAAAATGTTCTGTAGAAAATCAGGCCTTTGATCCACACAACATGAAGCTTAGAATTCAATATTAAATCTTTTATTTTTTAAACATTTTAGGAAAGTAGATAGCCCCCCCCCCCAAATAAAAGTGATCAAATTCAAGATTGAAACTTTTTGTTGTTTGTTTAATATGTAACAAATTTAGCTTTCATTGAGGGGAGAAAGGTTTCTAATGTTTCAGATGCTGTTAAACAATCATATTCTGTTTGAAGTATGCCTTTGTCTTGAAGGAAGATCTAATGGAGCTCATCTAAATGTAAAAAAAGAATTTCCACCACTGGGTACAGTAAACATTGGGGAGAAGACATGAGAGACCATGTGCTGTGACAGGACTTGTTTCATTCCCACTCTGTTCACCTGCAACATACCAAGAAAAATTTATATCTATATTTTAAATACTTCTTATTTTTGTCCATTGTGTCCTCTGAGGTGCACTGTTTGATCATATTTCATCTTGCAATAATACAGATCACCAAGGTGCCAGTGCAGACGTGCCTCGAAATGAAAGACTGCCAATCATGCGTAGAACTGAGGGACCCTTACTGTGGCTGGTGTGTTCTGGAGGGCAGGTGAGGAGTGCTCTCTCTCTCACTCTCTCTCTCTCTCTCTCTCTCACACACACACACACTCACACACTCACTCACTCACTCACTCACTTAGATTCTTGCATGCATTCACAAATGCATGCACACAGCAACAGACTAACACAAACACCCACACATGCAATTCCATCTGTAAAACCCAGCAGGATATTTGTTCAGTGTTTTATTGCAGACACTTTTAGTACCCCTCAGTGTTTATATTCCATCTCTTGTTGTCCATGCAGCCTAAAGGAATTAAAGCTGTTTGTCAGCCCCATAAAGCGAAGGCAGACTGTGCAATTTACTCTCATCAGCCTATATTTATCAGGGTCTGGAGGGTAGAAAAGTGTGCATGTATCATGTATTTTGCAGGGATGTGATCACAAACAGGATAAAGCAGAAAGCTCTGTCCCTCTGGAACTATCTGATATGCTAATTAGCGTTAGAGCTGAAATCTGTTTATCAGTTGATAAGTCATTTGACAGAATATGAATCAGCAATGTTATTGATAAACGATTAATCATTCCAGGCGTTTCTCAGGCAAAAGATTCGACAGTTTGAGCTTCTGAATGGGATAATTCTTCCATTTTTCTTAGCTTTCCATCACTGCAAATGATTTGAAGCGGTATTTAACTTGTTTGCTTTACTCTTTTTACTCCTTTCTAAAAATAAATAAAAAATCAGTTTGTCATTTTCAGTGCAAATTCGATGCTACATTATATGCTCTAGTTTTGTTAATATGCACATTATTACATCTGTGTTATATTGTATTTCCTTTTCAGCATGTATTTTAGTCTATGTTGCATTTAGTGCAGTAGTAATCACATATTTTTCTCTCCTGTGTAATTTAATGTAATTGCAAAAGTCATAAAAATTACATTATATTTAAATTAAACTGTATGTACAATTCTTTTTATCACTGATAATTTTATTTCTTGTATCATCATGTTATATATATCATCATGTCATGTATATATATAATCCCATAAAATTGAAACTAATTATTATACAGTTGAAGTTGAGAGAAAGAGCACAGGAATATTTTTTTAGTGTTTGATTAACACATTTGATTAACTTAATGCAAGCTGAAAACTAGTTACCAGCGAAGACCTGAGATGTTTTTCTGTTTCATATACAAATCTTTATTTTGTGCACACTCTGCTGAAGTCATTTGGGCATTGAGTTTTATTTGCAAACTTACTTGTTGTGAAAGCATTTATGGGATGTGCAGTTCAAGTTGATGGGAGTTTCTCATCCTTCATCTGAAGGTGTACCAGGAGGTCTGAGTGCCGACGAGCGGAGGAGAAGAATGGCTGGTTGTGGAGCCCCAGGCAGCAGTGTGTCTAAGATTGTATCCTTCTATCCCTCGAACCTTTCCTGCAGAAAGACCGGCAAGGTACAGCATTGTTTATTTCTCACTCATACTGTTTCTCTCTTCTCTCTTCCTTTGTTCTCTTATGTGTCCCTCTTTTCTTTGCAGTACCTTGCTCCACTTACATGCAGAGACTGAGTAATAAACCAGTTAAACTGTAATTCAGACCCTGAACTCCGGGTCTTCCAGCTCTGTATTGATCTATCCAGAAAACTTCTATCTATCTTATTATAACCTACCTGGCTGATTGTCTGAAGATGGAGAGCCTCTTCCTGTTCTCCCACTTTCTGCTTTCTGACTACTTCTCCATTCTTCCCTGTCTGACTCACACATGGATTTCCATCAGCAGCATGTCTCTCCTTTATCATTCTCAGTTTCTTGCCTTTAAGAAGGAAACTGTTTCCTTATTGTAAGTTAGGTTACACTGAGATGTTCTGTTAAGCAGCGATATTAACTCAGTGAGAAGCCACAGTGTTTCCAGTCAGCATGTTTTTGTCTGTTCAGGTAAAGATCAATATCCCCTCCCTTCCTGCCATTGGACACTCTGACCGTCTGCAGTGCAAGATTGAGTCTTTCCAGAGTGACGGCATCATGTCAGACTCTGGTCAGGTCTCCTGTGATCTGCCCCAGCCTGGGTTTATACCGAAAACACCTGAGGGCCAAGGTATGGTCTCTTTAATTAACCTGCCATGTTTTTATCCTCTTTAAGGTCCGATGACTGTTCTTCTCTATTATAGCTAATGCTGCGTTACTAAATGGACAAAGTGGGAAATGGTCTGAAAAATACATAAGGTTAAGTTAATGTCAGCTGGCTTTGGACAGATGATTAATTGTTGTTTTGATGGTGAATTTGCACCAGAAAATTACAAGAAAGCAAGACAGACCTTTGATTTTGAACTAGTTTTGTGGACATGTCATGTAGGGATACATAGTGCCAGAATCTAATTCAAGGAGCTTTATTCTTTTAGTTTATGGTGTTTGGTAGCACTGATTAGTAATCTTGCCCAGAACAAAGAATATCTCCCATAAAACTGAATTTATAAAATAAAATCTGAAGCGTTTTGCAAATAGAGGTGAGGACCCCACTAAAATCCTGCATCAGTTTATTGTTCAGGCAGTCAAATAATCACTGACTTGATAGCGAGAAGATTTGTATCGGTTTCAAAGTGATTCTGCTTTTTGTCAAAAGATTTCATCCATCCTGTGGTGTTCTGTCTTTAGCATACATGATGTCTCAGTTATTCACATTCCTTTCCAAACACACTTATTGTCCATACATGATAAAATTTGTATCCACCCAAACAGCCAGTGCAACACATTTTAACCATTGTTTTACTGTCTCCTTAGACTTTGTGGCCGTGACTATCAGAATCTTTGTCAATGAGACTGTGGAGTTGGCCGGGCGGGAATTCAGGTTCTACAACTGTGCTGCCACAGTGAGGAAATCTGAAAACACACCGTGAGTCAGGCTGTTAATCTTTCAGTTCTGCTCTGTCACTCACTGAAAATACACAATGACATGGAACACAGCATCAACTGACATCCCTGATGTAAATGTATCACCATGCATGAGCAGATGAGAGATCAAGGCTGTGTTGGTAAATTGTGATGCATGGTAGTTTTGAATGCACTTCTTGCATTTTCTCTCCTCCTTCTATTACCAAGCCGAGGAAATTGCCTCAGTTTCCTTTTCATTAATCAAAAAATGAAAGTCGATCCTGCCTGTTTTTTTTTCTTCTCATTTTTTTTTTCCTGCATTTCTTTCACACAGAGGAATGCGTGATGAACGAGCTTTGCTTATGTGAAGTTGCAGAGATCCATTTCATTGTCAGCAACATAGATTTTTCTGCCGGACGCTCTCTGATGAGTTTGCATGTTTTAGATTTTGTTTGTGTGTGCTGTGTGTGTGTGTGTGTGTGTGTGTGTGTGTGTGTGTGCGCTCTAACCTAATAATGTGTGTGAAATTATTTCCTTATCTTTGGTGTTTATTTGTCCACATTTCTGTGTTTTCAGGTGCATGTCATGTGTAGGCAGTCCGTGGGGATGCCAGTGGAACATGCAGGACCACACCTGCAGCGATAACGACAGCGTGGTCGGCCCCAACATCATCAAGCACCGTCAGGTTAGTCCTCTCTAGGGCTGTGTGTTCAGTGGCAGGTCAAGGATTTTTGTCTGTCATGGGATGTGTATGACAGATGTGGAGAAAAAGTATAGGACAAGTTTCAAAGGACACATTTAAACCCCACATGTGATTGAGCGCCTGAGTGGTCCAAATTCCTCCTGAAAAATTAATAAATACACAAATCCCACTATCAGCTGCCACCATCTTGCATGACAAATGTTGTAGGGTGGAGGATATCAGTTTCCAAGTCAGCAGATGTTTCAGCGATATACTTATCTGTCGCCACAGATGAGGGTGTCCGTTAAGTGGCTGGCATGTTTAAAATGTAAATGATTAAAAGCGGGAGTATCTAATTTGTTTTGATTCCTTTTCAGGGAGCACAGTGTCCCCAGTTCGAGAATCCTGATCCTGTGCTCATCCCTGTCGGCTACAAAACTCGAATCAGCTTTGAAGGCGTAAATTTGGAACTTTACAAGGTAAAATGACCCAGCTGTCATAGGGCAAAAGGGGTACAGGGCGACCTGTACACCCTGTACAGCCTGTCACAGGGCTAACACAGAGAGACAGACTAACATTCACGCTGCCATTCACACCTGTGGGCAATTTAGAATCACCATTTAACCGTCCCTATGAGCCAAACCTGTTTCAGAGAGTTTTTTCTACTCTTGGATCTGTTCATTGGGGATTTTAAATTGGCAGTAGGTGTAAATCTGGGAGTGTGTGGTTGTCTCTCTCCCTCATCTCACACACACAGCTCTGGCTGTAAGCACAGATGCCCCCACTCACTACCTGTTTACAAGGGGCAGCCAATCAGAAGGAAGTTGGCTTAATGGTTAAAATGGCTCGTTTGGACAGTGGAGGAACTGAGGGGCTGCAACAAAGCCCAGTACAAGATAAATAAGGATTATGTTGCCTGTGATTCATGCAAAGCTACTCTTGTAAAATCCAAGAATACACTTTTGGGATTGGAAATAATCATAATAATAAGACTAGAGTGTGCTGCTGGAAGAGGACTTAAAAGTTACTTTTTGTTTATGTGGAGATCGTGCAGAGAATCTTTCTACACGAACAACATTACAAATCCCAATTCTTCTGCAAATCTGTGTTCTTAATAGAGAGATCAGGCAGCTGGTAACAGTTCACTTGGTTATCACACAGAAGATGTGTTGATATTTTTCTTTGAATGTGTGCGTTCTGATTAACTTTGGATCCCCGGGAACCTGTACCTTCATTCTTCTTGTCTCATACCTCACAGTCTTGACAGCTGGTCTTTCACAGCTGTGAAATCTAAAGTTTAAAGCCCAGTATCAAAGTTTTTTTATCAGGCAGCTTTCTGGGCTCTCGGTTTCCCTTTTGGTTATTTGAATGTGTTCAGTGTTGCTGATTTGATTTTACACATTGGGTAGAAACAGAGGGACTGCAAGAGCTTGCATGTAGCATAGAGGAGCATCAAAGAACAGTATTTTAAAAGTGGGATCAGCATGAACTAATATGCAGGATTATTTGTGCATTTCTGCAGGGTCGTGGTTTCACCATTGGCACTGAGCTGATGACAAAGGAAGAAGAGGTCACGTTTGAGGGGGGGCGATTCTACACTTTCAGTGGCTTCAATGTGAGTATGACTCCTCGCTTGACATTTGTCTTGATGCAACGCGCTCAACACAGGTCTCTGAACTATGGCTGATTTGTGGTCCTAGTATAAGTACAATATAGAACTATACTTAAAGGGTGAATGTATGTATAAACTGTAGCAAAAAGCCTCTGTGCAGACTTTCTATCCATGAACAGCTGTTTTCATTCTCCAGATTAATAAAAGAAATCAACCTTTAGCTTTTTTATTTTTTTCACATTCCCTTTGATTTTCTCTGGCTCCCTCTAATGGACATGCTCCCCTCACTGGTGAGTTAAGCACCATCTCCACATTGTGAACTTTGTGATTGGGAAGCTCAAACAGTGCTTAGCCCCCAGCTATGTTCTTTTCCAACATTGATTTCTTTGGCTGAAAATCTGCCAGACTGGGTATATATATTCTTTCTTCTTTCTTATTTTCCCTTGGCGTGGGGGAGCAGCAGCCCACACTGTTTGCAGAGAAGAGCTTAAGTGCCATTAATCACAGGATTCTGTATTAATAATTCATTTTCTTCCAATTTCTTAGTTTTTCTATGATAAGTCACCGGAGACCAATATTCTTTTCTACGTGAAGGACAAGGAGTCTGGCAAGAAGATGGACAGCACAGTGAATGGTGTGTCTTCACATATTAATGAGGAGATCTTACTTTTAATGCCCTGTGTGTTCACGGCAAGTCCCATTGTGGGTCCTCCACTGGATTTAAGGAAGCTGCCTTTAATCTCCAACTGAAAATGACAGAAAATGACTGTATAGTCTAACAGGTTTTGACATGAAAGATTCAGATAAATGTATTTTAATGTAAGATGCACTTGAAATGAGACCGCTGAAAGTTTTCATTGAGGATGCAAAAATATAGTTTTAGAAAGTGTAAAAAATGCAATACAAAATTAAGAAAATTAACATAACACAAAATGTGATTGCTGCTTTTCACTCACCGCTTTCTCTACAGTCACCCTGTACAACTGTGGCGTTGAGAGGAACGACTGTAGTCTTTGCAAGAACGCCGACCCAAAGTACAAGTGTGTGTGGTGCAGCAAGATGAAGGCGTGTGTGTATGAGCAGCTCTGCAATCCTGTCCCCCACAACACCGAGTGCCCCAACCCTGAGATCACCGATGTGAGTCGTTAAAGCGCTGTCATCGCCCCATGTTTACCTTTGAAATGGAAACTGTACCTTCTTTAAAATCTTGTGATTAGCAGTGAGAACACATTGGCTGTGGTGATTGGACTGAGCTGTTCACTGGTGGTGGATTTTTCTTTCACTTCTTTTTGTTGATTGAAGAGCTGCGAGTGTTTCTCTCTTTGAGAGCGTGTGGCAGTTTTCCTGCACATGTCGATTGGATCAATTCTTTGTTTGTTCACCTAATTGTTCGTGCCTCTTTGTCATTGATAAAAATCCATCAGTAATTGTATTTATATCATTCTGACAGAGGTTATCCCCTAACACAGTGCAGCCTGACTGATGCAGGGGCAGGCAGAGAGACTGCAGATAAATCAACATGGCTTTGTTTGTTGTTGAGTTTCATCTCAACAACTTTACAGTGGATTGCAGTGAAAATCTCTGAAGACATTAAAGGTCTGCAGGGTTGACATTGATGCTTTTCACGTTAGTGTTACAGTTTAGTGTGAAGCACCTTTATCTTGAAGTACAGTTACAGAACTGCCTGGATGGCTGCACACTATGTGTGTCTCGTATTAGTGTATTTTGTTTGAAGTTAAAATTTTATAAATAAATTGTGATAAAAATGTTCAGTATAGTTTTTTCACAAAAATGTTCTTTTGTTTTGTATTTACCTGAACATCCACACTTATTTTTTGTGTCTGACTCACAAATATAATATAGGTCATGTTCAAATACATGCACACATGCATACAGATGTCACTCATACAGTATTGATGGAATTCTCCACTTGGGCTTGAATAATAAATACTTAATAGTTGGTTAAACAGACTGTGTAAATCTCTTGTATGTTCTCGTTGCACAGATAATCTGTTTAAATCCATTTCAAATCCTTTCTTTCTATAAACACCCCATCCATTGCATCTCCACATCCAGATCACCCCTCGTTTCGGGCCCGTGCTGGGAGGCATCTCCATCACCATCAGTGGCTCCAACCTCGGTATCCATCAGGGAGACATTAAAAGCATCACAGTGGCTGGGAAGCCCTGCATTCATCAGCCAGAAAAGTACTCTGTCTCCAAAAGGTAAAATTTACACACATGCAAGCATGCAGTAAGAGCAGGACATGTACGCTGCCTGTGGTGGGCATCATTCAAACGGTGCATAGACACGTTTCATCCAAAGTCTTTTTTTTTTCAAATGCTGCATACTTAACTGTGCTAGGAGTGCTCTCCCTTTGCTCAGGGTAACCTGACTATTGGCTTTCATTAGTTCATTCTGCAGCTGTATTGATCTGAGGGTCTCCAGACACAGTTTGATTTAGAGACAGTCACTCTTTCCAGAGGGGAATGTCAGTGGTGGAAGAAGTATTCAAAAAAACAACACAGAAAGTCCTGCTCACAGAATGATTCTTCAGTAAACTTTTGGTAGCTCTTCAAGGCAGTCAGTCTAAATACAGATTTTATGGGGAAATCAGTCTTTTAGTGATGCTGTAAAAGTTCATAGACATAGAAATGTGCAAAAGGGACTCAACAAGATTCTGCTTTCAGTGGTGTTTTCATCTGGTTTATACTTTGGTTTCTAACTGTATAATTTGCTTTTGGATTTAAATTATTTTCTAAAAAGTGACTGAAGCTGCCGATTAAAGTTCACAAAAACTGTTACATTGAAACTATAATATTCACATGTAAAATATAAAGTACATTGGGGTATAATACATCAGGTATTGAAACACTTGAGTAAAATACAAGCGCATGGAAATTTTTCTTAAGTACTGCACCTGTATTCTGCATATTTGCTTTCCACTGCTAGGACACACCACTGAATGTCACTCAAGCACTTGCACATGGCTGCTGATGGATAGGATCTTCTTTTTTGCCTCAAATTCTTTGAGATGCATGTATTCATCAAGGCACTAGTATACCTCAATGATTTCATAGAGTCACATGCAACAGATTTTCGGTGGTCTATTCACTCTGTTCTACCTCATCCCAAACGCTCATTTATGGGCTAAGCACTGTAAAAACGTGGAATGAACTTTAAGCCAAGTCTAGCAAACTGCTCTTCACTAACAGCTGTGTTTTTAAAAAGCGCACGCTTCATACAAATGGTCTATAAAAGAGAAAACGGCCACATCGTTGCTCCACAGCCGCTGGCCAGAAGTGTTGACACCTGGCAGGATGGAGCCACATTTATGGCAAAATCCTGCCCTACCATCTGTACGATGAGGCATAAAATAGGATTTATGGGGCCAGATGGAAGTGTTTCTCCTTTAAATCATCCACTTTTGGTGCTAAATGCCTCCTGTGCCCTTACTGTTAGCTGTCCTGCATGTTCGTGTAGCAGGTTGTACTTCACTTGCTTAAAGTCTGGACAGAGTTTGCATTTTGGTATTTCACTCTTCTCCATCTTAGTTTGAGCTGCTGGTTGTTTGATCACGACCCTCCTGTTGGGGACTTGCTATGAATGAGGCTTGCTGTGTTACGATGACCATTTCATCAGCACTGCATTTTCACTAAGAGCTGCTTATCACATGGTTCCCATTAAACTCCAGATACTGATATGCATAAAAGAAAATCCCTGAAGGAATGAAAGCAGCCAAACTGGCTTTAGAGCTCATACTACATTCAGAGCTGCTTAGTCAAAAATATTTTGACAGTTGGGCAAGTTGAGTGTGTCTTCCCACAATTTGACTTCAGTTTTTTAGCCAGTGCCTTCTCTACTTAACTAAAACAAGATACATTACTGGCTAATAATTGCAATGGTGGCCTAAAGGTTACAGAAACAGACTTCTCCAGCTTTGCTAGTTTGATCTCCGGCACGGCAGATACATCAGTGATGAATTTGGGTGGGTGAAGTGAGAAGGCAACTTGCCCTCATTACAAACTTTGACATAGTTGCTGTTGAGCAACAGCTTCTTATTCCAGATGCTCCAGTAGCTTCGAAGCGACCAGCAGATCAAACTGTGGTTGTATTGGGAAGCCTCTAGATATGGATGTACACTGCCTAGCCAAAAAAAAAAAAAAGTCACACACTAATATTGTGTTGGATCACTTATAGCTTTGAAGGCTGTCAAAGCTTTAAGTGGTCCAGTGGCATAATTTTGATGCTTACGGTGAATGATTTGCTGATGCATCGTCACAACAACATGTAATTCTATGAGTACTCACAGCATGAAGCTTACCTGTTTACCCAGTTTGTCAAAGACCTCCCTGTGAGGATAGAATAACTTTTTGTAAAAAATATGATTCATCAAATAACTGAGGGAAAAAAGATCTGATGACCTGTAATTCACTTCTTTGTTTAATTATTTTTTTTCTTCTTCTGCTCAGAGTTGTGTGTATGATTGGACCTGGTGATAAAGCTGACTGGGGCCAGGTGGAGGTCGAGGTGAATGGAGGGAAGAGAGGAACCTCCTCCGTTTACTTCACCTACAGGGTAAATACACACACACACACGCACACATGCAGTCTATAGTTGTACAACTTCTTACTCAAAAATTAAACTCATCCAAAAGCTTTCAGCTGATTTTGTTGTTTTATGGACTCTGTTATGTTTTCCATTTATTAGCTCCAGAGAAACTCTTATCAAACATACCAAGGCCATGGCAGTTAAGAAGACTGACCAAATACAACATGTTAAATGTAGCGGTAAATTAAGCACCTAGATGCACATTGTAGTGGTAATTTACTGTATAATAAGTCGGAATGTGCAGGCATTCCTCTTTAACCAGATGCTGTGCAGCAGTTCTTTTTGTCACTTTAATACTCTAAGAGGCTACAGCGTAGCCATTTAACTGGCTTTTCATATCTCTGGCTCTGCTAAAGCTTCCCCACAGGGGAGTGCTCCTCCTAACTGTTTGCTCAGCAAATTGAGGCAGATGTGGTGCTTGTGGGAGTTTGTGTGTCTGAATGTTTCTGAAAGAGTAGGTGGGTAGATCAGGCTTAGAAGAAATGTGTATGTTTTTGACGTGGTACTGTCTCTGTGTGCGTTCTTCTTCTGTGTGCCAGCATCTTCCTGTAGTTTGTGTGTACATTAAAAATGAGTGTGTATTAAGGTTGTATTTGGTGACCCCCACCCTTCCCTAGGACCCAGTGCCTGATGAGGTGAAACCAGCTAGAGGTCCTAAAGCAGGGGAACCCTCATTACAATTTCTGGACGATTTCTGGATACTGGCAGTAAGGAAGATGTGCAGGTCACCATCGGAGGGGTGGACTGCATTGTGTAAGGATTTATTGTTTTTCAATAGCTGTCATTCAAACACCAATTCAGCTTCTTTGGCTGATAGAGCTTCTTGTTATTCAGACGCTGCGTTCTATGCAGATTGTACAGTACCCACACTTTGAAGTTCATAAATTGATTATTTTTTGAAATGTATATTCTTGAAGCAAACATGGAATTGACCTTGAACTTTGGGGTCATAACCAGGAAGGATTTTTTTTTCCTCTTACTATTTTCCTTTACTGTTGTGACCACCAGTGTTCTGTCAAAAATGGTTCACAGTGACATTTTAGGCAGAGGTAACAGAAAAATAACGAGCAAGAGAAGCAGCAAAGCCAGATTTTAACAAGCTGTCAGGCTGCTGCCATATTGGCTTCCACTGCTTGGTGACCTTGTGCCACCCCCACTCCTTCAGCCAGCAAGCACTGAGCTATGTCCTTGTCTTGGCAGGGAGCACTTTGGAGAAAATATCACCTGCAAGACAGGAGAATACAGAGCGGATAAGGTGCCCTCCGACCCTCTCGCTGTCGTAATGAAGTATGGAAAGAGTACCACAAAAAACATCCCAAGTGCCTTTTGGTTTGTTGAAAACCCCACTGTGCTGGATCACCATCCCAAAGGAAGCTTTGTCTGGTCAGTTTAACATAGTAGCATGCAGTCATTGTGTTTGTGATATCCATTGATTCTGTCTATTATACACTGTATTTTTATTGCCTCCATTTTATCTGCAGCGCTGGATGAAAGTTCAGGGAAAAATGTGTGTTGTGTTCTCCTATTTTCATCCATTCAGACTATTGATCATAAAAATATCAGACTGAAATATCTACCTAATATGAGATGAGATTTTATTCAGGCATTCCAGAGGTATAAACCCTTGTGAGTTTAGTGAAGACCTCACTTATACATATAGTATTTTGGAACAGATATACTTCAGTGAAACTCCAGTACTGTGATTTATGACCAAGTAGTAAATGCGGTCTGTACCTACAGGCTCACAGAGTGGGTATGATTGGTTCACATTTCTCAAATCTCTAAACCTCAGAAGTGGAAAACGCCATTCTGATTACTGTCTGATTACTAATGGACAAAAATAAGAGAATTAGACACAGATTGACTTTTACTTTTCAATATGTGCTTTAAAGTAAAAATAAAAAGCTTCTAAGCCTGACATTGATAACAAGGTCAGATAGAATGGTAACATATGCAGAAACCTGGACTCTGAGAAAGTCACCTGCCTCGTTCTTTGCCCTGCAGAGTTCTGTCTGAAGCTTTGGCAAGGCTCGTTAATGTCAAGAAAGTTGTTTTTTTTTTTTTTTTCCTTAGAGAGTCGACTGTAGGATTTGTTCTCCAAGAGTTGCTGAGTGTGCCTGTGTTTGTGTGTATCTAGCATATTTTCTAAATTTAATTTGGATTGGCTGAAATTGGCTGGACAAATGATATTTTTGATGTTGTAACAAACTGCCTGATAATTGCTGAAAATTGATGCATTTGATGGTTACTTTGCTTTTTCTGGCATGATTCTGGCACGTATTAGGTAACACCGACCAGAACAACAGGCAACAATTTGTTTTCATCTCCAGTGAAAATTACCACATGTGCACTTTAAGCACTGTGCCTGCCTTACATAACTCTTCCTGCAAACTTGTGTTCTTGTCTTTGTGCGGCTGGGAATACATTTGATTAATATGTATTTTCCTGTGTTTTTGGTATGAATGTGTGTGTGTGTGTGTGTGTGTGTGTGTGTGTTTGTTTTAGTGGAGGGAGGAACATTGTGGTGACTGGTTCCGGTTTTGACCTAATCCAGACTGCATTCATAAAGGTCCAGGGAGGCAACCCAGAGGTTCCTATTCATTTTTCTTCTTACCATCTTCCTCTGAGTCAATGCACTGATCCACCTCTGACAGTCATTTCTTAGATCTCCTCACTTTATCACGCTTAAATGTTGCTTTTCCTGCATGTTTCCCCCGTCACTGTAGATCCCCCAGCTTCTCATGAGCCCCAACTCTAGTTCTGATTCATTCAAACACTGTGAAGCGTTTCAACTGCAAGACACACGACAACAAACGAAACACATATATCTCTACTCCTCCTTGCTGCCACTGATCAGTGATATTTTATAAGCCAGTAATACTTCATCTCACTTCCTAAACCATAAATCCCTAAAACCTGTAGTACTGCAGATATCAGCGCCATTGTTTCACCGTCACCCAAAATGTAACTATGGCACTCGTCCAGCTTAATCAGGTGGATTGACTCTGCCAGGGAACTTGAAGGAGTTGCACACAGCTTGCCACCACCTGCCCTCCAATTTACTGGGCAGTCTTAAGAAGTAGCAGTTTTGTTCATTCAATTTAAAGGATTACATTTAAAACCAGAATCACGGTTACTGTGTGCCTGTTCCCCTTTACCATTTTACTCCTGTCCCAGCCAAGTCCCCAGGCCCTGCTATCAAGGGACAGTAAATACTTGAAAATAATTTTCTGGCTGCCACAAACTAGCAGTGGATGTAAAATGTTATCTCAAAGGCCTTGGTTGGTCAGCCTCTTTTGGTTTAAGTCCATCAACTGAACTAGACCCAAATGTGTGGACCCATTATGGCTGCTGGCATGTGTTAACAACATGCTGAGTTGTAGGTCAAGTTAGTGACTTTCTGTAAAGACCCTCCAGTTCTTATTTTGCATTTTAAACTTCTTGAGAATTTAAAATGCAAAATAAGAATAAGAATAAGAATCTGTTTCAGCAGACTTTTTTAGTTACAACCTAGATTTTTATACATTTCTAAATTGGAGTTGATTTGGATCACAGAAATTCCTACTAAATAGTCGCTACTAAATGCTTTCTTATACTAGACCTAACTGTTGCACAGCTAATTGAGCCTGTGCTACAGTATTGTTTGTGCTGTTGGCAAAGCGATATACCTAAGCACACTGAGAAAAGGAAAAGAATAAGATAGGAGTGGTAGCACTTGTTAACATAATAAAAAGATGTAGGACTGATTGTATGCTTGTATAAAGCAGACTGTATTTACATCTATGTATAATTAAGGGACCACCAGTTGTCCAAATAAGTGGACTGCAACATTCATCAGCCAGACAGACAAAAGTTGGTATGCAATACTTTATTCTATCAAATATGCATCTATATAGTAAAGGAGCATTTCATAACTTAATGTTCATTGGGGTTGCATATTTACTGTAAGTCTTATTGACATGTAGGGGTGAGCATAACATGCATGGTTGCTAAGAATTATTTGATCCCTTGCTGAATTTGTAAATTTGCACAGTCTCTAATTTTCCTTGGTAGTTTCATTTTAATAGAGAGAGACAGAATATCAACCAAAAGTCCAGAAGAAACTCATTATATAAGTTATAAACTGATTTGCATGTCATTGAGTGAAGAAAGATCCCCACACAAAACATGACTTAGTACTTGATGGAGAAACCCTTGTTTGCAAGTACAGCAGTATGATATTTCTTGTAGTTGGTGACCAGGTTTGGACAAATCTCAAGAGGGATTTTGGCCCACTCCACTCCTTTTTCTTGGCTGCCGCTTGGAAACTCAAAGTTTCAGCTTCATCCACAGATTTTCTATAATACTGAGGTCTGGAGACTGTAATGTACTTCTTTCTGTGGGAGACAAAGTTCCAGCTGGGTTGTTCATATTTCACAAATTGCAAAATTGCAAATCAGTTTTTAACTTTTATGTATTGGGTTTATTTTCCTGATTCTTTTGTTGATATTATGCCTCTCACCATTAAAATGAAACTACCATAAAAAATTAGAGACTGTTCATTTCTTTGTAAGAGAGCAAACTTACACATTCAGCGGGTGCTCAGATAATTATTTGCCCGACTATGTAGATAAAAATCTTTAGGGGCCTAACATGTACCTGTGTGTGCCAAGTTTGGTTGTTGAACTCTTGATCATGTTGGAGATTATAGTAAGAGATTACAAGTAACAAAAATACTTTCAAAATGCCTTTAAAGGGGCAATTTGTAAGATTTTTAGAGCGTGAAGAACAGAATTAGAAGAAATAACAATATTTGACATTATGCCAGCGACATCTGTGTCATGCTTCTTCCTTCAGCTGCTTATCCTGAGAACTAGAGGGTCTGAGTGTGCATTAAATTGGTAGTTTTACACATAATTCCACTTTATTCTACTTTCAAACTGATTTAAGTCCTGTTTGAATAAGTATTAACTACAATGTGTAAATCATCAAATGTTGTTAAAATCAACATTTGGCTTGTAACATGTGATTTCACAATGACAACCTGAGCCAGATGTTTCACAGCCACCTATTTTCTTGTTTATAATGTCTCTGGAGGTGTTGATCAAGAGATTTTGAGGGTTTTGCCATGTTGAAAAACTTAACCTACTCATAGCACTGCAGAGTTTAGCTGTCATGTATGTACTGTTACAATAAGTGACAGAAATATCACCATCAGTCCAGTTAATCGCAAACAAGTATAGAAAGGCAGTGGAGGAGTGACTCAGTGTGAGTTATGATTCATCGGAGGCCTCATTCTATGATGAAAAATTGAGTTTTCAATAGAATGACTGAAAAGACACATGTAATTTTACCTTTCCCATTGTACCAAAACAGGCTCCCCCCCCCACCATGTATCAAAAACATTATATTCACTCCAGCAACACCCACTTTGCTTTATTATTTTTAGTGCTGCTCCATATTTTCCATGCTGTAATTTCCTTTGTATCTTGTCATGTTTATATTAGTTTGTTTTCTTTTGTAACACTTGACTGTCCCCCTAATGCACCTCAAGCCCGCCCAGAAGAAGAACGACACCGTCATCCAGTTTCAGTCTCCGGCAGTAACCGGCTTCTTCAATCAGCACTTGAAAACAGTCATCCTGCTGGACAGCTTGGAGCATGAACTGAAGCCCTTCTACTACCACCCCAACCCCCCACTTCAATAATATAACCAAGAAGGTCATCACTGAGAACAGCATCATTAGCGTTACTGTGAGTACAGCCACCAGGTCGCTTTAATGCAGTTGTAGTGCGGTGTTTTGTTTTTGATTTTCTGAAGAGTCTTTGTCTGCTGTGTGATGTAATTAAAGCAAATGATCTTATTATCTGACTTGAGGCTAAAAATGGAAAAGATGCTGAATTGCATTTGCTGCACATTTGTCATTTTAGCTCGGTGAGCTCTTTGCTTTGGAAGTAACAAAAAAAAACAAAACAACAATAGTAGCTGCAGTTAATGAACAATTCATTTTGATCTGTTCATGTATGTTATAATAAACACATTTTAAGTGTGTTGCTGTGAAACTGTTTTATAATAAATTATGATTAACAGAATAGTTACAGGAAAATGCAAGTGTTGATACAAACTGATTTTTTTTAAATGTAAAAAAAAATACACTTTCAAAACACTTATCTGAAAACATACAGTCATTTTTGGGAAGGGGACCCAGTTAAACATAGCTTTGTTTGAAGTAGTGTTAAGCCAAATGGTTGAAAAGCCTGCAAGTCTGCACACAAGTACACATTTATTGCTTTAGCCTGGATACGATGTTTATAATGTTTGTCTTTATGATAGCTAATCTGGTTTTGAAAAGCGGTTTGGCATACTGTGCTCTTGATATCAGACAGTATGTAGATGAGAAAACACAAAGAAAACTCTTTCAGTTTGAATCTTTTCACCATCTGGATTGATTTTTGCACCTATTTTGTAGCATTATTTTTGCTTCTCAAGGGCTGCACCTTTCCTGAAATCCAAGGTGACACTTTCACATTGCTTCTTTTGTTTGACGAGTGCAGCGAAGCACTGTCACCACACACAAAGATATGCAGCAAACAAAAATTACTAAGAAGCCTGAAACAGAAAATGAATATATTTTCTGTCTTATCGATTCGGCTGTGGATTTTTCTTATAGTTTATTATTTTTATGGCTGTTTCAAGGTCCCATAGTATACCATCTCAAAGTTTCTGTTGGTGAATGCACTTTAGGTACATGTATGCCTTTCCAGTTACTCAGATGCTGACTGACTAAAGCTGGTTTCACCTTCTTCCAGCCCACATTAGAATAATTAAATGTCTGTAGATTCAGAAGGAACGCTGCAGGATCTCAAGAAATTACTGAGAGTGAGGTGCTTACAATAACTGTAATCTTTATCTTTTTAATTACTTTTGGCTCATATTGGAGCACTGAAGGGCTGTCATACAGCACACTTTCCACCCATTACTCATAAAATGCTGCTGATAATGTTTTCAGTGCTCATCATATGATGTCTCTAATTAATTTCTCTCCTATGTAGTTTCAGTCACTGCCCTCAGAGCATTTCATTCACTCTTCCTCTGCAGGGTCGGGGTTTCTCCAAAGCAATGACGGCAAAAGAGGCTCAAGCCTTTGTAGGCGACGTTCAGTGTGTGGTCAACATCCTTCAGGATGATAAGCTGTTCTTGGACCCACCTTCCACCTCGCTTCACGCTCACTCCAGAGACACACAACCGGAGCTGCAGCTAAAGGTCAGACCACACAAACAGATGACATCACGGAGTGATGGAGGACCTATCCTCGTCATTTATTTTAGTAAAAGTTTTAATACAACACTGTAAAATCACTGCTAAAAGCACTCCCCTCAAAATTGTAAAGGTATAAAGGCACCAGGAGAATGAACTTTAAGTACTCAAAATAAAAGTCTGAGAGGGATAAAGACTCCTTTGGGATTCTATGATTGTATATCATTATATCGCTATTACTCATGCATTACATGCAAGCACAGCTTTAGCTGTTTTATATGAAACTCAAATCAGTTACTGTTTTAATAATGGATAAATCACTTGGTTATTTTCTCTTCTTTTTTTTTCCTGATTGACTGTTATTTGGTTTTTAATAAACTAGACTCTACTAAAGCTATTAGATCTTTTGTTCTCCTGCTACTTTATCCGTGCACAGGTACTTCGATTGTGTACTTCAGTACAGTACTTGAGTAAATGGACCATTGAAGATCTATACTCAAGACTTGAAGATGATGGCATGCATGCATCATGAATCTTTGCTTCTCCAGGCATATCATCTATACATCTTGAGATCCCATTTTTTTCGCCCTGTTGAACAATTTTCATGTAGCTACAGGCCCAATAATTGCATGTAATTATAGCCAAGCCACAACTGTGATGAATGCCGTACCTCTCCCTGGGTAATTCTTATTGTTATATGTCTGCGGCCGCATAAAGAAGTGACACCGCTTTTTCTATCCAGCTTTTTCTATATGGGTATCTGGTGCTGTTGATAAAGTGTCACTCTTGGAACATTTATGTAATTATCCCCTTTTGTAGCCCTACTAACCTGAACATACGCACTTTAAAAATACTTTCAGGTCCTAGAGCTGCTTCAGCAGAATTGAGGGAAATTATTCATGTTTAGATTCTACCCCTACTTCATCTCTGGAATCGTCCGGCTAAAATGTAGGGATGCTTGTGCAAACAATATGATTTTCACTGTGTGTTTTTTTTTTTTCCCACAGATCAAGTTTGGGAGTGGGGAGTGGGTGGTCGGCTCGGTGCAATATGAGATAAAGAACGGTTTCCCACCCTACATCATCATCCCTGCTGTCATTGTGCCCATGCTGCTCATCATCACTATCTCTTTCTACTGCTACAGGTGAATTGAGCTATTTTAGGTTAACTTCATGCAGCAGAAGCAGACAATTGATTGCATTTATTTAGAGTGTAGGTACTTCTCCAGTCAGGCCCAGCTTTTTCTACATTTGTTTTTCCAAAAAGGGACTTTGTTTGTTACAAGTTATAATAACAAAACTCTGAACAGATACGTTGCAGCTAGGTTAGTGGCCAAATGGGAAAGTAGCAGTTTATAATGTTAAGATTTATCTGATTGACCTTATTTTCATGACGTGTGTTGCTTCTGTGTGTGTGTGTGTGTGTGTGTGTTTTATCTGTTCAGGAGAAAGAGTCAGCAAGCAGAGAGGGAGTATGAGAAGGTGAAACACCAGCTTGAGAATCTGGAGGAGAGTGTACGAGACCGCTGCAAGAAGGAATTCACAGGTATAAACGGTGCAGCTGTGCTGAAGCTTTGCAATATTGCTAATGCCCCTCTAAGGATCCATGTTTCTAAGAAGCTGTAAATGAATTGCTTCATAGCTCTGATTAAATGCATAAATTCTCCCACTTAATGTCACATTATCGTCATTATTAGAAGCAGTTTTGCTGTAATATTAATAGAAAACAATATTTCACTGTTGAAATAATTTTCCTGGCAATGCTCTCCATTTTTTGTCTCTTGCAGCATCATAATTGAGACAGACGAGCAGTGTGAAAGTGACAAGAGTTGCTTATTAAAAAAGAGACCATGTGGTGTTTTCTTGTTTCTTTTTTTGCAGACTTGATGATTGAGATGGAGGACCACACCAGATGACCTGAATGAGGGACGAATCCCCTTCCTGGACTACAAGACCTACACAGACCGGGTCTTCTTCCTGCCCTCCAAGGATGGTGCCAATGATGTGATGATCACAGGGAAGCTAGACATCCCGGAGGCTCGCAGGGCCATCGTGATTCAGTCACTCACCCAGTTCTCCAACCTCCTGAACTCCAAGACGTTCCTCATTAATGTAATTGTACTGCACACACATCATCAAATGGTCAGCAGTGAGCTTGGACTGATAATGTCTGTTTACAGAGAGTTTACAGTCATGTGAAACTGTGCAAACTCGAACCTTCAAACACTGATTAATGCTGGATGTGCCCAGTTTTTCAAAGCTTTCTTTTTAGGACTCTGGGGATGTCAGTGTCAGTTGTTCCAACACTTAGTTTTACAAAGACATTTATGATTTTTGGATGATGTATGACTTCATCAAAGATTTCCCATTAATACCACCAGCAGTTTAGGATTTACTTCTCTGAGTGAAATGATGCCAACTGCTTGACAGATTGCACAGATATTACTTTACCCCACAGGGTAATTTTGAAAAATTTGGATGTTTCACTGACTTTTCCTCTTGAACCATAGTCAGCTCAAAAAAAAAAAAAGATTTCAGCTAACTTGGGTTAACAGAAAGAAGTACTTAAAAAAAAAAAACTGACTTTCCCATCAGCCTCAGCTGTACTTCATTTAGCGCTAAATGGCAAATGCTAACTAACATTAACCTGAAATGATAGCAATGCGAGACTTTATACCTGCCATTCTGACTTTCACATTTAGCTCACAGTGCAGATTCACTGCTTGCAGCTATCACAGCTTTAGACTCTTATGAAACATCAGTCAGTCTAAATATAGACATGCAATCACCTGTATTACTTCATATGTTACATAAATGTCAGTCACTAGAAGATTACTTCTAAACTGCATTATTTGAACTGCTCATCCAGCTTCAAACTCATCATTGCACTTGCCGGAGTTCCCATGCATCAAGTTTGAAGCATAGCGGTTGAACAGCTGTCAAAGGGTGAGGAACAGACAGACAGATATAAAGACTTGCCTATTAATTCATGAGATATAATGCACTGTACATCATAAATGGACTTGACTCGTAGGAGCTGACAGTACTGCATTTTTAACAAATTCCTCTCAGCTCATCAGATTTGCAGCACTGCATAAACTCTGTGGGCATAAGCTGATTTACAGAGAATCTAGTTGTGGAGTTGTTTGTGAATGAACTAACTGGCCTTGTGTAATGAAAGAAGCAAATTGCTGAATGCACCAGTACAGCTCTTTTGTGACTATTCAGATGGCAGTGGAGTTTTGTGGCAGAGTCACAAGGTGGCTGTAGCAATAGCACAGGAGACAATGATCTCGAAAGGCAGCAGGATGAATGCATCAGAGGCTTTCTTTCAGTAGTTTTTCTGAGAATATATGGTTTTTTAATAAAAAAAAAAAAAAAGGTCAGATCCGAGCCATCATTACCTTGAGCTACTTAGCTAAATGTTTGTGTAATACTATATTGACGGCACTTTTAAAATGGGCCATAGCCCATACACTTTTGAATCCAGACTCCCTTTCTTTGAACACTGGGCACTGTGTGTGTGTTTATAGTTGGAGTATCTACAGCATTACAAGTGAGAGGCAGAAGACATAGCACAGGGAGACGTGTGAAGATTCCTGTTAATCCAGTATTGCTGGCACAGAGACAGCCTCTGAGGTGTTAACTGCACTTGTGGGGTGATTCCTCTTCCACTAATTGGTATCATTTCTAAGCCACAGTATTTTACAGGGCAGAATTAAATTTACCTTGATAATTAGAATTTTCACTAGCATTGGTCTTTTGATAATTTAAAAGCATATTATGTTGGATTTGCTTCTGCGTGCACTTCATCGCGATGATTAATTTACCTCATCGTCTGCCTCCTGTTTCTGTGTGTTTGCAGTTTATCCGTACCCTGGAGCGCAGTCATGACTTCAACGCCAGGGCCAAGGTGTACTTTGCCTCCCTGTTAACAGTAGCTTTGCACGGGAAGCTGGAATATTACACCGACATTATGAGAACACTGTTGCTGGAGCTGATGGAGGAATATGTCAACAGCAAGAACCCCAAACTAATGCTGCGCAGGTGAGTGTGGACCAACTCTGTGTTGCTTCTTAGTGGGTATTGGTTCACTTGTAGTGCTTTCAGGATTAATTGTATAGATTCAAAATATTTTGGTGCTCACTTCCCATTAATCACCTTGAAGTCTGATACAAACATTCATGCCTCTTTTAAGATTAATTGCAGATATGTTAGCAATCCTTGTTATGTAGGTCAAAATTTCAACAGTGAATGCCTGCTATTAATGTTCTCCTTGGGAGTGTTTTTTTGCACGCTAACCTACTTAGCTCTGAGTATTGCTACCTTAGTACAGCCTCACAATGCCGCTCTTCTGGCTGGACTCTTAGATTTGTTTAGCAGTGATTGCTCCGAGACTGTAAAATGTCCTCCTTATGCAGTTCTAAATCAGAGTTGCCTCATAGCTAAACTTTGGCGCTGATATGAACCAGTTGAGGCGGACTGGGATTCAGTTCAGAATGCAGCGGACTGTTTCATTCTGTTGCCATGTTTTCTGTTGAATTTTGTGAGGAATACTGTAGTCCACTATCAAGAGCCAGACTGCTGCTTCATCTATTCCAGTCTTCTTCCATCTGTTCATCCTTCTGTTTTTTTTTTTTCTTTTTTTCCCTTGTTGGAGTCCAAGTAAAATGTGCTGGACGTTTCTTTTTCTTTTTCTTCCCCTCTTTTTCATCTTCACCTTCTTATCCTGCTGCTTGTAACTATAACATCAGCTTTAGTACTTGATCCAATGTAATTTAACCCAGATTCTATTTCAATAGTTGGCCTTTGACACCAGAAAAGTGGAGAGTGATTATATAATTCTCCACTTATTATAATTTTTGGGGGATTAGTGTGAAATTATAACTAGTTATTGTTTTATTAACTAGTATCTTTATAAACTGGCCAAATACTGTGGATTTTTTTCTGTGGCTTTTAACAAATGGTAGTTGCTTAGTGTCCCCTGGTAAAATGTCATCATTTCTTTGTGAAATTAGAGTCTGTAAACATTCAGCTGATTAATTTGAAGTAAATAGCCTGAAGAAAAGAAGCTCTCATTTTGGTGTTCTTTGATCTTTTAATGATCATGTCAAGGTCAAGTCATCCATTGACTGCCGCTTCCCCTCCCTCAGCAGGACACACTTGTCTGACAGCACAGTTGCTCATCATTTCTGAGGGGCGATTATGCGATCTGAACTATTTGCTTTGCCTAGGCATGCTGTGACTGACTGTTACGCAAGTACACATCCTAATTATCCCCCAACGGAGAAGCTCATTATGCTGATTAGGCCATTGTGCCAACACGGGCCCCTTATAGACAAGACCTCTAATTAAGCATGCTATGTGCTAACAGTGGGCACCACCAGTGGATAGTTGACATTATGATGGGCTATCTGTCAAGTGACCAATGACATGAGTTTTGAATTAAAATATCTTGACACTGACAGTCTGTACAAATGTGGATTCCTTAAAGTCCCACAAGGAATCTCATGCCATGAAGCTCTCGGTGCAGTTTTTGTGCTGATGTTAATGCCAGAGGAGGTTTGGAACTGTGCAGTTACTGAGTCAACAGAGCATTGGTGATTTTTACACACTATATGTATCAGCACTCAGCGGCCTCGCTCTGTAACTTCCACTTTACAACATTACCATTTATTACTACATGTAATATCTAGGAGGGAAGAAATTTCCCGAACTGCCTTTTTGCAAAGGTGGCTCCTATTGCAGTTCCATGCTTGATTTCAGTGATCTCTTTTTTTTTTTCACAAATGTTTGTAATGGCAGACTGTATAACTAGGTGCTTGATTTTATACCCCTGTGGCAATGGAACTGATAACACCTGAATTCAACGATACTTTTGTATATAAGTAAATGGTGTCTGTTTCTGCACTATGTATTGATATACAGTATTTTACACCAAAATAAATATCTTGTATTTTCACAATAATAGTAAAAAATTCTCAACCAATATGTTTTTCAGATCAGAGACAGTGGTGGAACGGATGCTGTGCAACTGGATGTCAATCTGCCTTTACCAGTTTTTGAAGGTAATGAGGGTTTTTGTGTCGCTGGAAATGTATTCAACTGATGTGATATGATTCAGTGACTGATCAAATAATCAGTAAATCAACAGAAAATTGACTTGAAAAAAACCCCTGTTTTTTAAATAACACAGCAAATATTTCATGCTTGCAGCTTCTGAAATGTGATGCTTTTATATTGCTAATTGTTCTGTTATAACAAGAAGCACTTCCAAAATGCAACCCCCCAACACACACACACACACGCACATGCACGCACACAGACACACACACCACAGCTCATTCTCTTTCTCTTGACAATAATTTCTTTAAAGCTATAACGCATTTTTGGGGTTAACTTGAAAGAAAGGCAGATGTGAAATGTAAAAGTGAGGTCAGAGGTCAAATGTGATTTGGATGCAAACTATAATATGATATTTAGAATCTCCATATATCAGTATCATTCCTAAATGTTGCCAATGCAAACAAAGGCATTAGGATTTTAAGCAAAGTTTTAAAGATAACAGACATTTTGTAAAATATTTGACCTTGAAGAAGCAGAGGTTCAAAGGAACATGATATTTAGAATCCCCATATATCATTCCCTATATGCCTATATGTTGTCAATACAAACAATAGCAGTAAGAAACGTAGGTTTAAATAGCTCAATATAGCATTATTATCACTTTGACCTTCAGCTCAATCTATTAACCTTGAAGGAGAGGTCAGAGGTCAAATGTGACATGATATTTTAAATCTTTATTCTTACTTTCTACATGTTGACAATACACATACACACTTGTAAGAATCATAGTTTCTAAGTTATAAGGCTCTTTGTCACTTTATAACTAATAAATCATTAAGCTGGCCTTGAAGACATTGGTGGATGGAAGCCAAAGTTTAATGGATAGTTAACATGATCCCACTCTACAACCCTACAAAGTTTTATCAGAATTCATTCAAAACTTTTCAAGCTATCATTTTTACAGACAGAATGACACACAAACACTACCACGAACATAACCTGTCTGGTGGAGGTAATAAACTTCATGTCTTTGTGGTATAGACCGCTGGTCTCATAAAAAAAAAAAGCACAGGATGCCAGGACACTGAAATGGATATTCAGGGTTTTGTGATGTTATTATTTTTCAAAAGAACAAACTTTAATATAACAAAAAAAATTACATGGTTTTTTCAAGTGTGAATGCACTTTATCACTAATGCAAAATAAAAAATGCGTATGATTAGATGCATCAGTATTAAAGTATGGGATTTCTGCATTTCTGCTTTAGTGCATTAGTTTCTGCATTAGTGCTTGTATTGACAGTGCCAATTTATTTGTCTTCTAAGCTGCTAATCACAACAATTAGTTTCTTTACAACAGCTATGTCAAGCTAAATGGCTGTGTGTGTGTGTGTGTGTGTGTGTGTGTGAACAGGACTCTGCAGGCGAGCCCTTGTACAAACTGTTCCAAGCCATCAAGCACCAGATTGAGAAAGGGCCCGTGGATGTCAGAGTGAAGAAAGCCAAATACACTCTCAACGACACAGGCCTGTTGGGTGACGACGTAGAGTACTCTGTCCTGGTGAGATAGACACAGACAGACACACACACACACATACACGCACGCACGCACACACAGACAAAGTACCCCTCACAAACACTCAGACATACAAATTCAGAAACTCTGTGTCATAAAAACTGCACACTCTGCTTCAAGATTGCACGGTGTTTTGTGCCTGGTGAGCAATACAGACACGCACACATACACGCTGTGCAGTTGCCGTGGTAACCACCCCCCCAAAAAAACAAAACCCTGAGGCGACTGCCCGTTTTTTGTTTTTTTTGTGTGACATCCATTTTCAGTGTCAATGTTCTCAGCTCGAAAAACGACACAGGCACCAGATTCCAATGTGGCAGTGAAATGTGTGTCCTAGGTTAAAGTTCTACAAGTGGGTACGAGTATGGAGTACAAGCCACCTCCACAACCTCTCTCAACCTTGCAACCTGCACCTGCTCTCCATCCACTTGGGCAGCTTTCAAGAGTCAGGAAAAGCCCGTGTGTCTTGTTTTGATATTGTGTTTCAGTAATGGAAGCTAATATGAACACAGCTGTTTTTTGTTAAAGTCAGCACAAATAAAAAGACCCATGGGTAATGGCGTTGTCGAGGACAATTATCAAATTAGCCTGAATTACATGTCTCCTTCTGTGATGGATTGCTTTCTGTGATTGAATTACACAGGGAGAAAAAAAAAAGAACAAAAAAACACACAAGCAAGATTTCAAAGGCGGATGCGTTGCTTCCTATTGGCTTTAATTCACAGCGTCCTCTTCTTATACACTTCAGATGCAGATTTACTTATGTGCTTGCCATTGTGAGTGCATTCCCTGCCTCCCATTTCAAAGTGTTGAATGGTCAGTTATTTCTAACAGGACTGAATATAATAAGGTGAGGCGGGTCAGTTTGCTCCCACTGTGCTTTGGTCATTAGCTGGCCAAGAGTCCTGTCAGGTGTCACCACTGTGTGTGTGTGTGTGTGTGTGTGTGTGTGTGTGTGTGTGTGTGTGTGTGTGTGTGTGTGTGTGTGTGTGTGTGTGTGTGTGCGTGCGTGCGCGTGCGTGCGTGCGTGTGCGTGCATGCTTATAAAACCCTGTTGCCGTGACAACAACATCCCAATAGAGCTTGGCATGTGTGGGTGGGTGCCTGGGTGCTCTGACCATGTTTGAATATTTCTGCATATTTGTTTTGTGATTGTGGTGCACGTGAATTGCTCATCAGCATGCAGTCTTACTGTGTGTTTCTGTTTGTCAGACCTTGCAAGTACTGGTTCAAGGCGAGGGGCCAGATGTTACGCCCGTCAAGGTGCTGAACTGCGACACCATCTCACAGGTGAAAGAGAAGATCATCGAGCAGGTGTACAGGAACCTGCCATACTCCCAGCGGCCCAAGGTCGACAGTGTCACACTGGGTGAGTAAATGAGGGTCACCTAAAAAAAAAAACGATGATGAACTGAAGCAGAAATGTCTGGTAATGATGAATAATGTGACCGTTAAAGGGAGTGGCTGTGAATTTTGACTAGGTGAAGTTATTTCGGTCCTAAGTGAAATTAATTTATAATCAGAAGTGTGTTTATCTGGGAGTGTGAATAATTATTTAATTTCCAGATTTACTCAGTATATTTTAAAATTTAATATAAAATGTCGGCATTTCAGTTTGCGGAATACAAAAAAATATCATTATTGAGGCTGAGAAGTTATTCATTGTCAGCAGCATGAAGAAATCCTCCATCACTGCTGCTCACTACTGTAGTTAGAAACCTTGGGGAGGGACTTGAAAGGCTAAAGCTCCACAGACATTTTCCAGCTTCAAAGTCATTTTTTATTCCCACGCATGCTGTAGATCTCATTCCTTTATACATTTTAGATAAGCAGAGATCTGTCTTCTTTCAAGCTAACTGCCTTGTATTTGGTTTTAGTTGTAAATGAAACACAGATGGTGGTGAGCTCAGTTATGCAGAAGCAGTCTGAGTGCAAATCAAACTTCTTTATTATGTATAAATTATACAGAAAATGCTAACATGTGACTTCTTCACCCAAATTCGATTCTTCAATTAACAAGCAAATTCAGCAGTTGCATCATTAAGTCCTAGGAGATGGCTGAGCCGATAGCTGCATTTGTTATATGTACATTATTACAGAATAACAGCAACCAGCGAGAAAAGAGTGTTTGAAATAACTTGAAAAGTATGTTAAAAAGTTTCAGCGCGCTCTCACGCACAGCAGCGATAACTTCAGCTTTGACGAGCTTTCTCTTCCTGCCTTCATCACAGAGTGGCGCCCGGGCTCAACGGGGCAGATTTTATCAGATCTGGACTTGACCTCCCAGAAAGAAGGCAGGTGGAGACGCATCAATACTCTGGCACACTACAATGTGAGTACTGCAAAATTCAGTATGAAACAGCTGTATTAAAGGAAGGCTGAAACTAATCTATCAGAATACTGTAAACTTCCCTTTAGGTAAAAATAAATAGCTGATACTTACAAAGTATACAATATATTATTCTACATTTAGCCATTTTAGGGACTTTTAATTAATCCCCCAAATTTCCCACAACATCAAAAATAAATAAGTATGGCAGGGACCCAGTTTTCTACTTACAGTCCCACATTGAAATGTGTTGCATTTTATATAAACCTACTAAATTACAGTTGTACAACAGCTCCCATGTGACCCTACATGAGGGTAAAATATTGAGATTTTTTTCCTCAGTCCTCTTTTGAGATAAAACATGTATGGTATACCACATAGGCAGAAGTAAATGTGCAATATGTACTCAAGGACGATATTGGAAGCTGGTAAAGTGGTCCTTTCAAGCTTTTTTTTATGGCTGTTTAACTCAAGTCCAGCAACCATCATGGAGTTCTCCCTCTCTTTGACAATAACTACCAAGCTATGTGAAAGGTTTTGTCATTTAAAGTGCTGCTTACTTACGATGTCATTACCTTTTATGGAGTACACAACTATGCAAGGTAGCTAGTTTACAACAACGTTGGCACAAAAAATATTATATGAAATAGCACTGATGATATATTTCTTCACGATTTGTTTTTATCAGCTAAAAATTTTTAATTTTCTTACCTGCCACTCTGAAGGCTTGCTCTCTGGTCTTCTTGGCTCTCAATGGCGACAGAATGCCGCTAAATCTTCTTGGCACTGTATTGATCCACAGAAAATAAAGGTCATTCACGAATATCCCCTACCTGTTCTGCTTTCCAGCCACTTAAATCCGCCTCTTTCAGAGGTGCTCGGCTTTCTTTCATCCTACCTGCTGTCGCACTGTTGTTCTTAGACAACAGCCTCGCTCCTATAGATTCATTGGCTGTGTCAGAGTAGTGCTAATCACAGTATTTGTGAGGTCAATAATAGGTTGACGCCAAAGAAAATGGCCTGTAAATATCCCAATAAAGACTCTCTGTTCATGTCCACTCAGTTGCATTGATTAGAAATTAGATCTGGGTGCTAAAAGGCACTGCTGACCACAATCACCGTAGTTATTAAATTCAAAGGTGTGTGAAGTTTGCATCATTGTGCGCGCTGTCTAACACAAGGTTTCTGTGCGTTCCAGGTGCGAGATAACGCTACATTAGTTTTGTCCAAAGTGCAACACACTCAACATAACTATGACCAGAATCAGGAAAACCACGAGGAGCGTACGTATCCCTGAATACACACATACTCTGCACATAAGCATGCACTTGATGAACCCAGATGAGCTCAGATGAAATGTGTACTTGAGAATTCTTGCCTTTGTTTTGTTTCTCCAGAGCTTTTGTCAATATTCCCACTCTCATTTAGCATGCTAATACATGTTGTTTTATGTATCACACACTTTGAGATTATGCTGAAATAGTATGTCCTGTTATCTTTAGCTCTTTTTTTATGTATATTTCAGAGTATTTGATGGTTTAGCATTCCTTCTTGGATAGTCTTTCTGCTTTCAAATTCAGTTGACACACCCTCTCATTTTTATCATCTGAATGCTTTCTGTAAGCATGTGCATGAATAAACATGTAGAATTATCCAAAGAAAGTTTACACTGGTGTTTTTTCCTCCCGTAGGAAATGCGTTGTTGGAGGATGATAAAGTGTTTCACTTGGTGAGGCCAGCAGACGAACTGGATGAGATCAAATCTAAACGAGGAAGCATAAAGGACAAGTCGATGACCAAAGCCATTACAGAGATCTATCTAACAAGACTCCTTTCTGTAAAGGTAACAACACACAAACACAAAACCATTTATGCAGTTATTAAGTAGAGAACTGTCACACTGACTAAACAGTAAAATCTGCTTTTCAAACGAGGTTTTTCAGTTAAAGCCATTTTGGGAAGAGCCAAAAATTTATAAAAAATACTCACAGTAAAACCCTAAATTTCGACCCTCTCATTGTAAATAGCTTTGTCTCTGGTATTTCTGGCTGCGTTCTGTGTCTCTGCCTTGTCTCACATTATTTGTGGCCCCTTTTCAGGGAACACTGCAGCAGTTTGTGGATGACTTCTTCCGCAGTGTGCTGTGCTCTGGGGCAGTGGTCCCACCAGCTGTCAAATATTTCTTTGACTTCCTGGATGAGCAAGCGGTGAAACACAACAATGTGGATGAGGAGACCATCCATATCTGGAAGACAAATAGGTAAAACAACAGGATGACTGCATATACTAATGGTCACTCTCAAAGTTCCATTTATACACTGTATGTATATTGCAATAAGGTGCTTTGCTTCAGTAAAAGTACCAGTATCGCTATGTAAAAATACAGTTTAAGCTGACTTTTAGTAAAAGTGTGGTAGTTGATTAAAGCAGAGGGGCTAAGATGAATCAAGATAAACGATTAATGCTGTGAAAATGATTCAGCAACACAATTTTATATTTGTTTTTTGGACTTTTTTCCTAATTCTGGCCTCATTCCATGAAATCAATTACTGTACCCCACATGACTCCTTCAAAACACAATGAATATTTTCTGAGTTAGAGGCCCCTGAACTACATATGAAGTACTAATATTTTTCTCCCCATCGTTTTTGGGCCCTCTGAGCTGTATAAGTACAGGGGATAGCCACTCAAAATATTCTCACCTGAAAAGCACATTCAAGTTCTTTTAAAAACTGGAACCAAATCAATTGTACACGATGTAAAGCAGATACTTTTTTTTAATTTTTATTTGCCCGGAATTTTTTTCTTTGACCATCCATATCAAAGAATATATCATGGTTCTGCAAGACTGCAGCAATTTAATTTCTATAATACAGAAGCATCGGCACCCTGGATCTTTTTTTAATCTGTTTTCTGGTAATTTGCTGAACACTTTAACACATTTTGGGTCATTTTTAAAGGGTAATATCTGTAAATAGTTTGGGTATATTACACTGATCAAATAACTTTAGATCCCGAAGACGTTTTCCAATCCTTGCAGTCAGAACATGTAAAAGGATGCAGATCACAGCGTTCCTCTGTGCCTCTGTGCCCCATGTAGCCAGTATAGGTGTCAGCCTTTTCCACTAAGGGTTCTTAAATGTTCATTAGCAACCAGTCCACTGTTGTGGTTGTTTTTCACTTGCTATTTCAACCGAATGTCTATAATTACTAAATCTTGTTTCCTATACCTCTTTCTTAAGTGAACAGGAGATTATAGAGAGTCTTATAAATCTTGACGGTATCTTTTATCTGACTAAATGCTTAAAGTAACATTTCATATCACTGGAATATGTGAAATCTTTTCATCTTCAGTTTAATAAACAGACAAATTATGTTTTTCCCCCAGAATTGGACTGTATATGTATCTTTGACATTTTTGCTGGTCGATATCTGTGATCAGCATAAATCTTTGTTTTCCTTCTCTGTTTTAGAGAAATGCATTTCCTCCTTAGGCCTCCAACTCTTTATACTAACTGAACCACTAAACTGATTATGTGATTCAGTTAGTCTTAATGCTTTCCATTAGATTGATGTTTTTTTGTGTCTTTGTTTGCTTGTTTTTTAAAAAAATCTGAAAGCCACTGAGTAGCTATAGTTCCCAAAAATGTAAAAAAGCATAATTTCTTCTTCACCGTAGTAGTGTAGAAGTATGACATAGTATAAATAGAAACCTCCTAAATGAAGTACAAGGGCCTCATATTCAGACTTGACTATAGTGTATAATTTCACAACTGACACACAAACACACAGGAATCTGATTCCTCCCAACATAAATCCTGCTGCCTGAGACACTGTAACTCTCCAAGAAATAAAACTTACTTATCCCAGAAAAGACTGAATACAAATGCACAATTTCAGCTTACTTAGTTTGCATTTGCAATCCCCCTGCTCCCATGTGACATTTAAGTGCATAAATTAGTGTCACGTCGGCTAAGGCTCAAGCATACAAGACGACGTGTTGCATGTAGATGCCAGTGATTGACGCAAGGCTGGCAAGAGAGCAGCCACACAAGGACAGAAGATGAGCGATTTAATTACTTACTACACTCCACACCACATTCTGCATCCACCCGTTCTGTTTATCAAATCAACTGAGGGCCATGTACTAAATATGAATGTGTGTATGAGGCATAACAACAAACAAACATGGTAATTATGTCCCAAGCTAATTTAATTCTGTGATTATGGCAACATTGCTATTTTTATGCCTCCATTGTATTCTCACTGCAGCCCTCCCTGGAGATATTACCAAACCAGTATGAATTTTACACGGTGTGTTTCCTCTCTCAGATGGCAAGAGGATGAGCTTTTTTTTTCCTGTAAACTTCCATATTTTTGGTGTTCTTTTTAATGTAAAAGCTGATGGGAGGTCGGAACAAAGTCTGTGGAGTTTGTGTTTTTCCATTCAGAAGGGAAATTAGCAAGAGCACTCGAGCATTGTATTACGTAGTCTGGGCTTTAAGTTCTCAGGCCACACAGGAACTTCAGAGGTCAAAGTTTTGCAGCTGCTTTATTATTTATAATCACTATTTGTTAGAGTAGACAAACATCAACATGTTGCTTTGTCCTGATCCCTTTAGGCGCTAAAAAAAAAGTCTTTCGAGAAATTTTTTTTTCTTTTTCATTTAATTTTCTGTGAACCGCAATAGTTTTCACGGAGGTCAGCATCATATGAAACAGTAATATAAACTGACAGTCAAGGGTATTGTTCTGAATAAACTGACACCTACAAGAAAGGCTTTTCTCCATCCCTGTTATTATCTTGTACTGCACTCAATTGCACCTCAGGCAAGTGCTCTCACACATGAAATGAAATGCCTCCCTGACTTAAATTAATTCATGGATGTAATGTGGTTGATGAGATTTTCCCCCATTCGGAAGCAATAATAATGATAACAACCAGCGATGATAGACTGATTTCTCGCCCTTTTACCCATGCAGCCTGCCTCTGCGGTTCTGGGTGAACATTCTCAAAAATCCCCACTTCATCTTCGATGTCCACGTCTCTGAAGTGGTGGACGCCTCGCTCTCTGTCATCGCCCAGACCTTTATGGATGCTTGCACCAAGAGTGAGCACAAACTCAGCCGGGTGAGTAGAAATGAGTGGACTGAGGTGGAGGGGTTAGAGAATGTGGGGAAATGAGGGGAAAGGGGGAGGATGGGTGAAATGATGAACAAAAGATGAGAACAAGTTTGATAATATGAGAAGGTCATAAGCCTATTAATTTGAAGTGCCATTGTCACTGAGCTGTATTTTCTTTACTCTAGGACTCTCCAAGTAACAAACTACTCTATGCAAAGGAGATCTCCACATATAAGAAGATGGTGGATGAGTAAGTGCGGTCAGCTCTTTCCATCTGTTTTCATTGGAGACTATAATACCCTTTTTTTAAATAACAATTAACATAATGGAGCAATTACCACCTCTTGTCTCCTCTTTGTGTGTGTGTGTGTGTGTGTGTGTGTGTGTGTGTGTGTGTGTAGTTATTACAAGGGCATCAGGCAGATGGTACCTGTCAGTGACCAGGACATGAACACTCATTTGGCAGAGGTGTCACGGGTGAGGAACACATCTGTCATTTCTTTGCTATTTCATTTACCTTGGTGTTAAAGTTATAATCCTTAAGATTTCAGTCCTGGATTATTATTAAAATCATGTTTTGTTTTGTTTTTAAATTCAGCAAAGTGTAGGTATTGGAACATATATATAAGGTTGTTGATTTTTTTTTTTTTTTAATGCACCCAGGTACCTGTAGTGAATTGCTATGCTTGGTTAAGAATAAAGTATTTTCAAAAGCAGGTGTTGCATCTTTTGTACTGGCAGGTTAACTGTGAGAGATGTAGCTTATTCAGCTGGACATAGTTTGACATAGAGAGATTTGTGCTAATGCTAATGTTAAAATAACCCTGATTTTGTTTTTTGCCTTTAACTGACAGCAGATGGGTCGGGTGACGCGGGAAACCAGTAGAGAAAGTCGTAATTGAATCATGTTGCATTAATGTGGCATTCACTCTAACCATTTGGCTACAAACTCCCCTCCACATAATGTTTTCCACAGGAAATGTAATATGAAAATTGTATTTTTTACTTACTGAGCCAAGGGTGCACTTTGCAACTCTATGCTGCAAGAAAAAAAACAGAAGAGGAACTTGTATATTTGTTTACATTGTATCCAAATTAACTCAAATGGTTTTAAACAAAAAGCATGCCGATAACGGACTTCCTTTATACTGTAATATGAAAAAACAGGATTTGAGTTTATGAAAATCTTAAGGATTATAACTTTAATGCCCGGTGGTATTAAATATTAGCATTGTTCTTTGCAAAGGCTTATTTATTTTCTGCACAGTAATTCTCAACTGCGTCTACAGAGTTTTAAAAACCTGGACACAGTTTATTCAGCTGGGTGCAGGTTTATGGTTTAGTTACATTTCTGCTTTAACCTTTAAATTTCTGTTTATCTTTTCCAGTCTCACACAGACAAACTGAACACACACGTGGCTCTCCATCAGCTTTACCAGTACGCCAGCAAATACTATGATGGGGTAAGAGGCCCTTCTCTTTCCTATCACACCCAAAGGAGACTATTCCACTGAATGCACTACTGCCCACTATATTATTGGTTTTCCCTTTTTCTCTCTTCACTCTTGATATGCCAGAAGAGTGATTGTATGAAATTTTAATTGAAAGCATTTCTGTGGGATGTGAATTGGAAAATTGCTCTGGGAATTGATTTTTAAGAGTCCATTGTGCATTGCCACTTGAGGTCACGAAAGGGGATAAACAAAACCTAATGAACAAGTTGGATAAACAAATGGGGCTGTCAGTCTCCCCTAAGTGGGACTCACAAACAATAACGGCTTATGTGACGTGATTGTTGATGTCAAATAACACCATCTTCTCCTCCCACTCTCCACCCTTCTTCTTCCCCTTTGTCCTGTGCATCTTCTCCATCCATCCCTCCTCCTTGTTTCTTTGCTTTTCCAACATTACCCCTATGTCTTCCTCCGCCCAATTCTTCCTCAACTTCCTATTCCTGACTTCTCTCCACCATTTCTGTCCTTCTTACCTTCCATCCCCTTTTCAGATAATCGCATCCCTGGAAGAGGACCCAGCTGCCCAGAGTAAACAGCTGACCCTGCGGCTCCAGCAGATAGCAGCCGCCCTGGAAAACAAAGTGACTGATCTCTAACCCACTAAGTGGAGTGAGGGACCTAGGGAGGGGGAGGGGGTGGGGGTGGGATATTGCCAGTGACTACAGGGGCTTATTTCTTTTTTTAGTGAATAAAATATAGAAATGAGGAAATGTGAGAAGGGACTGATGTGGGCGTATATATTGGAGAACTTGGCCCTGGGGTAATTTTCTGTTCTGTGGAGTAACAGACTAATGAAATGCAGAAAAAGAGAAGACAGGAAGAAAATGGTGGGTTACACTGTCATAGGTACGCCTTAAAGCTCACTTGCCAAACCTTAAAGGTCTGCGCACTCATTCATGCTTCACTGAATATTGCTCCCACAATGCAGTGCGGCAGAACTCTCTCTGAGATTTAAGCCCCTCTGTGGAGCACTGGCATAGGAGATAATCAGATGTTCAATTTCTCGCTGTGTATAAAAAAAAAAAAAAAAAAAAAGGTTTTAAGAGTTGTATTATATATTTTTTTTATTGTGCAGTCTTTATGCGGAAAGCTTTATAAGAAAAAAATATCTTTTTAAATGGATCACCTTGTGGTGCGGATAGTGTTTTTATTAGCCTGTGTGCGCGTAGATGCCTGTGTGAAGTACTTGTGAACAAGTGTGTGTGTTACTAAAGTTAAGTGTGTGTTTGGGTGGATTGCACATGTGCGAATGTGTGTGGGATTGTGCGTGCACACACGGGATGCCTACTGTCAGGCGTGAGGGCGATGGGACGCCTGCTTTGTTATTTTAATTCCCCATACTCAGTAACACACTGGAGCCTGTGCTCTCAATGAGCTTTATGACAGAGACCAAAGGGTCCTCAAAAGGACGCTGGTTAATCTAGCAATGTGCAGGCTCATATGAATGACAGGTCACCAGTAGTATCAGTAACATTTCAGTTCTTTTCTTTTGGTTCAGGCTGCATTGCCAGTTGTGCTTGTGGAAATCAATAATAGCACAGTGTGTCTCCCTTTATTGTACAGTGCCATGAAACATTCCACTTCAACTAAAGCACAGAAGGACATTTAACTGTTTTCAAATTATTTTTTTCTTTGCTACATTATTTTTTTTTTTGTCAACAAGAAGCAACCTTTTTCCTGCCACTGATTCATGTCACTCATATTAGCCCTGCAATAATGTCAGTATACCATGAGCCACAGTAAACAGTTGCGTTAGCTTACTAAAGTAGCAGTTCAGCAATATGTTAGAAGATTAATAGAATTGTTTTATGCATTACTCATGTTTATGATTATTGTACCATATTTTTAGTATTACCCTTGTAACGTTCCAAATAGTCATCAAGCATTAAGCCTCTACACAAAATAGCCTGTCGCTGATGTTAATAATCTACCAGAGATGCAGTTGGTACTTAAATGGCATGCTCTGAACAATTATCGTGGTTTTAGCCTCTGTATGATGTCGGAGAGGTTTGGTTCAGTCGTGTACATAATTGTTATATTAATTGGGTTATTGATATGTCAGTGTCAGAACCGAGGTGGCGCCAGGGTAGGTGGGTTATTTCTTGGGCCATTAGATGCCATCCCTAAATTATAGGCCTTGCTGTTGACAGATGATTTAATTGTACTTGCTGTATCTGATCGTGGTTGTGTGTATTTGATGGAGCATAACGAGCTCCAGAGACCCGAAAATGTTAACGATTCCTGCCTTCGCTAGAGAGAGGTGTGCACAGACCTCAAGCTTGCCTGCCTGCTGTCTCAGCATGGCACCCTGGCATCCCGACCAACGGCACTTGGCGCTGCCCACTCGGCGCAGTGCAGAGTGGCACTCTGTATAATGGAATCAGCAGGGGAGGCTTTTGATCTTAATTGCATGCCGACTGCAGGCTCCATCCTTGTCTCCACTGTTGTTTACTGCTGAGTCCTTTCTTACTGACAGAGTTGATGCAAGAAGCTTCTTTCAGAGCCTTTCTTTCACCAAAAATGTGCCTTATTGAATAGGATAATACATATATTGTTTCTAAATTATTCTACTGGTAACCTAGGTGAATATGATGACGATAGTGATATAGACACAGCAATGTATTTGGACTTGTGATCTTATGTGTGCTGTCTAAAAATGCTAGATGCCCTGCTGCAGCCATTTGCGTGCCAATAGGCTGAAAATGTTTCAGTAAGATTTCTTTTATGGTTGCAGTTTTGATGTGTGCATTTCCTTTGGGTGTCTGTGATGTGTGCTTAGTAGGACTTTGGTGGCTAAGGCAAAAAGCCAAACTGAATAAATGTAAAACAGTGGCCAATGTGATTTGGGTTTCCCTTGAAAATGTCTGGCATTCCTAAATTAGTCTGAAGCCAAAAGGTTATCCTTATGTAGATGGGTATAGCGCAAAATTGTTCCAGTTGTGTTCATTTTTTGCCCTGTGTTTCTCAGCTATTCCACAGTGTGTACGATAAATGACTATCTATACTCGACAAATGACCTTTCTTACTGCTGTGCAGTTATTATTTTTATTTCTTGTTTCCTATACCATATAAATCTTTGTAAAATGCGTTGAAATACTGTATTCTAACTGTATAATCCTATGCATTGAGTCCTAGGACAAAAATAACAAAAGAGAAAAAAAAAACTGTTCGTGCAGTTGTCGAGACTTTTTTCCTTTTTGAAACTTGTGAATGTGCTGTAATGATAAAAGAAACTGGGACACTCCATTTTCAGTACAGGACCATTAACGGAAGCCAACGTTTTCCTTCGCATCCGAGGCAGCTCAGAAGATTCTCGATCTTGTACCTGATCTGGTTGTACTGGATGAACTTAATTTTACAAAAGTTGTGTGTGGACGGAGAGTTGCAGGTCTCATCATACGCTCCTCCGTTAATAAACTCATAGACATATACGCCCTTCATATCTGCTGTGTTTCTTTCATTTTCAGAATATTGATTTGCTTCAATTGGACACCCGCCTCTCACAAATCACAATGCATGAGAAACGCTCACCTTGGATGATGGAATAGCTTTTTTTTCCCCATTAAAGCAAAAATATTTTTCTGTAAGTCTTTGGTATTTATACAGCTCAATACATGACCTTATCAAGAGAATATATAAAGGTAAGAGTAAGGGGTGGATTTTCTGAAAATTAAAACCAGCATATCCCTTTATGAAGAAGAGGGCCAAGTGCCAGAACCTCACAGGTTTTTTCTTTGCACAAATATTCCTTCATATTATGACCCTAAACGACTTTGTTGATAACATCAGTTGATATCATCAGTCTTCATATGCAGCATACCCTGTGATGGCTGATGCTTTTTCCCCCAAATGCCACATCAGGTTCCTGTCACGAGGTTCAGAATACAAACTAGAAGCCAAGGTCTGGCTTCATGAAACGAGTTGATAATATAAATAGCCGCGCAGCATCTCTGTCATCGGCAGTGAAGGTTGGAAAAATTGCGGCAAAAACATTAATTAAGTACTGACAGCTAAGAATGAAATTGGAAAAAAGAAAGATGAAAGGCAAAATTGCCTCATCTGACTGCTTAACAAACCCAGACGCAGGGGTGGAGATATTAAAGACAGACTAGAAGCCTGTACAGGCCATCTTCTAACTGAGCAGATCACTGATGCAGCAACAGATAGAGTAACTTCAAGGGCTGCTGCCAAAGCAAAAGTGATTACACTTGATTATCGCAAACACTGCGTTTTGTACACTATCCTTGATCACTTGTGGGAAATCAAAGGCAATACAGTACTTTATATTCCTATTAGGACACGCAGCTTACATCATTTTGGGATTCAACGTTATTTGCCGTGCACTGTGCTTGTGATAAGATTTCTAAATAACCATGCCCTTCACTGTCTAGAAATCAATGATACTGCAAACTAAGAATAATTATTTTCACTCCACCTCGGCTGCCGGGTTTCAAGAAATTGGGTTAAAATCTGCATGATTCCTGGCTTCTGTTCTTCTGCCTAGGATGCTTCCTCACACAATCCAGCGAGCCTTTCCTTCAGCAGGTTGGGTTTCACCTCCACGTTTCAAACCTAACCTGCTGATTTGGCTTTGATTTTGTCTGCCTTAGGGGAGGAGGAGGAGGAGAACTTGGAGAAAATAAAAACAATGATAGTGTGGTGTCATTCTAAACAGTTGTTCTGATGAATAATTTAAGACCATGCAGGCAGTTACTGACTCCGGGGTTCTCCAAGCTCACATCCTGATAGTAAATTAAAATATCTTGTTAGGTTAGCCTGTATTTTCACATACAGAGATAAATGTAATTTTTGGAGCTGGGTATGAGTTTGAAGCTCTGTAAATTGGTTGAAGTCCAAGTAATTCTTGAGTCTAATGAGCTGGGAAGTAAGAGAGGCTGAGATGTCTAAAGAAAACTGATCTATTGATGTTTCAAAATTAGAAAAACAAAATTTCAAAATTATTTGATCAATTTTTAATTGTGATTTGGAAAACTATATACTATATGTGGACTACAAATATAACTAGCTCACTGTAGGCAACAACAATGCCACCAATATCACTCAATGGCTAAAATGTATTTATGATGACTTAATTATTTAGGTAGGTCTAGGTGCATTTCACTCCAAACAAATTCACTGTAGAAAATCAGTGTTCATATTTTGTCAGATCTTTGTGATCTGGTACACACACACACACACACACACACACACACACACACCTTTTTTAAAAAAAATGTTTTTTAAAAAACAAAAAAAAAACAAAACAAAAAATATTCATAAGTACAGAAAATTGTCTTTATTCCTGTCCATGCTGGCCATTTAAGAGGCACCCTTTCCTATACAGACATGGACAACAAAATCATGGGTGACTAAATCTAAAACATAATTTTTTATATAAAGACTGTGACGATTATAAACCTAATTTTAGCTGTAGCTGATTATCAGAATATGTTGCAGAACAAGACTGTATATGTCTGTTATTTTGGGTGTTCATTAAATCAATACTCAAAGTTAAGTATTTAAATGTAGAGTGTATCTTGTCAGGGAAGATGGTATTACATTACATTTGTCGCGTATTACTTGAATGCAGCAAAGCGCGGTAACAAATGAATGTTTTCCCATCCCGTGATGGACCAACAAGATCGACCAATCAGCGTGTCTTCTGCAATGCCATTAGCCAGTCACTTGTGGGGGAAGACTCGTTTGTCCAATCAGAGGCAGAGGGGGCCGATTCTAACATTTGTTGTTTCCTGGCGGCGGACGATGGAAGATGAATGAAGCACTTAGCTTGTTTTTGGCTCCCAAGTTGCAGGAACACTGCATATTAATTTGTAGTAGGAGTAGTAATATGATGTAGTAAGAAATCAGAATACAAATATCCTTGGAGCTGCGTAGATGGTCCAATTACTGCACTTAAACTTAGCTGAAAAGCGAATCGATTCAGAGAAAAATCGCTAAGTAATAACAAATGGTAGCATGAACGGGACGGAGTCGCTGGATTTGGATACAAGGTTCAGATTCTCAGGTGAGTTAATGCATAACTCGCTAGCCCAAGAAGATATAAAACTACAAGAAGAGTCATTTTAGCTCTGAACAACACAGGGCTTGCTAAAGAAACACTTGCCGTTTGTATGTATGTCAAAACGTTAGCCACTAAAGCTAACAGTGACGCTAGTTAGCTGACAGAGTATACACATACACATAATAAACACTGTGCAGGATACTCACATACGCTGTATATACAGTTTATGTGTGCGTATGTATACTGTGGTTTATCAAAGGTAGTAGTTAGCAGTAATAGGTCTGTCACACCAGTGTTGACTGTGCAGAGTTATTGTTTGATGTATGTTTTTAGCAAAGCGTCTGTTGTGGTTTTATTATTTTGTATATTTGTAATAGCAAACATTTAAAACCTGTTTGTTTTACTCATACAGGCTAAGGGAAGTGTGCTACCATGAATCTGAGCCTTAAGCACCCCATGATGCCCAGCTGCAACAGCAGTAGCATCACTGAGCTGCTGAGTGCCCTGTGTGACTGCAGTCTGACTGGGGTATCATGGAAGCGCAGAGCTCTGGGAGGAGTTTCAAGAGAAAGTTTCCACAGGGCTCTCAAGAAACGCGCCTATGGTGCCCTCCTATCTAAGCTGTTTCAGGATGGCACAAAAGGATCTACCCCAGGACTGAGCGTCACAGCTAATACACCACCCAGAAACAAAATCCTGATGATATGTTTTGATTTGCGGGTGGCTGGCTGTCGAGAGGAAGCAGAAAGGCTAGAAGAGCAGCTTGGGAAGCTGCCAGAGGGAGCATCCTGTGGTCTGAAGGAAGTAGACGCAATCCTTGAGCTTCTTGTGAACCTAGCTGGATCGGCACCTCCTCCCGCTACATCATTCAGCAGGGACTATATGAGACGAGAGAGGCCCGTACTGCGGAGGCCTCAACCCTGGAGCTACCAAAGCGAAGATTTGCAGAGGCTGGAGGCCCGGGCATGGGGTCTAGTGTGTGGGGAGGAATGGGGGACTTTGGAGGGTCTGTATGGAACTCAGAGGTTGATGGATGCTCCACCGGGCACAGGGCTGCTAGCTTTGAGAACAAAAATAGAAGCAGAAGAAAGATTTGAAAAAGAGACCAGACTGACACTTTTTGGAGCACTGCAGCACACTCGCACCTCAGACATGGACATAAGACTAGATCTACCTCCAGTTCCCAGTAATATTGATGTTACAGGGCTGGCAATTCGAGTAAGAGACCATATTAAGGCTTTAGTTTAAATTGTCTTGTCACATGCCCACTTTAGCTCCTCAATGTATTCATATTTGCATGGTGTTTGATTTAAGTTATTTATCTTTGATGTATGTACTCTTTTTGGTGTTCCGTGCAGGTACCCCCTTGTTTAGATCAGTGTGAAGATGAGGGCTTTCAGTCAGCCTCCAACTTAACCCCAGACTCTCAGTCAGAGGCCAGCCCCATTCCAGACATTGATATCTGGGAAGCTCTCCGCACATTTGAGCCTGGAAGACGTCGCTGCTGGGAGTCTGTTGGCTGGTGAGTGACCTGTCAGTTTGATCACGCTTTAAGCATGCCAAACTACTTTTCCTTTAAAGAAAAAAATAGCTATAACCAAAAGTTGTAGATATAGTTCTCTGGAACTCTACACTGAAAGCCTTGTTTGTCTCACTAGCCCACCAGGAAAAAGGGAGTCTTTCTATCTAACAGAGGGAGGCAGGGAGGCCTTTGATCAGCTCTATCGGCTTTGGGAGGGCGAAATAAGGGTGGTGAGCACAAGCACACCCTCTCCTGTCCTTCCCTTACCCCTGGACTCTCAGACGCAGCTGGTATCTGATCTCCTTAATGTCCTGATTGGAGTGGCTTCTACTACTTTCCCTCTCAACCAGGTGCAATTAGTTCTGTTTTATTAGTCTCTAAAATACACTTTTTTTTGTAGTCTGTCAGACTGAAGTGATAAAAGTGAATAAAAGCACAGATAAAAAAGAAGCAGGGATGCGATTCGATGGGCAATTCGTGCATATAAACAAACTGTACTGACTCATAAAACCTGACAATGTAAAGTATATACTTAAGTCAGCTGCCTGATTAAATGGACAAGAAATAAAATAAAATATTTCTAATTCTGAACACACAAACCCAGGGGAGCTCTGCTGGTAGATAATTGTTTCCCATTACATTCTTATTTTTGTCAGAAGATTATAGTTATTTTTACAACATAAAGTGCACCCCAGTTCTCTTGTTTACTTCTCAAGCACTTATCTTGGCTCTCTGGCAGATTTTGATCATTAACATCAGTGTTTCCCCTTGGCTGATTGCTGCTGGTGGACCCCAGGGGGTATGGGGCAGACAGAGCTTTTCCCACTTCCATCTTTGTTATAACGACAAATCTCAGTCGTTCTCCCCTGTTGTTTTACACAGATTAAGATTTGTTAGAAAGCTTTTCTTGCACCCCCAGTAATGTAGCAAGTTGTCTTCAACTTGAGAAACACTATGTTCACTTCATGAGTCTCTCATTTGCTCTGCTCTGGTCTGTGTTTATGGTGGGGGGCTTTACACACAGTGAAACCAAGAGCAGAGGAGAGAAACTAGAATGACTGAAAATGACAAGTAAAAGTTGTACAACTGAATTAAATACATTCTCATAAAATGGGCAAACAAAATGCATAAAATAGATAAATATATTTATTTCTTTTATTATTTTCTCCCCCTTCCCCACTTTGTTTTTATTAAAACAATTTAAATAACATATTAGTGTATATTGCTATCTAAAATGAGTTCTTGCTCCCTCATCAGGTTGCCTCGAGGTTAAAACTTCATATACTTAGAGGTGTTTTGTGAACTGCAAGTGCAATCAAGGCTTTGGATTACAAAGGGTGGTTTTGTGCCCCCAGATGAGTGCTGTCTTGAAGCACTGTAAATATCTCATAAAATAAAAAAATCAATGTGAAAGACAAAATAACACAATAACACACAACAGACTATGTGATGCAGTCTAAAATAATACCAGTATGATCTATGCCTTCAGAAATCACCGTGGAGGTGACTCTCCTACAGCCTTGGCAAAATTCAATATCGAATGCACTAAAGACAGTCTTTGCTGCAGGGCTGTTTTATTGGATTTTATAAGACTGTACAGTTATTTTTACTGTGTTTTGTCCACCATCTGTAAATGTGCGTTTTCCTTCTTAGAGTGTTCAGTTTGACGTCAGACCTGGTGTGTGTGTATCCGGAGCCTCTCCAGAGAGTGTGTCTCGTCTCTTGGGGGAATTGGCCCAGTACGGCACCTATTATTTGAGGCTCAGCCGCTTTTCTTTGCAGAGTGCTGACAAGAAGGGCTTAGTGTTCCAGGTATGTTTGCATAAGCATCATTAATACCACTAACACTGCAAATTATTTCCTCTCAGTTCTCTACTTGTATTGTACAGTTACTAGTGTTGTGTTCATAAACTATAAATAATCTTCCTGAATGGGCACTTTGAGACAAAAACGTATGAGCACTTCATTCACGCACTCAGCATAATAAGTAAATGAATCTAAAAATATTCTATAACTATATAAATATGGTAGAGAAATTAGATTAAGTGCTCCAAATGTCAGCAGATAGTCTGTACCAGGCAACAAAATCAAGCACTACAGAGGCACAAAGAAGGCCATGTGCATTTGAATCTATAAACAAGACTAATTGACCATTTTAGTGGCTTCACATCAGCAAAAATGAAGACATTTAAAAACATGTATTTCTTCTCGTAGGCTTTTACTGGTGGCTTGAGGAAGTATCTGCATTATTACCGGGCTTGTGTCCTCAGCACGCCACCCACTCTCAGCCTGTTGACAATTGGCTTCCTCTTCCGTAAAGTGGGCCGCCAACTCAGGTTAGGTCAAACCCTTTTTATGCACCGGTGTCTGATGTTAACTTTATACTTTTGAACCTCAGCCTCACTGAGTCGACAGTACAGCCATGTCCTTACAGAGGGGGACCTTGATGCAAATATCAGCAGATCAAAAAATGCTTTTCTTTCTTTTAATCTAAGATACCTGTCAGAACTGTGCTGCGTAGATGGGCCTTTGGGTACAGGCCAGGCCACCTTCCCTGTGGTGAGTACTCTTTTATCTGCAAACTGCAATATGTCTTCTATCACAGCTGTGTTTCGCCTATCAGATGAGTTGTCAGCTTAGTGCCGTGCGGCTCTCCTCAGGGTGTTAAACTGCTGTCCTACCTGTACAATGAAGCGCAGAATAACTGCAGCAATGAGAACTACCCCGTTCTCCTTTCGTTGCTGAAGAGCAGCTGTGAACCTTACACACGGTCAGTAGCTATGCACCTCATGCAGACATCCTAAAAAAGCAACAAAATATAACCTAAGGATATGACATTGCTTTAGTAATATAAAAAATTGGTTGATTGATCTAAGTGTCACCACTGTCTCTCTGGTTGTTTATCCTGTGCCTCACTTAGGTTTGTGTCTGACTGGGTGTACAGTGGCGTGTTTCGTGATGTTTATGGAGAATTCATGATCCAGGTCAATGAGGAATACCTTGGCTACAGAGGTGAGAAGATGCAACCCGTGCGCACACGTCATCACATAAAAACCTTGGCTTCGGTCAGCAGGTTCTGAAAATGAAAAACCTGCCAGACACATAGTCAAGCAGAAAAAAATAGATTTTATTACAGCTTTTTATTGCCCAGTAGGATTTGTCCTTGTGTCTATAAAAGCTGTCATGAAGTTATTGGATGATAATCAGTGGGAAACAGAATCAGCTATCCCAGCTGGAAGAACCAGAGATGTCTTCACTCAGTAAACCACGGGGACAAATACAGATAAATAATGGTTCCTTATTCTTTGTAGTTGGTACAACATTCTGGTTTAATTACCATGGACAAATACAATTTTTTGCTTCCAGAAAATTGAATGACTTTATTAAAGACTCAGTTCCTTGAGGAGACTAGAGAGGCTTTGAGGGCAGATTAGACCCATTTGTACTCTACAGGAACTGAAGGACTTTTTATGTCTCTGTTATGTTGCTTTGCTCACACTGTTTTCCATTGCCATGTCTCATCTCTGTAATAGTTTTTCTCATCATGATTATCAAGACTTGAAAAATGAATAATAATATCTGGAGATGTATGCAAACTGTGACCATTTGACTAGTGTTGGCATCATAATTAGGTGTGCGGCTATTTGTTGTTTTTATTGTTCACAGGGTTGTTGACTAAGTCCAGTGATTAGTCCTCAAATATCAGAAAACTGTAAGAAAGGAAAAAAAAAAAAAGAGCAAAGAAATCTGTCATTTATATCCTACACAGAGTACAAGGCAACTTCATGGAAAGGCCGTTGTTGTTTATTTTGTGGCTACTTGTGCAAACCCCACCTAAAGTAATGATCTGATACCGAGCTGTCCATCAACTTTTTTGCTAAATTCACTCCTCATTCATTTATATTTTAAGTCTTCTGAAAATTGGCCCAAATGCTCTTTGGGTAAGGCTCTACAAACTGGGAGACAGATTTTCAATTTTTGACCTAAAAATTTTTAATGAATTTTTTCAAAATTCCAGAATTGCTGAACATTGATGTTTACCTTTAATCCCCACTCCTCCCTTATTCCTAGGCTGGCTCTTTTGAAACTTGGTACGAGTATTCAATATGCAAAGGTCTCCAAAATGCTTCAAACAAATCTTTTATTTACATTTTTTTTATTTTACTTAAATTTTGAAGATAATCTGTACATTCATTCAACTTCAGTGACTACTTCTCCCTTATTTATTGGCTGAATCTTTTGAAACTTGCTACAAGTATCCATTGGGCAAATCTATACAAAATGCTGCAGATGAATTTCTGATTTTTAACTTTTTTATTTTTGACTAATTTTAGAAATACTGTACAACTTCAGTCGCTGCTCCTCCCTTATTTATTGTCTTATTCTTTTAAGACTTTGGGCAAAGACCTACAGAATGTTGCAGACAGATTTTCAATTTTTTACTTTTTTATTTTTCACAACTTCTCAGCCTTTGTAAAAAAAAAAAAAAAAGAAAAGCAGGTATCAGGTCAGTGGTGGTTGCTCTACAGCCAAGTTACTTACTGTTCTAAAATATCACAAATTGTACAAGTACAACATTTGACAGTGGAACCGTGTAGGCCAACAGGTCTCTTGTTAGATTTAGGAAAAATATAATTTTAGATTGATTAGTCAGTTGACAGATGATTGACCAGGAAAATATTTTGGTAGTCAGCTGATCATTTAATTCTTCTGGTAAACAAAAATGCTCATTGTTTGATGGCACCACCTTTAAATATCAGGATTTTGCAGCTTTTTTTCCTTAACATTTTAAAGAAGTAATTATCTTAACCATTAATAAAAATCATTTAGTTGCAGCCTTGTATTAGAGAATTTTATGCAAGTAAAATCTGAGCTTCATGATTATTTATTGCACACACTGTAAGTTTTTTTTTTTTTTTTCTTCCGCCACTCATTGGGGCAATACTCCATAAATAGACTGGTACATGAATCATTAGAGCCTGTCCAAATGTTGTACGTCATGCAACACCCCATTCAAGGTCAGACCATCATCTCAGCTTTGTCTGGCTAACAGGTTCATTTGCTCATCGGCTACACCTCATCAACTCCTGCAGCGAACCTCTGCACTTCTCACTCTTGCTTTTTGGAGGACACACAAATGTCATTGTTCTCCTCGAACTCCATCGGCCAAGGAAGCAATCAGCAGCTAAGCTTTCTTGGCAAGCCGCGGGCTTTCTGTAAAGAGCTCTGGAAGCTTGGTGCATTCATGTTCTCATACTTTTTGCTGAGGATCACTGAGCTAAGAGCTAACAATTTCCAAGCGTTAATTCAAGCGGCCAGAGTTTTGCCATGCCCTGTAAGTCATACTAATAAGGAAAAGTTTTAGCCCCAGCACAGGCTTTGATTATTCCACCAGCATTGCTTTTTAGATGTTTCAGTGTGATGTGCTGTTATAAGAGGCATAATGGACCAGGAAAACTACTTGCTCTAAATTGTAGGACAACATGTAATGGGTATCTTTTGAATTTCTGCAGACAAACACTTCTGGGTCCAAGGCTACACTCTGATCTCAAAGGATGTGGAGGATTGCGTGCCAGTTTTCTTGAGACACATTGCCAATGATGTGTATGTCTGTGGAAAGACTATCAACCTCCTCAAAATCTGCTGCCCACAGGTTTGTTTTGCACATCCTCAAATCCACATTTATGTAGATGCAAGGGCTGAATTCTGCATAAAATTACCAGTAAATACAACCTAGATGGCATTCTTAATTTATTCAGTACAGATTTTTTTTAGTCTTATGAATACAGAAAGCATATAAAGATATCCTTAACAGCACCTAACCATTTTGGATGGTTTTAATCACTTTTAATATCAATTGAATTTACAATATTTGCTTGGAGATGAGCTTAGACAGCCACAAAACCCACCCAAATGCCACAGTTTTTCCACTTGTCACAATACAAATTCTATTCATTTGAAACTCCATACTGCCCACAAATAGTGGGAAAAATGATCAATAATGCAACAGATGGGAACATGGTCTCCTTGAAACTTTATCAATATGCTGTCATCAGTATTATGATACATTTCTTGTTATTCTCAGGCAGTTTTTTTTTTTTGATCTTCCATTGCTAATGTGAACTTTCCAGTTTGACTCCTGCTTTGTAAAATACTAATATTGCTATTACTGACCTAAATATTGTGAAATATTACTTCATAAAGCATTTGGCCAGTGTCAAAACTATTCTGCAACAGTTTTTACTATTCTTATATTCAGTGCAATATTTTGTATATAAAAATGTCAACCACTTCAGCCTTACAAAATTTGAGAAATGTGCATTTTTCTTTGGCTTGCTTCCCTGTACACTGAACATTTTTAGGTTTCAGTGAACCCTGATTACTTCATGAATTCTTTGGTCTATGAAACTCCAGTTGATACAGGATTTTTAAAATTAATACCAATACAAATATTTGGTGAGATCGATTAAAAATTTGATATTCCAACATATCAGCCCTTTTTTTTTTCTTCCTTTCAGACACATGAAACACAAACGGGTTTCCCTAATATCTGTTGCGTGTAGTTGTTTATTTACTCATTTATACTTTGCCTGACTCCTGCTCAGATCAGCTGGTCTTTGTGGTGTTACAAATGTGTATTGCCGAGAGGGAAATTGCAGAGTGCCCTTTGGTTGTCAAACTATGCAACGCAAACACTCTTAACATGGATGAAGGATGTTTCTCCTGTCTCCTCCTTACTTTTTAAAATTTCATTTATCAGCTGTTATGAGTGCACATGCTGGTAGACTAACAAATGGCCAATATCCACTGATAATATTGGCCTGCTGATAAATCAGTTGGGCTCTTGTCAACCACGAGATGAAACCCCGGAGTTATTTACTTTAGTGTCACATACAACAAGAGAAAGCAGCAGCTTTTCACATTTGACAAGAAGAAACCATCCAACTTACAGTTTAAATTCCATGATCTCTTACTTAGGAAACCAGAAAAATAAATCAGATGAAGCATTTATAAAAATGTATTTTGCATAACTTTTTGAGTTCTGCCGCTGCAGGGCTTTTGTTTCTAACTGTAATTCTGTAACTTTTCCTCTGTATGTTGTCCTGTGATGCTTGGGTCTTGCTTGCCTGCAGGGTGGTTATCAATACCTAAGAAGAATTAAAAACACAAAATTGATCTGATAGCCGCTAATGTGCTTGCTAGCGGCCGTCTGATATGGCACATAAATACGTGTCTTTAATTAAAGAAATACTTTGTTACTGTTATCTTCTGAATGAAATGCTTAATGCAACGCACAGAGCTAGCTCTGTTCATTGTAGTAGTTCCTTTTTTTATACTTAGCACAGTAAAACATGATTACATGAAACAATAGAGCACAAATGAGGCACAGGGATTTAGATAAAAGGTGTCCGTATTTTGTGAAATGTCTTATGTTACAGTCAATCTAATTCTTCATTTCTACAGTCTGAGGCCTGCTGATAGCCATTTCATTTTTTTCATTTTTGGCAGTAATTCACACAATTTCTGAAGTCTTGATAGTGAATGAATCCCATGCAGTTGTGATAAGATCATAAACTGGAGCAAAGCCAGTTACAGTGTCTACATTATACTTTCTTCTTTAAACAAAAGATTTAACAGATTTGTAGTATTAAGATGGAATGATCTATTGAATGCTTTGATTTGAAATGGATGCAGCCCCATCCCTGCACAGGTTATACCAATTCAAATTCACACCCATATCTGTCTTGCAGATCATCCTGAATTCATAGCTAGTTTGTTTTTTGCTGGTAGCTGTAAAAATGAGTTACATTTTCAGACAGCTGGTAGCACATATTTTTTATATGAAAGAAACTGAGGTTATAAAATATGTCAAAATCCCCCAAATGAGTCATCCGAATTGATCCGTTGGAAAAAAAAAAAAAAACCTGCCTCTTTTATAGTACTAAGATTCTGTCAATTGTGTGTCCACAGCACTACATCTGCTGGTCGGAGCTGCCAGTACCCCGCATTGCTGTCACCTTCTCTCTCCAGGAGGTGGAGGAGATTGAAAGAGACTGTGCAGTATATCGTGGACGCATGGAGAGAATTGCAAAGCACAGTGCTATCAGCAGGGAGGAGCAGGTAATGACACACGTGCATATTCTCATGCACTAGCATCTTAGATGTCTGTGATGTATTTTTCCTTATTTTTTTTTTCAGAGTCTGAGATTTTGTCATTGCTCAAAGCCATCAGTTGTATTTATAAGAGCTCTAGCCAGCTATACAAGCTAGACTTGAGGCAGTGAAAATAGAACTGCAGCAAGACAATTCATTTCCACAGACTGTATGTAAAAGATGGACATAGCCACCATGATGCCATCCGTTGATTTGTGGACTAGCATTTTGAAAGCCTCGGGTTTGGCATTTTGGCAGTTGCCGTGTTAGTTTTTCTAAACCTGATGCAGCGACAGAACTTGTGCAATAGTCTCCACTGCACTACATGGGGCCATCGTTTCCCAAATGTACATTATGATAAAATAAAATCCACCACCACTATCAAAAAAACCAAACGAAAATCAAGTGTAATCACTGTCAAACACCAGCTGATGATTTCAGAATTGCATTTAGGCGAATACAGTTAAATGTTTGTGCTGTCCTTATTGTGCCATGAAAGCCTGCTTAAACCGGATTGGTCAGCAGGAATTAGACTAAAAACAGAAACCAGAAAGCTTCCACAACTTAAAATCTTGTTTTCAGATTGTGCAAATTTATATCCAGGCAACGTTTTTACAGAAATTCCTTTTTCGCTTTTTAAACTCAGAGGGTGTGTCTATCTTTTATATACAGTGTTTGATTACAGGTATTATCCTGTAGGTCAAAGTAAGAGCCGTTTCTTTTTTTTTGCCCTTCTTCTTTTTTACATTACATGATCCATCAAAGTGGCACGACTCTTCAAGTACAGAGAATTTCAGCAGCAAGTCATTAAAATGATGTGGATGAAGTCTCGAGCTTGTACTCGATTTAGTGTAACAGCCTGGCTTGTATGGCTGATGCTGTGTGAGCCGCTGGCTGAGTTGGGGGAGGAGAGGTGAGCGACAGGGCAGGGACATAGATCTTTGTTAATGATGATTTTTTTTTTTCCTGTCTATTGTTAGGCCCTGAGAGCAGAGCAGGCACGCCAGGAGCTGATCAATCAGGTCAGAGAGTCAGCAGCCAAAACCCTGGAGAGCATCCGTGGTCAGTGTTACACTTACACACACACACACACACACACACATACACACACAAACTGTAAGTAGAATTTTATATACTGCGTGATGTACATGCATACCCTCATCCCATGGGGTATACCTTTAACAAATAGCTCAGCAAGTATAAGCTTGACTCACTCGTTGATTGCTAAATACGAGCGCTTCCTGAAGCTCCATCCACATTCCTCGGGAGAGCAGAAGAGATGCATGGGGCAATTGCAGTGAGGAAGGCTTTGAATACTTTCCAGTACCATGCGTTGTGAAATCTAATCATCACTTGCACAGTTTAGCAAACTCCTCACATCATTTATTACTTCAGAAGATGTGTGGCACTGCTGGGGAGCGGTGGTGGCTGGATGGGGGGAATGTCTGGCCTGATGCGCTTTGCGTGTCTTGGCATTGGCATATTTGTGTTTGTTTACATGGGACAGATGGTGATGTTGTTTTGTTTAAGTGTGTGCGAGAGGCAGACAAGAATGTTATGTACTTTTCTGTGTGTGTGGAGGGGTAAGCGTCTCACTGTTATCTCCCTCGCCTCCTGTAGGGCGCCAGGTGTCACAACGTCTGGCTGAGGAGGCCAAGAAGAGGGAGCGTTTTGAGGAACTGAAACAGCACCTGGAGCAGGAGCAAGAGGTAGTATTATAAGATGTTGCATGTGATCCCTAGACACTAAGAAAAGGCCATGTGATAAACATAAAGTAATGATGTGTGTGTGTGTGTGTGTGGTGCCAGTGGAGAAGTGCAGCCAAGAAGAAGCAGGAGGAGGATGACTTCAGCTTTGCCAGAGAGCTGAGGGACAGAGAAAAGAGACTTCAAGCTTTGGAGGAGCAGCTGGAGCAGAGAGCTAGGTCTGTCTGCCTTTACAGCTGTTTTTGAATGATGATCTCTGTTAAGACTGTATTTGAATTCTATATTAACCAACTCGGTGCAAACACGATGGGACATCAGTTGTGTGCCGTGTCTTTCACTGGCTGCATTTGTGTCAAGTTTCCGTAACTGTGTGATGCTGCAGCATGAGCAAGTGATGTGAACACTAAGCTTTTATTTAACATGATGACATGTTGGAGATTAGAGTGTACCAAAGTTTAAAAAAAAAAAAAGCGATCCACCTGTCATCTGCAGTTTTTCATCCAGCCAGTTCACATACTTTACTTCTCCTCCCTTGATGCAACCTTTTCAGCAATCAAGATATAAATACCTTCTTTATTTGTGTAGTGCTATGGAAGAAAAAAATCTCTTCAGATGCAGAAAGAAAGCTTTTATGAAGGAAAGCACAGACTTTATATTTTTACAGGCTTCACTGATTAATTAATTGTAGGGTATTAAAATGGCTAATAACAAGATGAGTTGAGCAAATTGCTCGTAATTAAAACAAATGCACATTATAAGCACACAGACAACCAGTACTCTTATCAGAGTCCCTCTAAACCACAAGCTCATGTTGGGTGAGCATTTATTCCTGGATAATTTGCTCTCAAATCTAAGTATAAATTATTCACTAGTCAAACAAGACACACTACTCAAATTAGACATTAATGCATCACTGTAATACAGAAATTACATAATATATGTAGGCTTCATGCTTATGAATAAATATGAATATAACTTCAGCACTAACATAAAAATAACTAAAGCCAACCTGGTGACTTAATAGCCTATTCGTGGAATGGCAGTTCCATTTAGATGGGCATTTACTGCAGACTGCAGTAAGCAGCTGAGGATAAGACTCGTCTACTTAAACATTGTTTTGCTATTGTCAAATTGTAGGAAGGAACTGATTGCTCAGTATAGCCATCTATCAGAGGAAGCAGCTCGCAGAGAGAGACGGGCCATGTGGAGAGTGCAGCGAATGAGACTCGACGAAGCTCGTGCTCAGTTTTTCAGGGATGACAGGCAGAAAACTCAGGTTTGTTATAAATGAATAGAAAGAGAAGACACGCATGTCCAAACCTTTGTAACCAAACCTATTGTGATTTGCTTCCAGGCCATACTGGAAAAATATCCCTTAGGCCAGGAGAGACCTCCCATGGAAGTAATTTCTCCTGTTCCCTCAGCACAGCAGATTGCCCCACAACAAACACTGGTATAACAACAAGCTAGTTTTTGAACATTCAGTTTTTCTCCACTTTATGCTCTCTTGATGAGTGTTCAAGGCACGTCTTCAAATTGCTAACATCTCTTGACAGGAATTTCCCACCCAGGAGCTGTCAGAGCAGCAGACAAAAAAACCTCAAGAATCTGAAGCTTTATCACCACCGCACGATCTGTCTTCGCTAAGGCCTGCGCCAGTTACCGCAGACCCTGCTCTCATTTCTGAGGAAATTGACGTCACTGACTTTCTTCCCAAGTCACCAAAGTCTGACAATCAGGGGGTAGATATGGCCCTACAGGAGATTGGCTCTGACCTACCCAAAGCCTGTCCTACAGCTCTACTAGTAGACTATGATTTTAGTGCCCCCTTTAGTCCACTTGAGGGTATCACTGGCCAAGCCTTAGTCCAGCCCAGGCCCCGCTGGGGACCTGTAGTCCTGCCTGATATGATCCAAAACCACCCCTCTCACAACCCCTCTGAAGAGAAAACGCCCCAAGTCCAAGAAACTATAACAAAAGCCAGCCCGTCTGCCAAAGCATCTCAGTCCAGCTTTCCTTTAGGCCGGCACACCCCAGAGGAGTCTGGAAATAGCAGTGTTTACAGGCAACGCTCACAAGCTTCAGCACAGCAGGTAGACAGGAGCGGCTCAGCACCAGACATCGAGCACAGGGAAATTGCACTTGCACAACAGCAGGATGCAGAAAGTAAAGTAGAAGACATAAGTAAATCAAAAGATGATGTGGTTGACCAGGCTCTTTCCACTACAGCAGTGCAAGGTGACCAAAATGGTCACGGAGTCTTGACAAGTCTTTCTGATGGTGTTGGGGTGGCGCCACAGGAAACAGACACCAAAAAGCACAGCTCAGACACACACGATAAACATGGTGAAAATATTTATTTGCCAGACTTTCATAGGCCTGTCTCCGGTGCCCAACCGGATGTCAGTGCCCAAAATTCACCCAGCATCCAAGGACATTCCTCTGATGCTCACATAAAGATCGGACAGTGTGTATCAGAGGTAACTGCTGCACCTCCCTCCCAGAACACCCATGGTCATGCCTCAGATTCACACATCAAGATTGGAGAATATGTTTCGGAAGTCAGTTCTCCTTTACCTTCCCCCAGTGTCCATGGTCACGCTTCTCGTGCTCACATCAAAATTGGGGAAAATGTTTCAGAGTTTGTCACTCCTCTTCCTACTCCAAATATCCACGGCCACGTCTCAGACGCCCACATTAAAATTGGGGAAATCATTTCAGATGCCGCTGCCCCTTTACCTTTGCCCAATGTTCATGGGCACAGTTCAGATGCTCATATTAAAGTTGGGGAAAATGTATCAGAGATTGTCGTCCCACTTCATGCTCCCAGCGTTCACGGGCATTCCTCTGACGCAAATATAAAAGTTGGTGAGTTTGTGTCCAACATTCCTGACGCAAGACCTCGTTGGAGTAAGCATGGGCACGCCTCAGACAGCACCCTTCAGCCAGGTTGTTTAGTATCTGGAGCAGAACCAGCTTTGTCTCCTTTGCCTGGAAGCGCTTACGGACACTCATCAGACTCAACATTAGGCGTTGGGTGTGTAGTTTCAGGAAATGAGCCCAAGCGGTCTCCTCTGCCTGGCAGTGCCCATGGTCATTCTTCAGACTCAAGTTTAGGTGTTGGATGTGTTGTTTCTCAAAATGAACCCCTTCCATCACCGCTGCCAGGCAGCAACTATGGACACTCATCTGATTCGACACTGGGGGTCGGCTGTGTCGTGTTGGGGACCGAGCCGCAGCCTTCTAAACTGCCTGGCAGCACTTACGGCCACTCGTCAGATTCTTCACTTGGTGTTGGGTGTGTGGTGAAGGACAGAGAAAGTCGAACAAAGGGCAATGAAAACAAAGGTACGAAATAAAGCAAAGTCAAACACACACACATTCTGTTGACATGTACACATAATTGCCACATATTGAGCTCAGTGTGTTATAAAATGCTGTGATCTATGAGGAAATGTAAGTTTCTCTTTATCGTTTTTGTTTACAAAATTATTACATTAAAAGAAGAGTTGCATGCTTGCACAATAACAATCAAACTGAATAAGATTCTTTCTTTTGATTTTCATTGCAGTTTAATTAATTATTTCTCCTCTTTATAGAATATTTAAAAGCTGTGTCCTTATCCCAGTAGAGATTTAAGACATTATATGGGTTAAGTAATCTCTAAAGCTATAATCTCTCCCAGAATGTTGGATGAATTGCTATGAATTTTTATAAGCTCCGTTCCGATTCTCTTAATTTTTGCTTTCCATTGTCTTTTTTTTGTATCCTTACTGTTTTCTGAGGCTTGTAGTAGGGTAGTAAGTAGTACATCTGCAGTACATTTTCATGCAAACCTTGGCGTAATCACTGTCAAAAATTTGTGTTGCCCGACTCTTTGCGTTAAAGTGTGAAAAACTAGAAGTCTAAAGAAAATTACAGTGGCTTTTTGCATGTAGTGTAAATGAAAGTGTCGATGCAAATTATGTTTTTCCTTTGTAAAAAGTAAGCGCTCTACATCTTTCCTTAGGTTCTATGTCAGGAAGCCCCAATGAGCAGCTGGTTGAGGGCATGGGGTCCTGGACAACCTGCTTAGGGTTGTCCCCTGGAGAAAAGTCTGAGCAGGAATACCTCTTGGCTTTGGCTGTGCAGTACCAGGTGGAACACTATGAGGACTGCTACAGCCTAATGGGTTAGTTGAAAATATGATGGTCCTGAAATGAATGGTTCCTTTGGGACTTGTTTATTGAGGGCAAAATGATGATGAAGACAAAATTTGTACACTTGTATAGTGGGGTGGGGTGGTGGGGGTAGTGTTTCAAGACACAGTGGCATCTCATTTGTGTGTTATGGATGAGAAGTAAGTTACTGTAGGTACAGTCTAGTTATCGGTTAATATCAAATTGAGCAGTTTGTACTTGACATTGAAAATCAAGCACAGCAGCAAAACAAAAGTTAAAGTGGGTCATTAATGTTTTTGTGTCTGAGTGAATTTATTCAATTCATGACTTGTAGGTTTTTGTTCTAAAACCTTTTCAGTTTGAATTCTGCATTTTCAGTGCATTCAAATAATATTCAGTCTTTTATATTTTGCTATATAAAACTTCGAAATATCTCAGTCTGTTTATTTATGCTTAAAAAACAGACTAAGACTATTAAAATTCTTTTTAAATGATAAATTAAAAATAAAACCCCCTGGCATCATTTTTTAAATTGATTTTTAAAAAATGGGGGAAAAAATTTTTTTTCCCTCAAATTTTTTCCTAATACTATTTACATTAATTTGTGTCATTAACAAAAACAAGAAACCAGAAATAATTCTTTTACTACTGCTGCAATGTTCTTTTAGATGGAAATGAGATGAAACTAAGCACATGGAGCACTTTAAGGCTAATCTGTTCTTGTAAGAAATTAAAATAGCTGCAGCCTACGCCAAGTAGGCCTTGGGCACATCTTTTTAAAACATCAGTTCAAATGCAACAGCTCAGGCTTGTGGGACTTGATGTAAATTAAAACAATTATTTTTACATGTTCAGGAGTGTTGCAGTTCCAGAGGCTGATGAATATTTGCTCCATCAGCAAGCAAGGGTTTGCATAAAAAGCAGTAATATTTCATAAAGGTCTGGTTTATGTTCGGGTGGGATGCCTCATGGCTCACTGGAGTAATATCCTGTCTTGTTCACTCTGTGTTCAACATTCAGTCATGCCTCTATTAATCATCCCTGTTTCTAGAGTTTCCATGAAATCAGTTATGGAAATCTACTCGCACAAGTACGTCTTCCACACCACTGAACATTTGTACTGAGTTAGGAGCAGATATGAAGTTGGGGTAAAAAAAAAAAAAGACAGGATCTGACAGGAAACTGATGTAAATATATATTTTTGAAGACTTTTTAATTAGACCTATCATACGAAACATGGCCAGTGTTTCCTAAAGCTAAGGTCTCAATACTCAATTACTGACAGATTTTTGTGGCTCCTGGACCTTTGTGATGTCACAGAGAGAGAATATCCTCGATCATCTCACGAGCACAGGAGCTCCACCCACCTGCTTTTCCAACTTTTTAAGGGCCAATCAGGCAAAAGAAACTAGGCTTTTTGAAAGGGTAGCCTTAAATGGAGAGGGTGACAGTCAGAGGATATCAGAGGACCAGTATAAGAAACCAACTCCAAGGTTAAAAATATGGAGCTGGTATTGAGCATTACAGAGCCCCTTAAAGCCTAGTAGCTCTGCGCCTGCAATAAACAAGTATATTTATGATTCATTTATAGGGTTATTTCCTCAATAAGTTGCTAAATCCTTTGTTCTTGACATTTTAAATGTTTTAAAAAATATTTTGCTAAGGCCCATGTTTTTTTTTGTTTTTGCACTTGTGGAACAGCACTGTTTTCTGCAGTCGTGAGAGTGATATTTCCTCAGCAACACGCCTGTCATCTCTCTCCCACAGCTTCGTCCCCTACGTGTCAGCTGCTAAAGCAGGTAACTCGGGGCCCCTGGGGCCTTCCTGTGGACCCCACACTCCACAGAGCCACAGACACCACAGCTGTCCAACTCAGTGAGATGGTTTCCCTGCCAGTCCTGATAAAACACTCTGTCACCGCGCCGCTCATCACACAGTGAGTGTCTGAAATAACATTCCAGAGAAGGGAAAAAAAAGGGGGTTTGTGTGTTCTGTGTTAGAAAAATGGCAATAACATTCTTAACAGGTGAGTGTTAAAGTCAAATACAGTATTATGAGAAATGCAGGTGTGAGTTTTCATAGATTCTATTCAGACTGCTTAAGCTGTAGTCGAGTGGATATCCAGAGCTGCTGGAATAATTTAAATTCTTATTACCTTTCAACCATTTTAAGATTCCATCAGAATGCCAGACAAGCTTGTCAGTCTTCACCTACAGTGTTTCTGCACCCCATGCAGTCAAGCCTTTGTGTGTAAAAGCAAAAAAAAAAGACTTTCTCATCGTTCACTGCGCACAGAAAGGGTGCAGAATCCTTAGTGTTGGAATTCATAGCTCATAATTTTTATTAACATATTTTTATACCATGCGTAGACAGTGCGGTGGAGTTTTGACAGAAATCTATTTTTGACTCTTTCTTGCGAACTTCTCAGTAAAAGAAGACCTTCCCAAAAATCACAATGTTATATAAATGTGAATTGCTGAGGGACAATTTAAAGTAATGTCACATAGAAAGTTATCCACAGGGTGAAAAAACTGAACTGAGCTTCAGTGGGGTTGATGCCTGTCCTCTCTGTAACCTGTATGAAATGTGCAAGTCAGCATCCTTTCCATTACTGATTCTGATGTCAACACTTCTCTCTTTATCTTGGCCATTCTTTCCCCCACCTTCCATTCACAGTGTATCTTTAGTGAACAAGGCAGTGGTGGACTACTTTTTTGTGGAGTTGGGGGTGGAGAGACACTTTGAGGCGCTGCGCCACTTTCTGCTGATGGAGGACGGCGAATTTGCGCAGTCCCTCAGCGATCTGCTCTTTGAAAAGGTGATGCACTTTTGCTTTATATATTTTTATGTTGTCTCTCTGCACATTGAAAATGGGTTCGTAGCTGTTATTTCTCTCTGGTGTGTTGCATTGTAGGACAGGACAGGAAAGAGAATCTTGGAGCAAGGTCAAATGGCCTGGTCTCCTTTTTGGGGGAAAAAATGTAAATCTGAAGCCATTTGTTTTATGTGTGCTGCATCTGTTAAATGTTGTCTACTTGTGAAACATGCGCGGGGAACCTTGAAAATTCCCTGGTCATTTAAAACTCTAAAGAGCTGCAGATTAAAAAATGTATACGCCACAGTTAGAGAACAGTTGTTTCTTGCATTATTACAAAGAGGGTCAGTTTCTAAGGGTCCATACGTCCTCCTGCAAACGTGATTTAGTGCCCTGGAGTCTGTGTGTGATGTGGTTCTATCACATATAATCTCATAACATTGCTAATTTAAACACAAGAAAAACGCTGCTTCCAAACGCTGCATGAGAGCAATATTTTGATATTAGTAATGGATTCAGTGACTATGTGCATGTATGTGTACAACTACTTACTACAGCATTTAAAGAGCCCGATTTCTTTTCAGGACTCAGTGGATTTTTCATTCATTCATTCAAGGACCATTCACAAAAGCACTGATCTCATCTGAGGAAGAAAAGAACTCTAGATTTATCCATTAGTTAATTTTGATCTGCAGTCTCTGGGCAGGTGGACACAAAAATAAATAAATAAATATAAATGTACATAACCAAGAAAAAAGCACAAATATATAATATTATATACACGAAATCCTAAAAACTGTCCAGCCCCCTCCGACCAACAAAACACATATACATTATAAAATATACCCATCACATTTAAAACCAGACTTATCCTATCAATACATGAGGATAGTCTAAAAGATGAAAAGAAGAGCGCTCGGTGATTAATGTTGCCATGAAAATGGAATCAGCTTTGTTTTTTTGTTTTTTTTGCGTGATGAGAGGAGGTATAAAAACCTCCAGTTTTTCCAAACTGTTTGATGTTCTTTAATGGACTCAAAGGAAAAAGATGATTGTGTACAAATGGAGCTTTTCTCTACTCTCTACACTCACCTTGAGCACGAACACTGAGGCTGTGTTCATCTGCTGTGAGCAAAGTTGTACAAATGTTTTTAAAGGTGGAGGTGCGGTATTGTGAACTATTTTTAAGGCAAGGCAAACATCTGAGTAAAAAAAGGTTTGCAGAAACCTGAATATTTCATAATTCCTGAGGATAATCAGAGTGGTGATACTGTTGTGGCTTACTGAGAAGCAGCTTTAATGTTTAACCTTGTAAGCGTTTTATATCAGATTCCTCTCTGTTTTTTGCTTTGAAGCACACAAAGCATCACTGTGATATTTCTAGACTACTTGCTTCCTGCTATGAATTAACAAGCTCAGCCTTTGTTCACACCTTCTTGCTTTTCTGCAGAAATGATCATGTATAGCTGCCACTCGAGTCTCATGAGACAGAAGGTTTTATTTTTCCAGCTAAAGACTAATTTCACTAATTAACTTCCTTTCCAGTAAAAAAAAAAAAAAAAAAGAGTGTTAATCAGCTTTTTATTTACCCCTCAGCCTAAAAAAGGCTGATGGTATAGTATTGTCGTCATCCTGCCGGGCAGCCAACTTTCAACTTTGTGAACAAAATGACTCCAGAATGATGTAACCTATGATTTTCAAATTCATACCATAGCTGCATCTACTAAAAATCTGAGATGAGTTTGAAACTCGGCAACCTTGACCTCAAAGTCGAGGTCAGAGGTCAGTTTTTCTGAAAATCTTGTGAACACAGTAACTTGAGAACGAGGTCACCTAGGATTTGAGAAATGACAGTGGTTGATATTTTTTTTTCTTCCTCCACCCAGCTGGGCAGTGGCCAGACACCGGGTGAGCTCCTAACCCCCCTAGTCCTAAATTCCATACTCAGCAAGGCGCTGCAGTATAGCTTACACGGGGACACGCCTTTAGCCGGAAACTTCACCTTCGCACTTCGCTTTCTCCCTGAGACCTTCCACCCACACGCCCCGGACTCTCTTAACTGCTTGGAGCTGCGCTACAAGGTGAGCCTGAGTGTTTTAATGGGGTGAATAACAGAGTGAGTACCCTTGCATGGGTGTGCTTGTCTCAGCCTGAGTGGCAGCTTGAGTGTGACAGCCTGTCATGTTTTGACAAACTGCTTTGGGTGTGGAAAATGAGCTTATCGCACACTTAAATGGTTCAAGCTCATAGATCGATTGAAGTTGTGTCTTTTCAGTGACATGCAGAGTGACTAATGCTGGACATAATGTCCTCAGTGCTTGTTCCATCCTTTCTCTCCCGGGGTGGCTGTGGCTCAGGAGGTAGAGCAGATCATCTACTAATCGGAAGGTTGGTGGTTTGATCCCTGGCTGCTCCAGCCTACATGCCAAAATATCCTTGGGCAAGATGCTTAACTCCAAGGTGCTCCTGATAGTCATCGGACTGTGAATGTTAGACAGAAAGCACTTTGGCATACGTAGAAAAAGTTGCTTGCATGAACGTGTGTACGCATGGGTGAATGAGACATGTTGCATAAAGCGCTTTCAGTGCTCAAGTAGAGAAGCACTACAGAAGGCCATTTAGCATTTCTCTCTGACTCTTCCTGTTTTTAGTGAATCTGCAATCTGTAACTGTCCTTACGCACTTCCCCTCCTCGTGTTTATCCTTTCCTTTGTGTGTTTTGCTTCTTTGTTTCCCCATATTTCTCATCCCAACTTCTCTTCTTCTTCTACCCCCTATATCTCACAACTCTGTCTTCACGATCCTCTCACCTCCTCTATCAACGTCTCTGTACTCACACCTTTTCCGTCTCCCCTCATATCATCCATCACTCTCCCTTTACCTGGTTTTCTCAGCTCCATTTCCCTGAGCTTTCCTTCACACTCAAAGCTCCACTTGCTGTTCTTTCTTATATCGGTTTCATCTCTCTCTCTCTCATGGCATCTCTTAGGTCGACTGGCCGTTGAATATCATCATCACAGACAGCTGCATGAACAAGTACAACCGCCTGTTTTCGTTCCTGCTGCAGCTCAAGCACATGGTGTGGAGCCTCCGCGATGTCTGGTTTCACCTCAAGAGAACAGGTGAGAAGATGGAGCTGCTGACTCAGCCCCAGCTTGAACTCTGCATTACCTCTGAGAAGGAAGAGTTAAGATTCAGATCATTGTGCTCCAATAGTTTATAAAATATTCAAAGAAGGGATTGTTGAGATTCATTTATCTTTTATTTATACAAAGCACACCTCAGACTTGGGGGACTGTTGTAAAACATTGCGCGTCACTGGGTTAGATAATATCGATCAGCCAAAGCCAGAGTAGACTGCATAAATGGACATCCTGATAGGAAAAAAAAAATAATAAATATTAATATTACAGCTATAATATTAGGACTCTGGCAAATGTAGATGACTTAGTAGAGGGGTCGATGTGTTTTTCATCTGTAAACAGGATGGGCTTGCCACATGCAGGAAACTGGAAAGCACCAAGGTCTATCTGTATTATAAATGTAGCTTCAACTATCAGTTATTTTCTTTACTGATTCACATATATTGACTTTTTGTCAAAAAGTAACGGGGAAAAAAAAAAACAGTGCTACAAGTTTCCAGAGCCCAAAGTCAGCGGTAATGGCTTTTTGTCACACCAAGAGAATACAGAGAGGCTGGAGCCGCAAATCCTTACATGTCAGAGTCTGTAACCAGCAGATGTTTGTATTTTCAGTCCTTGCGGCTCTCAGCATAACTTGTTCTCATGGTGTTTGTGTCCCTCAGCGCTGGTGAAAGGTGCAGGCCGCTCAGTGCAGTTCCGTCAGCTGCAGCTGTACAGACACGAGATGCAGCATTTTGTCAAGGTGATTCAGGGGTACATCGCTAATCAGATCCTGCAAGTGTCCTGGAGTGAGTTCATGGCCAAACTGGCCACAGCCAGCGACCTGGATGCCATCCACCGCACACATGCAGACTACCTCAACAGAGCCATCTTCAGGTGAGTACTGGAACTGCAAATGGGAAATGCTACTTAAGTATTTATTGTGGTATTTCTCTGTTGACTGTGCATAAATTAGGTACTAGTTGATTTAATTTTTTCTTAAAAGGACAAGAAATAACCTTAAAAACAAGATCAAAGGTTCTGAACTCAATACGACAAAAATCAGCATTTTGAGTGATCACAGCTCCAATCCAGCAGATTAACAACATCTCTTCAGGCTCTCTACAGGCAAAGCATGTTGAAATGGCATGCTCCCATAATTTCATATAAAATTAATTAAACCTGCACGTAACAAGTTAATTAAAATTCCAACTGGATCTGAGGCTAACTCTTGAACTCCATAAATGATTTAATCTCATTAGGAGAGGTTGTCAGTATCACACTCCTATTTGTATAACTTCAGCCTGTCTGAAAGTCATTTCAAAGTTTCTTGTCATGTTTCAAACTTTGCACTCGTCCCCCCTCGTCTCCCCAGGGGTTTGCTGACAGAGAAAGCGGCTCCGGTCATGAACATCATCCACAGCATCTTCAGCCTGATCCTCAAGTTTCGGGCTCAGCTAATTGCACAGCCCTGGGACAACCACCAGGGGGAGGCAGTGCACCCAAGCTTCATTGCCATGCAGCAGTCATACAACACCTTCAAGTATTACTCTCACTTCCTTTTCAAAGGTAAGGCCAGGGAATGTTGTTTCAGCTGTTTGAATGAAGATTCAGCTTGTTTGCCTTTGAAGCTCATTGGGTCAGCAGGGGTTAGCGTGAGCCATGAAAAGTAAATAAGTTGGAGTCTGATTAGTATTTTTGATTTGACTTAAGCAGTGATTAGCATTATCTTATGTAACTTGCAAAACTGTTAAAAAGTCCTGCAGTCATAATTTTGCATAACAGCATCAGAATTATACTCTTTACTGCAAAACTGGTTTCACTGAGTGAGTTTGAAGCATTTAGCAAATGTCTCTTTTCTTCACAGTGGTGACCAAGCTTGTGAACAGAGGCTATCAGCCTCATTTAGAGGATTTCCTGCTTCGCATCAACTTCAACAACTACTACAAAGACTCATGATCTGAGCTGCAAGTTATATCACTTAAGTGTCATATTATTGTGTATGCTGATTTTTTTTTTCTTTTAAAGGAATCCCTTCTTTTGAAAAGTGGTCTTCATATATCTGTAATAAAATTTTCTCACCTTCATTTCATGCCCAGAATATCTTTAAATGCTGCCTGCACTAAATGTTAGGACATGGCTGTGACATTGAAACCAGTTTAGGCATTCCTCCTGCATCAATGTGCAGGATTTAATGTGTGCTTGAATAATTGAATCCTGCTTCTGTACAAATCTATTTGCTGCCTGTGTGTGTGTGTGTGAGACTGAGATGACACTATTGTGATACATCACTTGGTGAGGTGTGCATAGGTCCATGTATATTTTTTTTTTTAGAAAATGTGTCAATTAAGTGTGTGTGTAAATATACAAGAGCAAAAGCTTTTCTAAATAAAATATATTCTCTGGTGTATTTTTGTGAAGCCCCTTTTGTGGGATAAAGAAAACAACATTTACACAAGTAAGAAAAATGAGTCATGTTTATTAAAGGATGCATGTTTACATGGTTTTAGAAAATTAGGACAAATTAAGTGCAAAGCCTTATCGAGTGTGAATTCTGGCATCTTCAGCCTTTTTACAAAAAGACAGGGGAAAAAAAAAGAAAATGGAGTTCTTGCTATATTACAGAAATGCATTTTCTACATCTTCAGAACCCTTATTTTTACTGACAGTGCATTACTTACGAGAAAATGTCAAGATTATGCAGCGCAGCTGAAATGACTGTACTGGGCTGCAGGAGCAGCCGCCTATACACTAAAAGGATTTCTTTTCATGACTGGATAGTAACATTTGGAGCAAATCTCGCCAATTAAGCCACTGTTCAGAGAAAGCACAGGCACCTGCTTATGTGACTCAAAACTAGAATCTACTCATTGCTGGCCATTGCACTAAGCACATTTTTAGTAAAGGTGTAATTAAAGTGCCTCTGTCATCACCTGAGAAAGGAGGATGCTGGATGAACTACTTTATCTATACAGCATCAAACTGCCTGCCAATCTGCAATGTCCAATCAGGTGACAAAGTTGACATTTAGGGAAATGAACTTGGTTTCCTGGAATGGAGTCACTGTTTACGTGTGTATTCTTCTGGCAACGAGCAACGCCACAAGTTCATGAGTCAGCAATGGGAACCCAGCCATTAACAAACAAAACAAAGTTCTAACATGTTGCCCAGATAGCAGTTGTTCCCTTCGAAGTGTGAGACTCACTCTTCTAATGCTTTAAGTGAGCCTGAATGTGCTACTGCAGACTTGTGACAGGTGTTCTGTAATCCTCATTATGTGTTTACTGCCTGAATCAATGAATGCCATAAACATCCACACCATCTAATCAATTAGCTCTCCCAGTCACTCCGAGCGTGCAATCCTTTAGGCAGCTGCTGTGTGTGAACATTTAGCTGATATATTTAACCCAATGTAAGATACATTTCTGTTTGTTGCAGCCCGCTTTGATTTAGAGGTGCTTAGATTATGATGGGATTTCATAATTATGAGATAGTATAGCATAATGGATAATACCCTGACAAACCGCAACTCAAATTTTCAACCTAATACTCGGGGAAAAGAGCTCGGAAGCTGGGAAGCTCAGGCAAATTTCATGCACCTTGATTTCATCAAGAAGCAGATACTCTGACTTTTGTCACAACACATGACCTACTTGGGTTAGTAAATGTCACCTTAAACATATACTGGAACCAGAAAGGATATTAGTCTATAATTTATATTTAACAGACCTTTATGGCTTCCTTTTCTGAGTTATGCTGTGAAGCTCGGCTGACATAAATATTCAACTGCTGCAAGACGCTGAGTGTCTCCTGCTGAGTGTTTATATTTGACATCAATGTGGAACATTTCCAGCTGAGTTTAAAAGTGTTCAATTTAGAGATTTTGGAACCGAATGAACTGCAGCACTACTCTATCAATAGCCATCTGTTACATAGTGAGGGGGTGTTCATTTCTTGTACACAAACAAGCTCTACCTTATCAATTAGTGAGCTTAAGAACTAATAGAGCCAGGATGATGATTTTTTTTATTTTATTAAAACTTCCTCTAACAAAAACTGTTTTACAAATCAGTTCTCTCGCTTGTAATTCCAATGTGTAGGTGATGAGAAGTCAAACAATTTTGTTAGCACACCTCAGAGGTCTAAATGAAATAGCCACTGTGTACTTTATGCAACATGTTTCTGTTTCTGGCAAAACAAACGTTCAAGTTCAACTTCTAGCCCGTTTCTTTCTTTCTCCTCTGTACAAAACAACACTGCACGGGCTGCCAGCGTCCATCGAGATTTGTGCCACAGCTCTGTCGGGTCGAGACCGAACAAAACTGCACCGGCGACCAGAAGGGACGATGAATTTCACAGATTTCTTTCCCCGTTAGTTGTTCTGCTCTGATCAGCATTCATAGGTAAAGAAGGGCAAATTGGTTTTTCAGGAGTGCACTGTGGTCTGTCTACATGCGTCAGTGTGACAGTTCACTTGATTTTCTTTTACTGTTACAGCTCAGTGCTCATATTATAAGCTTTCATCTTCTGCAAAGGGAACTAGATTGAATGCCATTATTTAATCATGCACTGCGATAGATCCTAGCATATTGACTCTGGTTAAACATACATAGACGGATCATATTTACATGGGCTTTCGGGGAAAAGGAGCGTGAAGTAGTTTCTGGGCTTCTCACTGACGAACTGACATACAAATCATCTTGTTTACATAGGTAGCTGAGGAAAATGTCGAGCACAAAAGTAATTCAGTTTTGTGGGAAGGCTTAAGATAGCCAGGATGCCAAGTCTGTAACTTCATGGTGGCAAGAGCGCCGAAAGAAGAAAAATGTTTTGCTGAATCACTCGTGCCAAGTGCGTTACTATGCTTAAGGGATAAAAGTAATAAACTAGGCAAGAATCACTGCTCTAAGCATAAAAGGAAGCGGTTTTATTTCAACTCTCCTTCACTATCTTAAAAGTTTCAAATCCTACTAATTTATCATTTTAGTGCATTCTGTGGTAATTTGATGGTGTTATACCAATATAAACCTCAAAGTGCAATAATGTTTTCTTTCATAAATAATCAAGGAATAAATGCGTAAGAGCCTTACATACGAGTTAACGAGCAAACTAAGGTAAAGGTTTAAATTCTCCAAACACAAAACACTTCAAACTATGTAAACCTAAAATAAATGTAAACCTAAACAAAGAGAATGATTCATCACTCTGTTAAACGGCTCGGGATTTTAGAAGACAATGACACGCACCCGGTATCTGTGTAATGTCCCTTTTGATGTGCGTACCACAGACAGTGGTGCAAAGACAAACTCCAAATCCAATGAACCCCTCCCCCCCTTTTATTTGTGTGTCTGTGTGTGTGTGTGCATGTGTATGGTCAACCCCCCCCCATCAACGTCTTCAGCTTTTAGCACAGCAAAAGAGATAAAGATGAAGTTTCTGTGGGTCAGTGGATGTGAGCTGATCTAATATTGAATGTTACAGTACCGGAGTTGGGGTTAGGGGTTAAGATGAGACCTCCTGCGCAAAAGTAGGACTGAGGTTCTAGTTTTGGTTGGCTCATCTTTTTTCTTCTTTTGGATCCAAGTGGAGCTAGGCCTCAGACTCCAGATCTTCTTGTCCTGCTCCGTTGGCGTGTCGCCCGTCTCAGGCTCAAGGAGCAGGAACTTGCCGTCATTGGTCAGGGGCATGTTCTTCATTAGCTGGGCCAGGGCTTCTGGGTCCTTATTAGAAAAAAGAAAAAAAAAATGTTACATAGACTTGCTGAGGAACAATTTCCTTAATTGATTTTGTCACTTTTCCCCCATTAGTGGTGAGGTTTTTTTTTTTTTTTTTTGTCTGGGTAATTGACAAGTTTTGTTTTGTTTTTGTTTTACATTTTTTATCTACTACAGATGACAGCTGATTTTGTCAACGTTTGGAAGCTTTCATGTGCTTTGCTGGCTAACATGAGTCAGGATCATAATATTTGACCATCCTGACTCTGGTGGGTGCGTATATATAAAGTGGCAGTCGTCTAGCTGGAAATAATAATCTTAATTAAATTAAAACATATAGTGACTGGTTAAAACAAAAAGATCTAAAGTTTTTCAAATTTCTATTTGATGGCATTACCTTCTTGGCTTCTGTAATCTCCTTTGCCAGGTTAATGGTGTAACATATCTGTGAATAAAGAAAGATACAGTTTATTATATTTAACATGGTCCCCTGCTAGAAAGCTTTCAGCGTTGTTGATTCTGGTCCATCAACCTTTTCGCCCTCTGTGTTGCTCTCAAAGACGAAGGCGCTAAACGAGGGTGCTCCCTCCTCATCTCCGTCACTCCAGTCTCGGCCTTCAACTACAAATCCCATCAGCCTCCCATTCTCTTGGTGGGCTGCAAACTGGCACACTTCTCCAAGCTGGAACTGAGAAGAAATTAAAATTGATGAGATTTTTTTCCTTTTTTATAAGCTAAACTGCAGACAACCTGACTTGGCTCACTTGACCTGTTGTGATACTTACACTTATTCTTGTAACTTGGGTCTGTGGGTCTATCAACCTGTTGAGGAAAAAAAAAATACAATATATTTCTATCACAGTATTTAAAAAAAGAATGTGGGTAACATAGTAATTCAACACTACACAATTCGTTCTTTGCTGCCAATATTGATGCTGTGATGAGACTTTAGAGGGTTCCTGCTTCAAGGTTCTTTTTATAGTTACATCAGGCAATGATCTACAGCAACTTGCCAACGTTCAAGTTGTAACACTGCCACAGGAAAGCACCAGTGTTCTTTTGTTTGTTCTTAATTATTTCAGCGGCTCTTATTTAACTTGAGATTCATTCACAGTTATGTTAATGACATGTACCCACTTGGTGTTTCAGACAACTTGGATTTGCACACACAGGGTTACAGGAAACACAACTATGTATATAGCTGTGCCCAAGGTTCAAACCCAACTAAGCCACTCAAGTTTTAAAGTAATTAATTATAAAGAATTAAAATTAAAGTGTAAAAATGTGTGTCAAGATCTTAAAATTACTGAAAGAATTCAGGATAACTGTTTCTCCAAAAGGATTGAGGAGTCACTAGGAAAACACTATCAATATAATATATTACACACACACGTTTTTCCTTTTGGTACATAAGAAGTGACAAATTTGCATAAGTACCAGCAAAACTGAAGAAAACAATAATTAAAGCAATTGCTTAGGCTTTTTAAAAAATTTTTATTTATCTAAAATCAACAGGAAATTTCTCAGTGCATCATATAAGTCCCCTCTGTCTGTCTCCAGCAGTTGTATTGATGTAAAATGTGTATATATATATATATATATATATATATATAAAAAGGTGCTGATTCTACCTGAGACTACTGCTAGTGACCATGAGGTGGGCCTCTGTGGTCTTGAAGATGTTGTGGATGGCACGGGCAGCAAGCACCTGCCTCATGGCCTCATAGATCACCTCCTGATTATCGCCACAGCGAACCGCCATAGAGCCCAGGAAGCGCACAGCAAAAACCTGCTGAAGGAGAGAGTCTGCAGAACCATACAAACATTATTCACAAGCAAAATATGTCAGCAGAATAAAAACACAAGGACAGTGAACAAAAAAGAAAATTGTACCAGGAAAGGGAGCGCAAACATAAATACACATGAGGTTAAGGTGAACTTTAAAAGTAGTTGAGAGAGGGTGGCCCATTAAAGTGCATCTAGAACAGGAAATTATTTACCATCAGTCTCTGTCGAACAGTCATCGTCTGTTTCTCCAAATGGATTCGTGCGTCTGTCAGGATGGGAGCACATGCGACAGCAAAAAAAACCAAACAATTAAAGTCCTGCGTTAAGCAGTTACAAAGAAATCTGCTTCCTGGAAATGATATAAAAACCACAATGAGGCCAACATTTAGGAAATTAGTGCCATCGTCCACCAGTAACCCATCCCTATCTATCTTTTGCAAAAGCATAAACAAGCACCCACACAAACTTCCTGTCTCAGCTGTCCTCTCACCTCCCCCCAGCTCTGTTCTGGTCCTGAAACTCAGACGCAGGCAGCATGATGTCAAACTGAATGGGTGTCCCTGGGGCTATCAGGTCCTCTGGTTCTGGGGCAACTCCTGTTTTCTGAGAACCACTGCTGGTAGTATGAACACCTCCTGGCTTAGCTCTGCAGGAATGAGACGAAATGAAGATGGTAGGTTTTTCACAGTTTTCAAACCTGTCTTAATGCTTCAGTCGGCAGCCTACACCACCTGTGAAACCATTCATTCCTAACCAAACTACAGTGTTGTTTACGGGGCAAAAATCTACAATCCTCAAGAGGGAATTTCACACTGAAAACCCTAACAGTGAAAGAGAACCACTTAAGACCGACCTCATAATGGATTCGACTGAACTTTAGAGTGTATTTCTGGTCTTCCACCACTTCTTAGACTTTAATTTGCTTTAAAGAAGGGATCTCAAAACAACCAGCATGAACAGAAGGAAAGATTACAGCAGGCAAAGCCTGCCTCGGCCTAAAAAACAAAGATTCATCTCAGCAAAACAACCTTGTTCAACAACAGGTATTTACAGTGATGCATAAGAGGCCCACCACATCTTCAAAGCTCAGTGGCATGTTTTGCTTTTTTGTTTGTTTGTTTACATTTCCTGACTTAAAAATAGTTTATCTATCACAGCTTTGTTCAGTAAATAAAGAATTCATTTACAGCTGCTTTTGTAGTACAGAACTCAGAAAACTAGAGGTTTCATGTACCAAAACTGACAAAATGGTCACACTTTACTTTAGTGATCACCACTGTTATCACGATACGAACTGATTTCAAATCTTACTGTAGTGGCATTAGAAACTAGAATTTCACAATCAATGCTGCAGTCTGCACAACAGATTTGCAGCATTTCATTACAAGCTTTGGAGAGCTCTACAGTGATGTATGTAGGATCCGGATTACACTCTTACATGAGCTACATGCCTGACCTGTCAGGGTTGGGTGAGCCTTCTTGTCTCTTCTCAAAGCTGGTGATGGGAGTCACTGCCTGGATGGCGGTTTGGTTCAGCCGGATAGCCACAGCCTAATATCAAAGATCAGGGACATTTCAGTGTCTCACATCAATGGTTTGGAAATGTTTTGGAACATTTATACATGCTTAATGACTCAAATACTTGTCTAATTCTCTGCATTATCTCAACCTGATGTTTGCTCCATGTACCATAAGTAGGGTCTATTTAGTGGTATTTACCCCTAAAAAAAACAGCAGATGGTTTCCCAGTTTAAGTCTTCTGTTTTATAAATTTCTGTTTGTTGGTTAGCTCATACATAATCAAGTGTAGGATTTGAGTGATGACCATGGATGCAATTATTTACAGCAAGATGGATTGAAAACTTGGAAAAAAGAGAATCACTGAATAATATTTATTAAAAATCATGCTTTAGTAAATATGAAAAAGAATGATCAAATAGCAAAGAGAATGTTTTATATCAAGGATTTATTGGAGAGCAAATTTAATCACTGCCTGGGAGGTTTCATTCTAATTAACTTAACAAAAATCCGCCAAACAATTAACAAAAGTCGCAAAGGGGAACACAAAATACACATCACTGACAAGACAAATGAGGGTGAGGTCACGCAGCTTTCCACAAACACTTAAGCTGCGAGAGAACGGAGGCAAATTACATAACTTTTACAATTAGATAAACAAGATAAGCCGGGTCTAAAATCATTCTCCATCTGCTGCACTACACTTCATTACCAGCTCTTCTTGTAATTCTATCCAGCCCCCTCAACAATTGTGAAAGTGGAAAAACAGTCAGTCCAACAGCCATTTACCAGAAATCCCACAATGCTGTGCCTTTGCTCCTGAGGCAATAAACAACATTTTCAGGTCTGTAACTGTGCACCTGAAACTGATGATGGCATCTTAAACCTATATGAAACCACCAAGTGATAACCACACAAGAGAAGAAAGTGCATAAGAGAGTCTTAGTCTTCTCATCTCTAGAGAATGTGAAGAATAAACATTTGTAGCGCTAACACTCTTGCAAATAGTTGCAAGACAACTTTGAGACATAATAACTATTACTTATGTTACTCTAATAGGATAAAAGTTCTCCAGTTAATGTGTTAAATGAGCTAAGCCTAGAAATATTAAGTATATAATGAATGAGTAGGATGCACATAACATA